>CM053027.1:298135820-298198222 GCA_028564925.1 Lithobates sylvaticus | reverse complement strand
TGCCCTGCGACAGTGACAACTGACCCATGTGCCCTGTATGGCTCACGTCCTTAACCTGCTGGTGCAGCGGTTCTTGGGCAGGTACCCAGGCTTACAGAATGTCCTGAGGCAGGCCAGGAAAGTCTGTGTGCATTTCCGCCGATCATATAATGCCAGTGCTCGGCTGGCTGAGCTGTAAAAGGAGTTGAACCTGCCCAAGAACCGCCTTATATGTGACATGCCCACCAGGTGGAACTCAACGTTGGCAATGCTGCAGCGACTGCACACGCAGCAGAGGGCCATCAATGAGTACCTGTGCGACTACGGCACCAGGACAGGGTCAGGGGAGCTTGGATTTTTTCACCACGCCAGTGGAGCATGATCAGGGATGCATGCACTGTCCTGTCACCATTTGAGGAGGCCACGAGGATGGTGAGCAGTGACAGTGCATGCATCAGTGACACTGTACCTCTTGTCCACCTGTTGGAGCATACGCTGCGTGGAATAATGGACAGGGCACTTGAGGCAGAACAGAGGCAGGAAGAGCAGGACTTCCTTGCCTCTCAAGGCCCCCTTTATCCAGACAGTGTTCCTTCTCTCCCACCCATCACACAGGAAGAGGGTGAGGAGGAGGAGGAGGATTGTGTCAGCATGGAGGTGGAGCCTGGCACTCAGCAGCAGCAGCAGCAGCAGTCTTTTAGGGATGATTTACAGTCCCAAGAAACCGGTGGACTTGTACGCGGCTGGGAGGAGGTGGCTGCAGATCATGTGGTCCTCAGTGACCCAGAAGACTCCGGACCGAATGCCTCAACTAACTTACATTGCATGGCCTCCCTGATCCTGCAAAGCCTGTGGAAGGATCCTGGTATTCTTCAGATCAAGGAGAGGGACCATTACTGGCTGGCCACTCTCTTTGATACACGGTACAAGGGTAAGGTTGCGGACCTTATCTTGCCATTGCAGAGGGAGCAGAGGATGAGACATCTCCGGGAGGCCTTGCAGAAAGGTCTGTGCAATGCGTTCCTAGAGACTGGGAGGTTACAAACTCCTGGTCCTGGACGACGAGTTGCTGAGGCTTCGGTCAGTAGCAGAAGGAGCAGTGGGGAAGGTGGACGTCTGACAGATGCGTTCAGACAATTTTTTAGTCCGCAGCCCCAAGGTATGATCAGTTCCAGCAACCATCCCCAGCGTCTGATAAACATGGTGTAGGAATACCTAGGGGCAAGGTCAGACTTGGACACCTTTCCCACCGAAAATCCTGTGGCTTACTGGGTCTTGAGGATGGATCACTGGCCAGAGCTTGCACAGTATGCAATTGAGCTACTGGCCTGTCCTGCATCGAGCATTCTTTCGGAACCCACATTCAGTGCTGCTGGAGGCTTTGTCACCGATCACAGGGTGCGCCTGTCCACCAACTTGGTTGATCGACTGACCTTCATAAAGATGAATCAGTCTTGGATCACCACCAGCTACCAGTCACCTGAAGCAGATATAACAGAATAATTTATTTTGAAATGTCACATCCCTTCAAGACTGCCTATGCTGATGCTGAGTGACTGTCCTGTTATGTTGACTGACTATCCTCTTCCTCCTCAATGATCCTGATGATAGCTTGGAAGAACATTTTGTTTTTTTTATTTTTCATTCAAATTATTTTTTATTGAGAAAAGTTGTGGACAACAATACATTAACAAATTGTAGTACATTTATAACAGGAGCATTTTCAGAACTGTAGGATATCTCCCAACATAAATCTTGCAAATAATGCGGTAACTTTTATTATAACAGAGAAGCTAGGTATTTGTTTTTTACTAATGGTATGATCGCGTTTGCTATCCCATGTTATATCTTATATTAATCCAGTACCTATGTATGAAGTATTGTCAAACTGTCTATGTGACAACAAGTAGTACTCTACTTCCCAACACTTAAATGGTAACAGGGGGGGGGGGGGGGAGGTAGAAAGATGGGGAAATAAGGGGGGGAGGTGGGGGGGGGGGGGTTACAGGAGCAAGTGGTCCTAAGTTACTTTATGAAAGACTCTTATATGAATTATATTTATTTCACTTATGCAATTTGTGCAGTGAGTTCCATGCTGACCAGTTAGACACATATCTAGGGCCTGACCCATCTTTGTAGGCTAGAATTCTTTCGTACTCTGAGATAATATTGACCTTGGATATCACTTCAGACTTTGATGGTATTACATTAGATTTCCAGTTATTTACTATCAAGGACCTGGCGGCAAATATGATGTGCATTGCTGTTGATCTTTCGGAGATAGGGTATTCTGTTATGTCTATGCTTAGGATAGCTTTTTCAGGAGTGGGGTGGCTAATGATCCCCGTGATTTGTGCGATAAGTTTAAATATTTCGTTCCAGAAGCTACGGAGGTGGGGGCACGACCACAACAGGTGCAGCAGTGTACCCACCTGTCCGCAACCCCTCCAGCACAGGTTAGAGTTGTTCCCTTGAAATTTAGCCATTATGTAGGGAGTAAGATACCATCTCGCCGTAAATTTTGCCGCCAGTTCCTCATAGTTTGAGCACCTTGAGAATTTAACATTATTTCGTGCTGCTGCAAGCCATTGTTGGTCTGTGAATTTTTTCCCCAGGTCGGTTTCCCACTTGCTATGGTAGGTGTATTTTTCAAAGATGGATTTGTCATGTAGGTAATTATATATTAGAGAGATGCCTTTAGCTTTGGGATCTACCGTAGTGATGTGGTTCCAAACCTGTTTCGGGACTAGGGTGTGTGCTCTGCCTGTTTGTCGGATCCAGGAGGATATTTGGAGGTATGTTAGGAATTCTGAGGAAGGGATGTCAAATTTTAACTGAATCTCTGCGAACTCTAGTAGTTTATCCTTCTGTGTAATGTCATGTACTGTCTTTGCTCCTCTCTTTTCCCATGTTGTTGTGTTTAGGTTTGGGATTAGCCAGTTTAAAGCGTCCAATGGTATTGGGAGTTTTACGTATGCTGTTTCTGACTTGTGAGCTGACTTAATATATTTCCAGGCTTGTAAGGCGGCCTGGATTGTGGGGTGTTGTGTTTGTATTTCTATGTCGCTTTGGTTACATGCTATGAGTAGAGACTGTAGTGTTTTAGGAAAGATCCATGCGTGTTCTAGTTGGTGCCAGGGTTTGGATATAGATTGGACGTTCCAATCTTTTAGTTGGTCTACTATTGCTGCTATATAGTAATCTTTCAATGAGGGGACTCCCAGTCCCCCTGCTTTCTTATGTTTGTGCATCATTTGAGGTGGGAACCTAGTTCTTCTGCCTGCCCATATAAAGTTAGTCAATTGTTTTTGTAATGTTTTAAAAAAGGAGTCAGGGATATATATTGGCAGGGTTCTGAATAAGTAAGTTATTTTTGGCAGCAGTAACATCTTATAGGCTGCTAAGCGACCGTGCCAAGACATATAGTAATTTTGAATTCTGGTTATGTCTTTGTGTAGTTTCTGTTCTAACGGTAGGTAATTAGCTTTATATAGGCTAGATATAGATGGGGTTAATTGTATTCCTAGGTAGGGGATGGAGCCTGATGCCCACGGGTAGGGAAGGGCTTTTTGTATGCTGGACTTTAGCTTATTGTTGACTGCTATACCTAAAATGTTCGACTTGTTTTCGTTCACTTTGTAATATGCAATTTTACTGAATGCATCTAGTGTATTGTGTGCTGCAGTAAGTGAGGTATAGGGGTCAGATAGTGTCAAGATAACGTCGTCTGCGAAAAGTGATATTTTGTGCTGTGTTTTGTGCGCGAGGATTCCTTGGATGTCTGGGTGCTGTCTAATCTTTTCTGCTAGTGGTTCCATCATCATGGCAAAAATAATGGGAGAGAGGGGGCAGCCCTGGCGTGTTCCATTTGTTATGCTAAAGTTTTTTGAGAACATCCCCTCTGTATACACAAATGCGGATGGAGATGAGTAGAGAGCTAGTATGGCTTGTTGTATCTGGCCTATCAAACCAAATTTTTGTAGTACCTGGGATAGGTATCCCCAGTGGACCCTATCGAAGGCCTTCTCTGCGTCCAAAGCCAGAAGCAGAGAAGGCCCCCCGCTTCTCTCTGCAAGATGAATCAAATTGATCAGTCTCCTTGTGGCGTCATTGGCCTGCCTCCCCTTGACGAAGCCCACCTGATCTTGGTGGATTAACCCCGGCAAGATGGAGGCAAGCCTGTTGGCAACCAGTTTTGCGTATACCTTCACATCAACATTCAATAGTGATATTGGTCTAAAGTTCTGCGGGGTTGAGGGGTCTTTGCCAGGTTTTGGTATGGTAATTATAGTGGCTGTTAACATTTCCTGCGGGAATGAGGCACTGGACACAGCGGCATCGAAGATCTCTTTCATATACTTTGATAGTTCACCACAAAATAACTGGTAATATTCGGACGAGTAACCGTCCGGGCCTGGGGACTTGTTGTGTGGCATGCTTTTAATTATTCTACTTATTTCGGTAATAGATGTGGGTATGTTTAGAGTATCCAAGTCTATACTGGGTACTGTTGGAAGTTTAATAGATTTTAGAAAATCTGAGATTAGTTGCTCAGATGGTTGGGGTGTGTCAGGGTCATTTTTGAGGTTGTATAAAGCCTCGTAGTAATCACTGAATGCATCAGCAATTTCTTTGGGGTTGTGCACTATTTTTTTTGTTCTGGGGTTAAGCATGCTATGGATTTTTTGTTGTTTCTGTTTTTCCTTCAACTGGTTAGCCAGTAGTTTCCCCGCCTTGTTGCTGTAGCGGTAGCTGTTTGCCTTCAGAGCACGAAAGCGGTTCTCCTGCTGGGAAACCAGGTGGGAGCGAAGTTCTTGTCTAGTCTGATATAAAGATTCCCTCACTTTTTGTGTTGTATTTTCTTTGTTCATGCCTTCTAACTGTTCTATTTTAGCTAGCAGATCGTTGAGCCGCTGCGTCCTCTGCCTCTTAGTTCTAGCACTTAATTGTATAAGCAGCCCTCTCATAAAGCTTTTATGAGTGTTCCAGAGCGTGAAGGGATCGGACACCGAAGGTGAGTTTAGTTCAAAAAATTCTTTCATGGCTGCCCTCAGTTTAGTTAGGTTTTCAGGTTGTGACATCAATGAGACATCATTTCGCCACCTATTAGCTCTTGTTTCGGTCGCCCGATCCCCCACGCTCATGGAGATGGGTGCATGGTCAGACCACGTTATCACATGTATATCAGATCAAACTATTTTTTGGAGTAGAAATTTATCTACAAGCATTAAGTCTATACGTGAGTATGAATGGTGAACATTAGAAAAAAAAGTAAAGTCCCTTTCCGATGCATGTTGGCATCTCCAAACATCCTGGAGGCCTGATGACCGAATAAATTGCGCTAGGGTAGGTCTGCGAGTTTTCTTCTGGGGTTTGGAGGAAATGTCAAGTTCTTTGTCTGGGATCAAATTGAAGTCCCCGCATAAGAGTAGGTAACCTTGTTTAATTGTGGCGATTTTTTTCCAAATCTTCTTTAGAAAGCGGTTCTGTTTTACATTCGGCAGATATATATTAACTATTGTGTATTTGGTTTTCGCTATTTCACAGGAAAGTATGAGAAATCTGCCGGATGGATCTGCGTATGAGTCTATCATTGAGAAGTCTGTTGAGTCTCTGATTGCAATGGCAACTCCTGCTTTTTTCTTTGGGCCGTTAGCAAAAAAAATATGGGGATATTTACGGTTAGTGAATGATGGGTGATTCCCCTCCATAAAGTGCGTCTCTTGGAGGCAAAGTATGTCGCACTGAAGCCGTCCGGCTTCTTTCCATGCCATCTGCCTTTTGTAAGGGCTGTTCAGGCCCTTAACATTCAGTGAGGCTATTTTAAAAGCCATGTTGTGTTGTGAGTTGCACGTACCTCAGAGGTTGGTGGAGTAGTGAGCTTAGATGGGTGAAGTCCAATATGGTGCAAATTCTTATTAGTTGTTGTTGCTGAGCTTCCTTTCGATGCTGTGTGGTCTTTTCCTTCTCGGTCTGGGCGTCGTGTAGATTGCTGTGGTTCCGAGCCTGTAACACAAGGGGGAGTGGAGAGATGGGGAAGAGGGAGAAAGGGGGAAGGGGGAAAAGGTTCAGCCGGATCAGCTGGGTAAAAATAAGTTGGCGATTCCTGTGGAATCTGTGCAGGTGAAACACCGCTTAATATTTGGGGGTAGAGCGGTTAATCAGGAACAGTAAAAAAACTGGTTACGTTCAAACTAGATGCGTCTTTCCGGACTTTCAGGCGGAAAAGTAGTGCAGTAAATTCGTTATTTCAGCCTATGTCATTCTCAGAGCTTGTGCGGGTGGATGGCGAGGAGTGTTGTGGGTCCCTTTCGTCGGTCTGGGGTTCCAGGATCTGCCATTCCTTCATGAGACGGATGCCTTCCTTCACTGTGGTCACCACATGTGCTCTGTCTTCATAGGTTATGAGTAGTTTAGCTGGATACAGCCATTTGTATGGAATGTGGTGGTTGTACAATGGTTTGGTTATTGTCGCTAGTTGCCTGCGTCTTTGCATAGTGTATGCAGATAGATCTGCAAAGAATGAAAGTTCCGCCAGTTCGTCCGGCAGGTCCTCCTTTCTCCTTGTTACCGCCATAAAGCGATCCTTTATGTGGTAGAAGTGTATTCTTACTATTGTATCTCTCGGCAGGTGGGTTGGAATATTTTTTGGCCTCGGTAGTCTATGAATGCGGTCAATTAGCAATTCTTCCAGAGGTGCCTCTGTAAGCGCCAGTTTCAAGAGGTTAGTAAAGTACCCCTTTAAGTCTGGGGGTTTGACTGTTTCAGGGATCCCGCGGATTTTAACGTTGTTACGTCTCGATCTGTCCTCTAAATCTGCTAATTTCGCTTTAATGGAGGTAATTTCGTCTTCCCTGTCATTGTGAGCGTCCACTAAATCATTAAATGTGGCGGTGAAGTCCTCCATTTTAGTTTCAATGTGGGACACTCTGCTTGAGACCGCAGTGACTTCTTTCTTAAACTGCTGTGTGATAGCAAGCATGTCAGCATGCAGTGTTGTGCGTAGTGAGACTAACATGTCCTTAAGAGTGGTGTCCATTACTGGCTGATTCATGGTTGGGAATTCTGTGATGGAGTCCTGCAGCTCCCTAGTATCATCTAATGAGGAGTCAAGGCCGCTTACCTCCATTTTCCCTGTATCCTCCTGCTGGGTCTTTTGTCTGCTTTTCGCCGGACTGGAAGATGCTGAAGGAGGGGGTGAGTAATACCTCTGGTCCCCAGTGCTATCCCCGTTGTGGCGCGCTTGGTGTGTTGCACGATTCGTCTGGCTGTGAGGGCCTCGTGTGGCGTTGCTCCGGTGGCCGGCGCCATCTTGGGCCTTCAGGCGGCTCGGCTGAGCGAAGAAGTCCGTCATCTTACCCGGCCGGGTAAGTTCTTTTCTTTTGCGGGATGACATCTGGGGTTGTTCCCGCACCCTATGTGGGTATTTGTTGCCTGAAACGAGGCTTTTTGTTGGTGTAATTCCGCCTTCTATGTCCGGTGTGCGACGGAGCTGTGCTAGTATGCGACCATCCGCTCTGCTGGCTAGCCACGCCCCTCACAGCAGGGCCCATTCCTGCGCCCACCAAGAGTAACTGTGAGGGCTTACAGTGTTGTGGCAACACCGTCCACCGCCACCACCACCGCCACCAAAGGCCCAATTTTTATGCCCCTGTTCAACAGGTGCATGCAATTACAATTCGTGATCTAATAATTCACTGCAGGGCCCATTCCTGCGCCCACCAAGAGTAACTGTGAGGACATACAGTGTTGTAGCTCCAGCACCACCACCAAAGGCCCAATTTTTCCTACCACTGTTCAACAATGGCATGTAATTACAATTCCTGATATAATAGTTCACAGCAGGGCGTTCCAGTGCCCACCAAGAGTAGCTGTGAGGGCTTACAGTGTTATGGCAACACCAACATCTAATGGGGCAAATTTCTGCATAGTATATACGGCAGGCCCCTACTTTCAAACATCCTACTTAGAAACGACTCCTACTTGCAAACGGAAGGAGAAAACAGGAAGTGAGAGGAAATCTACCCCAGGAAGGAAAATTCTATCCTGTTAGATTTAATTTGGGAAAAAGGTATCTCCTCTCTACTGATGTTTTATCACCAATCCTTGTTTCAATAAAAACCCCACTTTGCCAAAAATTTGTCATTGGGACGGAAAGTGAGGTGAAATGTTCTGGACAGGTGCACAGACAGCAAAACAAATGTTACAGGTGTGATAACCCTTCCCTATGTTCTCCAAAAAGCTTAAAAATAGATTTTTTTGGATGGAGCTACACTTAAAAATGTACCTGTTCAAAATTACAAACAGATTCTACTTAAGAACAAACCTACAGTCCCTGTCTTGTTTGCACCGCCTGTATACTGCTGTTCAGAGTATATAGGGTTGGAGGTATAGGGTTTTTTTTTGGGTGCGGGGTTCCCCTTAATAACCATACAAGACCCAAAGGGGCTGGTAATGGGCTGGGGTGGGGGGGGGGTTTTATGGTGATGGGGTAGCCATGCCATTTTTCTCAAAGATTTTCATCCATATTGCCAGGTCAAGACATGACATTAAAGCCGCAAGCAGTTTTAAATGGCTTCTTTTTTTCCTTTACAAATGTCATTTTGTGCAGGGACAGTTCTAAACACGGGAAACACATGCCACTTCAAAGGCATACTTTAGACACCCCCAGGTACCATATTTAAAGGAATATTTCACTTTTTTTTCACTTTATGCATCATTAAAATGACTGCTCCATAAAAAACGTCGGTTTTTAAAACTTCTTTTTGCATTGATACATGTCCCCTGGGGCAGGACCTGGGTCCCCAAACCTTTTTTATGACAATAACATGCATATTGTTCGTTATAATTAGCACTTTAGATTTCAACGTTCGCGTCCATTGTAACTAATAGGGTTCTAACGTTCGCGCAAACTTTCGGTCCGTTCGCAGGTTCTGGTGCGAATCGAACCCGGGGGTGTTCGGCTCATCCCTATCTGGCAGTATTAACTACTGTTAAATAGGAACTGTAGTGCCTGGCCTTCATTTATGAAAGTACAAGTATACCAATGGAACCATGTGGATTTTTAAGTCTAACCTAATTCTCTAACCTTTAAGCAGAAAGGTGTTAGGACTGAGCATGACCAGAAGACATATAGTAGTGTGCCAGTATCTTTTTTGCACTTTTTTGCACCTCCTGCAGATGCCAGACATAGCCAGAAACGTTCTATGAAGGTCATCAGTGTTTTTATACCAACTGAATACAATTTTAAGTTGGTTTCTTGAAGTCCAGTGGATATGGAGGACTTTAGTGAGAAGTGAACTATGTTACGGGTTTGGGAAGGTGAGAAGTTACTTTACAAATTTTTTTCCCAGTGAGAGATGTAAGGGACTTGAAAATTGTCTCAGGGTATAGATAGAAGTGAGTATGCAAAAGTTAGAGAGCTGCAAATTTGTAGCATGGAGTTACATGCTGATTCAAATAGAGTTAAGGATTTTGAAAGGGCAGAGGGTTTTGATAGGGAGGAAAGATAGTGTCGAGGGATAGGCAAAATAGGCCCAATAGAGAAGTTAAGGTGGTAGTCGAGGGCCATGAGCCCAAGTTGAGAAAGTGAGAGGCTTGACTAGTATTGTTCTTAAGGAGATTGCAGAAAGGGCTGTCCAAGAAGCCTAAGGGGAATGCCTGATTACCTAAGACAGTGGTATCATGCCCATAAGCAAAGGCATGATGTGCTGCCGATAGCAGGATGGCCCTTTAAGTGCTTTGGATTAGATCTATAGCACCATTAGAGGCAACTCAGAGGAAACTGGGAAGCTGCCTGTTCCAGGAAACCAGGAACCAGTGCTTGGTTCCACTATGTCTGTTCAAGTGGCCTTTGTGGTATGCTGTGTTGTATTTAGAAATATCCAGGATTGCCAGTCCTCCATGGATTTTAGTGATGGTGGATAAGTGTTTTTTGATTTAGTTTAGGTTTTTTTGTATGTCCAGATGAATTTGTGAATTCTGAGTTGAGTAGAATTCTGAGTAGAGGAATATTGGTAGGATGGTCATTTTGACAATGTTACAGCGGCCAAACCACGGAAACCATTTGTAATTCCATTTCTGCCCCAGGATCTTGGTAGATCTGAGTAGTAAGGGGAAGTTAAAGGATAAGGTATTTTTCAGCTTAGCGGGGAGATAAGCACTGACATTTTTATGGGCTGATGAGTTCCATTTAAACTCAATCACAGTCTTAAGATTCTCAATTTGAATGAGGGGCATTGCGACTCCCATCATTTCCGATTTTTTTAAATTTATTTTGAAATCCATAGGTTTCAAATTTCTTCAGGAGGTTGGCGAGGAATATGTGTGGTATGGTAAGAGAAAATAAAAGATTTTCTTCACATGAAGAGACCTTGATGTGGGAGTCCCTTACTTGGCCAGTGATGTTAGGGTTGGCCCTGACTTTACATAGGAAAGGTTCCAAGAATAGTAAGAACAAAACGGGGGAGAGTGGGAAACCTTGGTGAGTGCCATTTCTGATGGAGAAGGAGGTTAAAAAAAATCAATTGACTTTCACAGAAACTGATGGAGAACAGTAAAGAGACTCAATCCATTTCAAGCAGCGTTTTCCCAGTCCTACATATTTTTATGTTAACATCATGAATTGCCAGTTGACCTGTCAAACACTTTTTCAGTGTTGGTGGAGAGGAGCAGACAGGGAGTTGAGGAGTAAGACGCTACATGTATGAGGTTAAGTACTTTCAAATTAGTGCACCTCTACCACCTGATTTCCATATACAGTACAGTAGACTATGTATGGATTTGTCAGCTCCGTAATGGGGAGATGAGATGGAAGGTGTGATGTACGCTTTTACTTTTTCATATCTGTAAGTTGTTTTAACCCTTTGTAATGTTAATAAAGTGAATCCAGAGAGCACTATATAGTTTCTTCTGTAAATGATATTGTTGTCTGCATCATCCATTGTAGGGGAGCGAGTTACCCCTTAAGGGGGAAGTGCTGATTTGTCCTCAGATGTCCTTAGGGCTCACATTGTGGAGGTAAGCAGCTGCATGTTTCACATGGTGGAAGAGGGTAGCATTGCATTGGATTGATGAGTGAATAATCTGAGCACCATTTTTTCACTTCATTTTCACAGATTTCAACACCAATGAATTTTATCTCTGTATGATCTATCTCACAAGTTTTCACTTGTTTGCACTTTAAGCTTCTAAGTCATGTTGTCATTTATGAAAGATGTGATGAATTGATTATGCAGGTTTATATAGTAGTTGTGGTTTAAGCACAATCTTCCTATGAATTGATACAATGGATTTTGTATTTAATTCAAAATGTGTTGAATGTATATGTATTTATGGTTACACAAAATATTTTCAATTGATTGTCACATCATCTTTATGTTAATCAGGTGGTAGCGCTGCTCTAATTTGGTTATTATATTGTCTGAAAGCGAAGTGGAACATTTATGAGTGCTAGCTTTCTTATATAATTGACAAAATAGGTTGTGCGGATTTCATTTGGTTAGTTTTTCCCTTCAGTACTTTGTCTTGGGTCCCCATGGTGGGAGGGAGCCAACTTGATGGAGATCAATAATATGTGCAATGTGCAGGATGAGATTGTTGGCTAATACTTTGATGAGGAGCTTCAGGTCCAAGTTGATTTTGTGCACACTGAAATATTTTGTTTCAGAGTTTTTTTTTCGTCCGAAAAATAAATTTATTTAGTTACTCCCGAAATTCGTTTTTATTTATTTCGTTTTTCATAAAAAATTGCATTCATCCGAAAATCCTAATTAATTAATGTCGAATCTGTCATTGAAGGCTTATAATATGTCTGTCGAATGTTCAAAGAAGATTCAACGGAGCAGATAAACTGTATGACTCCGTATAGTTTAGCTGCTCCGTCGAATCTTCTTAGAACTTTCGACAGACACCATAAGCCTAATATTCAACGTTTGTATGTTATTCGCTGCTTTGTCGAATCTTTGTCGTTCATGTTGAATGTATATAGTTCAAACAGAAAATGGACTGGTGATAGTGATCACTGATCAGACAGGTAACAAGATAGGGTATATAGAATCTATATAGAATCCCAATCTATAATATAGCATCTATAATAATAACCCCCCCCCCCCACAACATGGGCAGCCTCTGAGGCTATCACAACACTAGCAACACTTGTATCACTATCAAGTTCACAACACTAACACAATAGCAGCAGATTACTATGAAAAAGTTAAGTTGAACTGTAGCTTGCTTATTGTTCTGCTGCTGTGCTTATGCTTAATTGCTAAATAATTCTGGTTCTCTGACAAACGGACCAGCTAAGATGGACTGTCTTCTGAAATTATTCAGTGTGTGTCTCTCTCTGCTAGCAATCATAAGTGAAAGTAAGTTGGCTGTACGTGTGTACTTAGTTCTAGCTATTTTACTGCTCCTCCTCATCTTTGGTTACAATCAGCCAATAACATTCATCATCATTTTTATTTTACTTCCCCCACTAAATTCCAGCAGCGATCCTTCTCTCTATGTCAAATCTTTTCTCTCTATGTAGAATAATCTTGGACTAATAGAGTTAAGGTTACTAGGTTAGGCACATTCGACCACAGGTTCGATGGACACAGATTGTTATTGTCAGCGTCATGTCGAATCTTCTATCTATATTGAATCGTTGTCACAACGAAAATGAAAATAAAGCATTTGTTTATGTCGGATCTTTCGTTTTTCAGATTCTGCATTTTCGTTATTGTTTGTTAAAACGATAACGAAAATACCTGAAATTCTGACGAAAATGCATTCGGACGAAAATTAATGCACATGTCTAGAAAGAAAATGAATCTGTAACTAGTGCATTAAAGGGGTTGTAAACCCTCATGGTTTTTCACCTTAATGGATTCTATCCAATAAGGTGAAAAACCTTCTGTAGTGCTGCAGCCCCCCAGTGCCCTATTTTACTTACCTGAACCTGGTTTTCTTCTCCCCGTGTACGAGCTCTAGCTGGTGTCTCATATCCTGATTGGATAGATTGATAGCAGCGCAGCCATTGTCTCCCACTGATGTCAAATCCAATGATGCGGGCGCCGGGGGAGCGGTGTTGAGTCCTGCTTTCTGTGTCAATAGACACAGAAGCAGGACACGGGAACACGCCCACATGAGTCTCCACGAAGGAGAGTGCTTCTCCAACGGGCACTTCAGATGAGGAGGAGCCAGGAGCGCCATGGAGGGACCCCAGAAGAGGAGGATTGGGGCCACTCTGTACATAATCAACTGCACAGCGGAGGTAAGTATGACATGTTTTTTTGTTTTTTAAATGAACCTTTACAACCCCTTTAAAAGCAATCCTTACCTTCCTTGTGGATAACCGTGATGTGTGCCCTTAGTGAATTTCTCGAAAATTGGGAGCTATGGATGAGAGAATTGAGGGTGACTGAGAGGTAAAGAAGAAGTTACGGAAGAAAAGTTTTGTAATACTGGATCATAAGCCCATCAGGTCCCACAGCTTTTTCTGATTTCATGGCGACAATGGCGGCATTTAGCTGTTTGAGATATATGGGAGTTTCTAGAGACAAAATGGAGTCTACAGTATGTCCAGCTGGGATAGGTTAGACCAGGCAATATAGGTCTTGATTTTATTTAACAGTTCCAGGGAATATTGGGCTGAGGGTTCCAGATTCATGTTATCGAGAGAGGAATAAATAGTGGCAAAGACATTGGTTCTTTTGCCAGGGTGGGAGATGATATCCCCTTTTTTTGGAAGAAATCAAGAAGATGTAGGATAGTGCATATTGTTCCTTCAGGGCAGCTCTCTTTATCTGAGAACATGGCTTGTTCAAAAGTATTTCCCCCTCCCCCTACTTCCTGCTACATCATATCCTGTAAGGAGCTTCGTAAATTTGCCGAACGGGTTTGTTAGCATATCAATAGGGGAGGCTTTGCTTCTAAATCAATGCGAGAACTTAATTCAATATTTATGCTATTAAAACACAATGTGGGGGGGGGGGGGGGGGGGGTAGGGTGTTGGTATACTGTAATGCTCACCTGGGTATGCATGCATTTGGTCCTGGGAGGTCTGGTGCCATAAGGAGAGGGGTGATGACTTAGAAGATAGCACTGGCACTGATGCTGTGGCCTCTGACAATTCTGGCTGCACAGATTCCAGAGAAAGGATTTTGTCCATTAGGCTGCCACTGTGTGGGACATGTGTTTCCCCAGTCATGTGGGCACTGCAGTTAGGAGGAGTAGGTTCCAGCTCTCTTTTTTTTAGCAGGGATTTGTGCCATGTGCAAAAGAGAGGGAAGGCATGGCTGCCTGTTTGAGCTCCAGCAAGGTTGCACACAAGTCCGCCGTCTCCATTGTGGCAGACCACAGATCAGGGTGTTGTACTGTGCCTTTAAAAATACATTGAAAACTGCTTTGGGGGTGGACATCGCCCTTCAGGGTATACCCTTTCTGGTTATGAGAATAGTGAGAGGGTGATGGGTTTGCCTGTCAGCTCCAACATCCTCTATACCCCAAATAGTTCCTTGTAGTGTTTTTTAATCAATTATTTTGGAAAAAAAAGTAAATGAATTGTTAAAAGAAAATAATAATTTAATCCATCGGTATCATGAGAGATACATTTTTTTTACACTTTTCTTAATGTATATTCAAGTCACAAAAAATATTTTCTATAATTTATCAGTGGAAAGTAAACATTTTAACACTATAAAGGGCCATAATAAAAAAAAATGGAGAAACTAAAATATATAGAGAATATAGTGAAGATAGAGAAAAGTAAATGGCATGTTCAGCAGTGCATTGTTATAGAAACAGGTTACATCAGGCCTATCATTTTGTGATTAGGTTTAGAACTTCTCTTTGGCTGAAGGGATTACATTCAAGGGCGAATAGCCAGTGAAACAACAATTTGTTTGTTTCTACAAATAATATTTTCTACTTCTTGTCCAGTTCTGGTATTATATGGACACTCACTGTCAAAACAAATCAAACGTTAAAATGTTATCATTCTGGACAAAATATTGTAAATAAATAATTGACAGTTTTTCCTGCCACATTTTTGCAGACTTCAGTGAAAACCCCATTGAAGTCAAAGGGTAGCAAATCTTGAAAACCCTTCCCTTTATTTTCAAGGTTAATAGGCAAAGGATTAGGGGTGGGGGGGGGGGCTGTTCAGAATCTGGAAGACCTCTTAAAAGTAATAGGCCCTAAGCAGTGGTATATTTTGGTTTTGTGCTGCCCTAGGCAAGACTAAAATTGGGCACCCGCTCCATCTAAATTTGTCTCACCCCACCCGCGTTCTTGGCTTAGGGTCTGATGAGAAAGCTGCAGCCATTCACAGTGAACAGCCGTGGCTTCCTCATCAGACCCTGAGACATGATTTGTCTGAGTGCCACATATGTGGTCAATGGAGCAGAGGATTGGGTCAGCAGGACATAGGTTGGGGTCAGCAGGGCAGAGGATGAAGTTGCACTGGTGGGCACTGATATGCAGCACTGATGGGCACTGGTAGGTGGCACTGATAAAGAGGCACCATTTGGCAGCACTGACTGGTACTGATTGGCAGCACTGATTGGCACTGATAGGCAGCAGTGATTGGCACTGATAGGCAGCACCGATGAGCACTTATTGATACTGATAGACAGCACTGATTGGCACTGATAGGCCGAACTGATTGGTACTGATTGGCAGCACTGATTGGCAGCACTGTTGGGCACTGATTGGCAGCACTGAATGGCACTGATAGGCAGCACTGGTTGGCACTGGTAAGCACTGTTAGGCAGCACTGATTGGTACTGATAAGCAGTACTGATGGGCACTTTTGCAGCTGAACTGATCATCAGGACACTGATGGTCAGTGCCCTGATTATCAGAGCAGATGTCCCCTTTTACACTTACTGGTTACCGGCACTTCCCTCCTCACGCTGTGACAGATAGTACAGGCACATAAAAAAGAAAAAACTGCTAAGGCGCCACGTGCGCATAGTCATACAGTACCTACAACTCCAGTGACTAGTCACATTTTGAATCATTCCCTTCTGACCTTAGCCACTCCCATGGCTAATCTTGACTTAACTTCCACACTCGCCGGTCCACTGTCGCAACAAACCTTAGATCACTCTCTACCATCCACAGCGGCCGTTGGGAATTCACGTCTGGCACCTATTTTCAACCCCAGTCTGGTTGAGTCCATGCTTCGATTGCAACTTCAATTTCCTCAAAATCTAACAACCAGCCTTTAAAATGATAGGTCCCGGCTCAGTTATGAACCGGGACACATTTGATATTATCAACCTATCATCTCATGAATTAACCGATCACAAGTCCAATATACTAAAGTTGGGCCTTACTTTTTGTCCTGACGATAATGCTGACCAATTTGAGCTAATCAAAGACTTACAACTATTTGCAAGAAGACTCATGTATAAAGTACTGTATGATAAAGATTCCACAATTAGCATTAATTCAGGTATACAAAACTCTGCACTACCCAATGTCACATTTGAAGACTTACGTGCCCTACAGGACCTAATGGACCTATGGGACGAAAGCAATCCTGAAGAACCTGGATGGGTCTTTCAACCTAGTGACACCAATACCATCAACACAAAAGTCACTACACCAATCCTATCGGTCCCTTTACCATGGACACTTCCATCCACTCCAATACTTGACCAACCAAAAGCATATAAACCCAAATCGCGCTCATTCCCCGTGCTACAGGGAAATTCCAACATATGGGCATTTGTGATACAGATATCAAAAGAAATTGAGAAAACAAATTGGTCCACAGGACCCCAATCTAACGTTTCGGTCGATCAGAAGAAGGCTCTTCACAGGCTACATTTGAACAAAAATATTATTATAAAACCCTCGGACAAAGGTGGGAACCTCGTCATAATGGACACCAACTTCTATGAAAAGATGTGTTTGGACATCATTCATAATGACAAATGGTATAAAGCAATTCCAAAATCTCACGTTAATTATTATGCGAGAATGTATCAAGTAATTATCGCTAAAGCCCATAATACGGGCATCATTGACCAAAATACACATACATTTCTGGATGTTGGTGACTTTAGGATTCCAACATTCTACGCACTCCCTAAAGTGCACAAGAATGTAAAAAATCCTCCTGGCCGACCGATCATATCAGGCTGTGGCTCCCTAACGGAAAAGGCTAGACAGCTAATAGACGAGTACCTATACCCGCACGTTAAGGGCCTTTTTTCATATGTCAAGGATACGATTGAACTACTAAAGACATTGGATGGATTGGAGGTTCCCCCCAACTGCTGGCTAGTAGCCATAGACATAGAAGCACTTTATAACTCCATACCTCATACAAGAGGAGTTGAGGTGATTCAAGGCTTTCTCAATGAGCGCGGGCTAGACTCCAGAAAGTATAATGACTTTATCATAGAACTCCTGGAGTTTCTGCTAACGCATAATGTTTTTGTTTTCAAGGGTTCCCACTACCTCCAGGTGCAAGGTGTCGCTATGGGGGCCAAATGTGCGCCCTCGTATGCGAACTTGTACCTGGGGGGGTGTGACCTTTTTTCTCATGAGGCCTCCCCTATATATGTCTGCCAAATTGCATCTTGGCATAGATATATAGACGACGTTTTCATGATTTGGTCTGGTCCTTTGATTTGGAGAAATTCCTGGAGAGCTTACAGGTTAACACGTATAACCTTAAATTTACCCACACCATAGATCGCTTAAGGATCACTTTTCTAGATGTGGAAATTTTTATCAATGACCAAGGCACCCTGAACTCAACACTATACAGGAAACCTTCGGCAGGCAATAGCCTACTACATGCGAATAGCTCGCATCCTCAAAAGTTGATAAAGAGCATCCCGTACAGTCAATTTTTAAGGTTAAAACAAAATTGTACAGACACTGTTGACTTCCAAAGAGAAGCTAACCAATTACGAGATCGCCTCCTGGTTAGAGGATACAGTAGAACGTGTTTAAAGAAAGCTTTCACCAAAGTGAAACATCAGGATAGAACAACACTTCTTTACAAACCCAGAAGGGTGGAAACAACTACCTCAACTAGAATAATCACCAAATATAGCCGACAACATGGCAAGATACGTAACATCTACAATAAATATTGGCACCTGCTGACAGCGGACGATAAGATTTCCAAATTTATAAAATCGTACCCGGAGATTACATTTAAACGCTCTCAATCGATCAAAGACAAATTGGTAACCAGCCATTATCATAAGAAGGAAACGATCCCCCACGTTGGGGTTTTTAGGCAGCGTACAATGAAGGGAAGTCAGAGTTTGTAGATAAAAAAGTTGACCATTTTATTTGTAAAATAAAAAATGATTAACATCATTAAGTTAGAACAGGAGCTCCAATGGGAACAGTAACAAATGACTATACGTTTATGTAAAAGAAAACATGGATATACAATAGCAGACTAATATTCACATAACAACAGTAACAATCTGTCGTAAGTATGAGAAATTGTCTCTGACGCGTTTCAACCCAAGAGGGTCTTCCTCAGAGGGAAAGAAAGTCTGCTAAACAGAGAGGGATGAAATGTCAATGTTAGTGGTAAGTACAATTTACAGAGTAAAAGTAAGCTCATATAGTATACAGAGCTACATATGGCAATGCATATTGGAATTTATATTTACCACAGTGGTGTATATCCTGAAAGTAGAAAATGTGGTATTCCCACTGGAGGGTTTTTAGCATGGGGAGGACGTCGTCCACACCTCTGGGGCACACCGGACAGGTTCCACCGATTCCCACCTAGGTCATGGGGCGTCGTGCGCCTTACGGGAGGTCACACGTTTGGGGTTCCACTCCTACTGGTCCTGCTGGCCGAGCATAGGTACCAGAGGAGAGGGAACAACCTGGGAAGGACCCAAAAGCGCGCAGATGCCTCCAATAACCGAGTCTAGAGAGAAATAGAGGTCAAGTTATAGCTTAGTGTCTTAGCGGGTAGAGCAGTATAGAGCAACTGCAAGAGAGGTGGTTGGTTAACATCTGTATGTAATTGTTCTGACCAGGTGGGATAACCAGGACATGTGGTGATTGAGTGTGTGGGGGGAGCTGTGCAACTACCCAAAGGGATCTAAAAAGCTGGAAAAACAAACCAAAACCAAACCAAGTGCAATAACAGAAGTCCCCCTCGGGAGAAGGAGAGGGAAAAATAAGAAGTGGAAGTGCACAGTGTGTGGTGGGGCTGGGGTGGGTGAGTGTGGTGTATGAAAAAGTGGGGGGGTGAACGGAAGGGTGGGTGGGAGGTGATGTGAAATAGGGTGAAGGAAGGAGGAAAAATAATGAAGGGGAGAAAGGGGGGAAGAAGGAAAGAGGAGCAGGGGAGGGATGGGAGAGGAAAAGGGAGGGGAGGGGGGAAAGGGAGGGGGGGGGAGAGGAAAGGGTGAAGGAAAAGGAAAATCGGAGGGAAAGAGGGAAGGGTTGTTGGAGGGATTTCTTGGGGGATGGGGAAGGAAAAAAGTGGGGGAGGGGGGGAAGGGAGGACAAGTGGGAAAGGGAAAGAGGGGGGGGGGAAAGGAGGGGAGGAAAAGAAAGGGGAAGAGAGAGGGGAGGGGGGGGGGAGGGGGTGGGAAAAGGGAGGGGGGAGAGAGGGGAAGGGAAAAAGGGGGGGGGACGGGACAAGGGGAAGGGTAAGGATGTGGGGGAACAGAGAGAAAGTAGAGGGGGAAAGTGTTAGGATGTGGTAAAAAAAATGGGTGGTGAGCATACTACATAATTAAAACGTGAAATGAAACTAGTGACATCGTATCTGTGTACATGGATTGGAATTATGATCCTACCTGGGGTATAGAAATCAGTCACAAACTGCTAGCCATGGGGTTGTAACACGATGGCCAATGGTATATTTTAAAGAAGACCCTTAATCCTATATCACTGGTGTAGTGATGATGTAACGGGACTGCTGGATCGATGGGGTAAGAATCACCCAATCTGAAAGCAAAAAGGTTAATCATGATCAGTCAGATCAAACCAAGGGTCTAATGATCAAGTAAACCACAAGGCTGTCCTGTGTGGACCACCGAGAGGTCTGCGGGGTTAAGGTAACGGGTGTAGCCGTCCGATTGTGCCTGTACATACCGCGTGTCAGTCTCGGTGGTGATCTGGTCCTGTAGGGGTAGCCGTACTATGGTGGGTGCTCATTGGTCCTTTTATGGGATAAAGGTAGGTGCTAATGGCCGGAAATAGATCACCGGAAGTAATCGGTGAGCTGCTGACTCGGTGGGTGGGTGCATCCCCGCGCAGATTGGGTCCTCCTCCTGGTGTGGGTGGCCGCCAACGGACAGGCCGCGTGTGGCGTCCCCGGCGTTCATGGCGGCCATCTTGTGGCCCGTAACTGACGTCATCTCTGACGCAAATTGCGTGACGTACGCTCGTCGTGCGCACCAGCGGCGTCCCGCGCGTGCGCAACGGCGAGCGTCGTCCAGGGATGTGCCAGGAATGCCGCCGACGAGGGTGTTCCAACGGTCGATCGCGCGGGACCAGCCCAGGTGCGTCGATCGTGGAGAGGAAGGAGGCGCTTGTGGTGAAATATGGCGTCACTCCTTACCCTCGTCGGGAAGGCGTTTGGGCGCCCCCTAGAGGCCCAAGCGGTACGGCGGGGTCAGGCAGCCCTCAGCGGTGGACCGACATCCTTCCCATGCAAATATTGATCAACCTGCGGCAAAGAGATGGTATAGAAATGTTGAGCTGGGGTGCAGATAAGGAAAGAAAAGAAAATAAATAAATAATAAAAAAATAAAAAAATTTAGCTAACCAATTACGAGATCGCCTCCTGGTTAGAGGATACAGTAGAACGTGTTTAAAGAAAGCTTTCACCAAAGTGAAACATCAGGATAGAACAACACTTCTTTACAAACCCAGAAGGGTGGAAACAACTACCTCAACTAGAATAATCACCAAATATAGCCGACAACATGGCAAGATACGTAACATCTACAATAAATATTGGCACCTGCTGACAGCGGACGATAAGATTTCCAAATTTATAAAATCGTACCCGGAGATTACATTTAAACGCTCTCAATCGATCAAAGACAAATTGGTAACCAGCCATTATCATAAACCATCTGAGGAGAAACGAAGCATTCCCGGTACATATTCATGTGGGAAGTGTAAGTTTTGCCCATTTATTCTAGAAGGCAGAAATGTATTACTCCCCAATAATGAAACCTGGACACCAAAGCATAGAACCAATTGTCAATCCATTGGCTCAGTTTATTTAATGAAGTGTCTATGTGGAGCCTTCTATATAGGCAAAACAAAAAGACCATTGTTTTGTCGTATTAGGGACCATGTCCCCCTTATACGGAAACGAAAAATGGAAACACCGATAAGCCGGCATGTCGGACTTTATCATGACTTCAATGCAAAATCCATAGGCTTCTTCAGTCTGGAACATCTACCACAACATGAACGTGGAGGTGATATAGACAATAAGCTCTTACAACTGGAAAGTCGCTGGATATACCTGTTAAAGGCCACCCGGCACCCGGGACTGAATGAGGGAATTGGCTATAAACCCTTTATTTGATACATGGGTTCGGTATACACCTATGTGATGTTCTCCATATTCTAGATTAGTGTATATATTGTTGCTGCTCTCATTGAGACTCGAGATAACCCTCCACTAGTACCACACCTGTCCAATCTACAGCCACAATAAATTCAATTTTTTAATAATTATTCCCCATTTTTTTTTTTTTTTCATTGCTCCCTCCCTCTTTCGGATTGGGGTCCCATCTGAGGCCCCGGATGTCCCCATTTCTGGTATGGTGTTTGGTGGTTCACTTGCACATACAATTATATATGCTCACGCATATATTGAATATTAATGTTTACTAATTTACTATTGTCCTGTTTTTTCATGTACTGTATAATAAAGTTGTAAGAATTGAACATGAAGATATTTTGATCTTCCTTGAGAGCATATGAGACATGACCTTGTTTTTTTTTTTTATTATCTATAGCAGCCTTTCCATTTTTTGATCGATCATCGGGATGATACCAGGAGAATATTGTTATTTTTCTTGGGGTTTCCGTATGGACACCCAAGGATGCACAGTGGTGCCTGAATTCCACCGTTTCACATGTGTGGCTTTCCTTGACACCAGCTGTGCGTCCACCTTTATTAGCAGCACAAGTTGGACAGGCAGCCAAATAGTCAGTAACATCCCTTTTCATATGAGGGCACCAGACATGACGTTGCAAGGTCTTAAGAGTGATGGTAATACCAGGGTGACTGTATAACACACCATCATGAGCCCAGAGGAGTACAGGTTTTCTGAGGCTAAGGGCTATGAACAGGCGACCTAGTGGTATCTTCAAGCTTTGGGGAACACGATTTTGGGTTTCTTGTAACTGTTGGGAAAGAGCCGTAGAGATCTGTGTGACAATTTTGTGAGGTGGGATTATTTACTGCTCGGTAGGTTGATCTTCAGAGGTAGGGAACGGTCTGGAAAGAGCATCGGCTTTCTTGTTTTTATGCCCAGGCACATAAGAAAAAACAAAATTAAAACGGGAAAAAAAACGAGCCCATCGAGCCTGACGTGAGTTCAAACGTCTTGCAGTCTGAAGATACAGCAGGTTTATATGGGCAGTGAGGATAGAAAAAGGCTTGGGAGCCCCTTCCAGAAGACGTTGCCATTCAGACAATGCCAATTTGATGGCTAGTAGTTCTCGATTTCCAACGTCGTAATTCATCTCCACTGGAGAAACCTTTCGAGAACAAAATGCTACTGGATGGATTCTACTGGATTTAGGCTGTCTCTTGGACAGCACTGCATCTGCTCCTACTTCAGAGGCATCAACCTCAACTATGTACTGGAGATCGGGATTTGGATGCTGAAGAATTGAAGCCTTGCTGAACATGTCTTTTAATTGCTGGAAAGCCGATTCTGATTCTGAGGACCCCACCCTGCAATTTGTTCCTTTCTTAGTCATAGCAGTAAGGGGGGCTGCAATGGAGGCAAAACCTTTGATGAAGGGTAGAAGAACCTCAGAAATAAGGTTGATAGCTGATAGCGACCGTTTACCACGTGATCACTCTGTCAAATGACGGAGCGATCACATGTACACAAACCGGCGTCACGTCATGACGCCGGTTCCTCCCTCCCCTCTCTGTACCGATCGGTACAGTGAGAGGGGAGAAGCGTGCAGGGGGGGAGATGGGACCAGCGCTGTGGGCTGGATGTGTAGTGCCCACAGCGCTGGTCAGTGACAGCTACACTGCCACCACTGTGCAATGCTCTGCCACCACTGTGCAATACTCTGCCCCCACTGTGCAATACTCTGCCCCCACTGTGCAATGCTCTGCCACCACTGTGCAATGCTCTGCCACCACTGTGCAATACTCTGCAACTACTGTGCAATGCTCTGCAACCACTGTGCAATAGTCTGCCCCACTGTGCAATGCTCTGCAACCACTGTGCAATGCTCTGCCCTCACTGTGCAACGATCTGCCCCCACTGTGCAATGCTCTGCCCCACTGTGCAATGCTCTGCCCCCACTGTGCAATACTCTGCCCCCACTATGCAATACTCTGCCCCCACTGTGCAATACTCTGCCCCCACTGTGCAATACTCTGCAACCACTGTGCAATGCTCTGCCACCACTGCAATGCTCTGCAACCACTGTGCAATGCTCTGCCAACACTGCAATACTCTGCCAATACTCTGCCAATACTCTGCAATAAATTTTAATAGAAACAACAAATTTTTATCAATTTTTTTTTACCGAATTTTCAGTATATTTTGATTTATAGCGCAAAAATTTAAAAACCCAGCGGTGATTAAATACCACCAAAAGAAAGCTCTATTTGTGTGAAAAAAAGGACACAAAATTCATTTGGGTTCAGTGTTGCATGACTGAGTAATTGTCATTCAAAGTGTGAGAGCACCGAAAGCTGAAAATTGGACTGGTTAGGAAGGGGGTTTAAGTGCCCAGTGGTCAAGTGGTTAATATTGTAAATCCTAAATACATTAGTAATAGATTTTCAGTTAATACAATTTCGTTAAAAATAACAAAGAATTGTAAACAGTGTGATAATTGGCCATGCTCCCACCCAGACACAGTATGCTCCCATAGGGGTGTCCGGAAGTGCTGGTAGCGTGACCAATATCACCAATATGTTATGGATTTATATGATAAATTCTATTTGTTCAATCTTGAAATACCACCCTTGTTATTATGCAAATTGCTTTTATGAAGTTTAGCGTCCTGCATGTATTTTATTACTGAAAAAGCGTGTAAATGCTATATTAGAATGCTTGTAACTTCTATTTCTTATCTGGCTTTGAAAATAACCAATAAAAACATGGTGAAAAAAGAATGAGGTAATGGTAATCTCTATCAAATCCTCAGGACAGTTCTGGAAATTCTGATGATGTGTGCCTCAAGCAAATGTCCATGTACTGGAGCATGACCACCATTCCATCTTCCCTTTGGTCAGCACTGTTGGATTCAGGTCTACAAATCATGTTTTCACACTGAAAGGTGCAGTCATTTTCAGTTATCAGATGTATGCAATCTTGCTCAGTACATAGTTATCAATCTTCAGCTATGAAAGTATCCATTTAGCACACAAAATTGGTTACAGGAAGTGGTCCACCACTATCAAGTTGGAAGATCTTCAAAAGTTATTGGAACGCTCAAAATTGCTGTTGTGAATCTGGTGTTCCTACGCCAAGGTGCTATGTTATATTAACTACAGTCATGTAAAGCCTCATAAAAGTGCCAGCAAAACCATTTTTGTGAGTCTGTGAGGAAGACCATCTCCTGCAAATTTGAGACAACTATAAGTCAGGCCCAATGAGTCCTTATAGTTCTCCACTCAACCATTGGTTTAAACCTACAGTTGAGCAACAAACTACATGGACACATTGTTGTAGAACTTCTTTGTACATGACCGGGTAAGGTCTGAGATCTGCATTTTTTTTATGTCTGAGTATACATACTGGCTACTTTGTGGTAACAAAGATTTTGCCGTTTATAATAAAAGCACATAAACTATAACTATACAGGGAACAATTGCCCCTTTCCCACTATACTGTAGGTACAATTTTTTTTAATAGTACTGGCAAATTCAGCCTGATCGTCTCCTTCTTCTAAGATTAACTTAATATTACATGCCTGGAAAAAGAGTTGGAAGTGACTTAGCCAAATGCAGAGAACTACACTTCATTAGTTTCAGTGTTATGTTTCTTTCTGGGATTATTGGCATATGCTTGTTTCATTTTACACTCTGAAAACAGAAGAGGTAATTATCTAGGGAGTTGATCCCTTGCATACTGAACCAATCTTTCTTATGACCTACTTCATACAAGTTCCATATATTTAGCTTTTAACTTTTCTTTCATAGCATTGATCTGTGAGATGCTGCAAGCAGATTGCTTGCTCATCCCGGGAGTCCCATGTTTTAAATTTCATCTATCCACTCACATATCTTTCTCTTCTCTACTCGCTTTAAGCATAACAAATAAGATGCCTTTTAAATGTAGATGAAAAACATGCCGATGGATTCAGATTCATCCCCCTCTTCTTACCCTATATCTATCCTTCTCAACTTACTATAACACTGTCCATCTCATATTTATTCACAAGACATACATTTTTAACCTGCAAAGTTTCTAAAAATCCCCTTTGTCTTTGCTAGCTTGTCAAAGAAAAGTTTTTATAAGAGAAAAAAAGGACAAGTTAAAATAGAATTTTTCTGATTTCTACTTTATTGGTGCAATTTATGATAGAGATACATTTAGAAGCTGATCAATTTAAAAGGGGAAAGTAATGGCAGCGGAATCACTGTTTGTCCTTGGTAAAATTCAGTCTCTGCTCACTGCAGCATACAATGTATGAAGCTGAAACATAATTAATTAAGCAAGTAGTTCCTTCTAACATCAAAATGCTTTCTCTGTAACACATATTTTTGACCTTCAATCGGTTTTCTGATGTGTGTCTTAACAAAAAGATAATTTAGTCTATTAGTATATTATTTTGTGACCCCATAATGGTAAATCATTTTGATGCCAATGAAAGCAGTCTAACATTATTATTGCTGATAATGTTTTTCACATTATAAACTATATGTTTTTTTTTAAATAATCTAACACCAGATTCATTTAGTGTTAACACAGCAGAGGAAGCTTACTGTGAATGTCATAAAAAAGATGAAAAAGATTAAAGTGCAATATTTCACTTCAGCCCCTCTTTTGCCAGTCTTCCCATCTTATCCCTATATACATAATTTTTAGCTTAAAACTGCTGCTCGCCATAGCCGATCCTAGTATGGATGTATACATGTGAATGCCTCAGTCAATGCAGCTCCTCAGCATACATGCATACATGCTTACTAGGATCGACTATGGCAAGCAGCGGTTTCAATCTAAAATGTTCATTGCTCACTGGATGAGTTTTTCTTATGCTGGAATCCCTACTATCCTGAGTGCCAATAGGGCACTAAACCACAGCCTGGAGCAGCACCACCAAGTACTTATGGACTTGTTGTCTATATACATATTCCATTCGTCTTTTTGATGGTTTAATGACATCACAGCTCCTTGCTTTACTTGTCTGGACAGTCATAACAAAAAAAAAAGTTTAGAAAACTGAGGGGAAGATCATATAGGGTAATTTAAAGTGGTTGTAAAGGCTCAAGATTGTTTACCTTCATACATTCTATGTATGATTCAAAACGTGACTAGTCACTGGAGTTGTAGGTACTGTATGACTATGCGCACGTGGCGCCTTAGCAGTTTTTTCTTTTTTATGTGCCTGTACTATCTTAGATCGTCCCTGTGAGCCGGTGTCACTTGTTTGTTTGCGTTTCCTAATGGCGCCACTTGGATCGTTAAATCGAGTTACTATTGGTGCGTATGACGCAGACGACATGGAGGAAGAGTCTGATTCCGCCATATCCATGTTGTGAGTCGAAGGGGCCTGTTGGTATGGTGTCCTCCGGCCCGAATAGTTTTGTTGTTGGGTCCATTTGTATGCTTGTTCCTGATCGTAGGCTCGTTTATCTCTGCCGAATTTATTGTCCTTCATTTTAATTATTCCCATCGCATATTTAGTAAGATGTTCCTTTAATTTTTTGTCTTTATCTTGAAAGTCAATGTAAGTAGTTAGATTACTGTGATCCTCTTGCCATTTATGTATTTCCCCATCCATGTCATTAATGTCTAGTGTATATTGATCACCTAGAATTCGCATCATTTGCAATGAACATGCCTGTAGGTTGGCTTCCCATGCTGTTTTTACATTGGTTCCTACCTTCTTGATGTTGGGAAATATCTGAATACATAATCCCCATGGAACAATACAATTCGTAACATATTTTGCAAAAAATTCCTTATGCCAAAACAACCTAGTTTTCCTTTCTACTAAACGTTGCAAGCCCATAAAATAAGTATCAACCTCCACCTCTGTGATGTTTTCCCTGGAGCGCACTTGCTGCACCTTGGACACGAAACCATCCCATCCCTGACCACAGTAATCTGTCATGGTGTATTGTCTACTCACCACCCAAAAGGGAAATTTCTCTCCAAGACCATGGAGTCTGAGTAAAAAAGAAAAAAAAAAAAAAAGGTGAAAAACACACACAAAAATTGCCTCACTAATCGGATCGGGGTCCCATCGAAAGGCTGCCCCAGCCCCACATACAGAAAGATTGGGGGATTAGCACCTGCATATACAGTGGAAGAGAAAGGAAGAAATATTACATTCGAGAAAAATTCTGAAAATAGAACATAACATGTAACAGTATATTTAGACTAGCAGAAGTCTCTTTTATATATATCATATACATAATATCAAAATATGGTAATTTGTGTATTTTTAGAGGAAAACGGTCTACAACCAGAGAAAGGTTTATCATGGGTGTATTATCCACCCTATTATTAATGGTAGAGATTATGGTTAGGAGGTTGTTCCCTTAGTATCTATGCAAATTAATGTACCGACATCCCTTTGAGTAAAATGTTAAACGAAGCAGAGATATGGGATTTTAAAGGTACATGGTAAGTATATATTCATCTAGTCAAATATTCTGATACACAGATTCAATAATTAAAGCGTGTTTTATTAATCAAAAAAGAAAAACAAAATATAAAAACAAATGAACATGCACATATCCACAATCCTAGGAAAATACATCTATTTCCATAACAGACATAGAGAATGCGAAATTAATTTGTATATGATCACGTGCTCAGTAAACTTCTACATGTTTCGCCTGAAAAGGCTTCATCAGGAAGACTGACATGGTCGTGAACGTTTAAAACATCAAAGGTAAGGATATATTCAAAAATAGGATCTTGAATGTATGGAAAAAAGACAACATAAAAGAAAAGACAAAATTAATTTGGCATACAAAAAGAGGCAATATAAAACACTCTGTCATCTATCATAATATATGAGAGCAGTAGAACATGACAGAAAAAAAAAAGAAAAAAGGAAGGGGTGGGAAGGGGGGGCACCCCCCCCCCAAACACCGCCCCCACCCACAGCCCATGTAGATATACCCACCCCAGATAAACCATAGAGCCCAAAACCTCCCCATCCTTTATTGAAGTACCTCCCTTGTTGTAAACAAAGAAAAGGGGTTTGACCCAGTTAACCCTCATATGGCTGAGGTGGGGCAATACCTGAAAATATTGGAAAGGACCCTACCTCTCAAAACATTTCCAAAGCAAATCGTCAGGAAACTCTCATGGGATTCTGACCCCTAGTAAAAAATATACAGCCTCCACAAGTCGATCATCAACGGGAGGATTGGCATCTCGTAGGGAGGAATAAAGGGAGCTCAGTAGCATACAAGGACCCTCACGGTCTCATGTATGAGAGTAAACACCTGAAGGCAGATAAAGAAAGGGAAAACTATCATACTGGATTAAATAATAATAGGGAAATACTTAGGAGCCAAATGGTGGACTATTGGCTCCGTCATACATATGTCGCTTACCACAAATTAATATTCCTGATGGTATGACTGGGATGAGAGTTGGAAACTCGTATGGGTAAACCATAAAAAGAGTACCCGATATCTATTGGTATTCAAAAAAGAACAACATATAATATATAAGAGCCCAACTTAGGATTATATCGAGAAAGGGTAATGAACTGCTACAGGTATACCAATCCTAATGTACAAATGTAGCTTACCTTTGTTAGCTTATCAAAAACATAGTAAACCCATTCACAGAGAAATCGGGACCATGGTTGGGATGAAACGAGGGAAGTTTTGGGAATAGGTTCTTGGAACCAGTCTCACAATGGCTTTGTCCTGATGTAGATTGAAAAAACAAGAGGAAAGAGAAGGGGCACAAAGTCAACCCCAACAGGCTTTATTTAACTTAATTTGGAAAAGGTAAACAGGCTAATCCTTATCAGAGAAGGAGACAGTGTATAAAGTTCTCTGAATGGGGAAAAGAATAAGATCCAATATTACCTTATCAAAAGATATCTCAGTCCCGCCGAGCTCCCACACACACCATGTGGTGTGTGTGTCTTTTATATCCTCCCCATGGCGCCAAAACAGCGGGCGTGTGACGCCACGCCGCTTTTTGGCGCCAAGCGGACAAAGAGAGGAGGCTTGCGCGCCGTGGACTGACAAGCCGACGCCGGCTGTGCGGTGGCGGAAGTAGGACATCGTGCTACATGCTGTGCAGACACTGGCTGGACACACCGAGCCAGAGAACCAGCACATCAATGCAGAGCATGAATGTCCCAAACAAAGAACGGCATGCCATGGCTAAGGAAAGCCTCAGGGTGGACGCACAGCTGGTGTCAAGGAAAGCCACACATGTGAAACGGTGGAATTCAGGCACCACTGTGCATCCTTGGGTGTCCATACGGAAACCCCAAGAAAAATAACAATATTCTCTTGGTATCATCCCGATGATCGATCAAAAAATGGAAAGGCTGATATAGATAATAAAAAAAAAAAACAAGGTCATGTCTCATATGCTCTCAAGGAAGATTAAAATATCTTCATGTTCAATTCTTACATTTTTATTATACAGTACATGAAAAAACAGGACAATAGTAAATTAGTAAACATTAATATTCAATATATGCGTGAGCATATATAATTGTATGTGCAAGTGAACCACCAAACACCATACCAGAAATGGGGACATCCGGGGCCTCAGATGGGACCCCAATCCGAAAGAGGGAGGGAGCAATGAAAAAAAAAAAAAAAAATGGGGAATAATTATTAAAAAAAATTGAATTTATTGTGGCTGTAGATTGGACAGGTGTGGTACTAGTGGATGGTTATCTCGAGTCTCAATGACAGCAGCAACAATATATACACTCATCTAGAATATAGAGAACATCACATAGGTGTATACCGAACCCATGTATCAAATAAAGGGTCTATAGCTAATTCCCTCATTCAGTCCCGGGTGCCGGGTGGCCTTTAACAGGTATATCCAGCGACTTTCCAGTTGTAAGAGCTTATTGTCTATATCACCTCCACGTTCATGTTGTGGTAGATGTTCCAGACTGAAGAAGCCTATGGATTTTGCATTAAATAAAAAAGTGAATAAGTGTGGCGCTGTGAAATTTGTATCTGATCGGTAGCTGTAAGTGAGAATCAAATCCCTATTACACTGCTATCATCCAGATTTTAGTGACTAACCACCATATATAAAAGATGGTGAAAAAAATGTGAGTATAAACAATCCACGTCAGAACTGTTTATAAAAATAAAAATAAAACGTCTGTGTTACTCATATACGTGAATTAGTTAAATGACATAGCACAAGAGCAAAAAAGTGATACAATAGTGTGTAAAAGAACACTAGGATATCGTGGTATTCAGAAGATAAATATCACACAATGTGTTACAATTGGTTTTTAGCACCTACAACCATAACTTCAGTTTAAATGAGCATAGTGTAATCATGATCCAAAACACCTGTGTGATTGGAAGAGATATCCTTCATAAAAGTATTAAACTCAATAGTAGCATATACAAATAATAAAAATTGAAATCAAACAAGTGCTAATGTGACACGTGTTGAAATTAGCTTGATGTATGGATTCAAGCGTCCAAGATGGTAAAACTCATATGTGATGGTGTACTGGTATTCTCATGGTGCTATATAATGTTCATCAACGTATCATCCTCATATACTTTGGACGGCGTCAAGAACTATATGGTGCAGGAATGAGATCTGGTACGCTTACCGTCAAGGATGGACCCACTGACCTTTGGTGAGGGGTCAAACAAAGCTTGAGTGTGCCGGTAGATGGTGCTTGCAGGATGGTGAGCCGGGATCAGGAGCCTGGGAGGACGAGACTGGGCCGGCACCACAGTCTATACTCACCAAATCACCGATCGCAGTATAGGGACCACACTTTAGAGGACTGCACAGGAACACGATTGTTAACCCCGAAACCCCTCAGTGGGTCAGGACCATGAAAATAAAAGAGATAAGGAGGACCTCCTCATAGTGTAAATCAATCCGATAACGGAGTAAATTTATTTAAAAAATTCTTGTTTGTCAGATAAAACGGTCAAAGTAAAAACAAAGACAAATCAAGAAGTAAAAGAACAAACGCAGTGGTAGTGGGTATAGCGTATCCGCCCTACGCGTTTCGTCTTACAAGACTTCAACAGGGGCATAGGCTAATACACCACCTCTGCGTTATATATATACCACTATAAAAATACCTACAGACTAACACCTGAGATCGTTAGGGGCAGTCACACTTCCGGTTGTACACTCCCATATATCCAAAGAGGTCCGATTGGTTAGAAAACAGCCAATCGAGGTAACAACTCACCAAAATGGGAAGGTCTAATACGACCATGACAGGCTGTGTTGGACTATCCAGGTGTCAATATAAGTGTTGAAGATGTCATTGGCTGTTGGGCGTCATGGTCATGTACAGCCCTTGCCGGCATGTACGTCAAAGGAGTGTTCGTTTGGGCGCGAAAAACGTACTTGTTTAGGCGCGAAAACACAAAATGAGCGTCAGTCATGTATGGAGACGTAAAGTCACATGGCCGCAGAATCCCAACGCGCAATAGATAGAGAAGCGCTCGTCCCCGGCCAAGCACCGCACATCGCGCGCCGCGCATGCGCGACCAGAAATGGCGAGCAAAGACGTGACGGCGTCATCCAACAGCCAATCACCAGTCACGTTACAAATGGTGACGTGCCCGTCCACGTCCGCGAATGGCGTGCATAACAACAGCGCCCACGTCAACCACAACGTGCATCACGTGCAACGCCCACGTGACGGGAATAAGTAAACATATATTAGTGTTCTCACACGTGGAAGAAATGATTTTAAAATACACACAAAATGTTAATATTTATGTGCAATGGGTGCGCTATCAATCAACCTTAAAAAGCGTGTAGATATGGTTAAAAATTGCTTGTGCAATGATACTGGTCAAGTGGTGTGTAAAACCTCCTTAAAATCCGTGCACTATGTATGTATAAATAAATACATAAAACCATATATAAATATATAAATATATAAATAAGTGGATACTCTTCCTAGTTGTGATACCAGTGATTTAGTGATATTTGTGAAATGGTGCTGTGAATAAAAAACAGTAAAAAAAGGGGGTGAAACCACGTTTAAATTCAAGCCCTTAAAAAATCCATGCGTTTAAAACTGAAAAAAAACGCATTTGGTTGTGCGATTTATTCATGGAAAAAGCACACAATTGGTTATGCGATTATATTGGGAGAAAAACCATAAGTGTTTTTTAGGATCCTTTAGGAGTCCATGCATCTGACAGGTGTCTCCTTAGGGGTTTTAATTGCGGTTGCTTAGACAGGTGTTGTTCCTGATTAGTTAGTGCTGAGGCGTTTTTCTAACTAATTGCCCTTTGGTATTGAGCATAGATTAAAACTTGAAGGATAAAAGATGTACACCATCAATAGGAAAGATAAGCACCATTTAGTAAATGTATATTTGAACAAGTGTATACATAATACTTTCACTTATCTTTAGTTGTGGTGTCCTCTTTCCTGCTGGTCCTTACTATCTCTTCCGTGTTTGCATGAGGATAGAAAACAGATAAAAAACCATTGCGCAATATAGTTATACTTTGAATGGTGTGCATGTGCTGAGGCTGAAGCCCATCTACTTACACAGCACCCTACGAACGAAGCGCGGTGGTTAGAAATATGTCAGGCACTGTTTGGGCTCCCTGCCCTGCTTGTCTCAGTAGTGTTGCTTAGCTCCTCCTCCCGACGCGTTGCGACACGCCCACGTGTCTTTATCAAGGGATAATCCCTTGATAAAGACACGTGGGCGTGTCGCAACGCGTCGGGAGGAGGAGCTAAGCAACACTACTGAGACAAGCAGGGCAGGGAGCCCAAACAGTGCCTGACATATTTCTAACCACCGCGCTTCGTTCGTAGGGTGCTGTGTAAGTAGATGGGCTTCAGCCTCAGCACATGCACACCATTCAAAGTATAACTATATTGCGCAATGGTTTTTTATCTGTTTTCTATCCTCATGCAAACACGGAAGAGATAGTAAGGACCAGCAGGAAAGAGGACACCACAACTAAAGATAAGTGAAAGTATTATGTATACACTTGTTCAAATATACATTTACTAAATGGTGCTTATCTTTCCTATTGATGGTGTACATCTTTTATCCTTCAAGTTTTAATCTATGCTCAATACCAAAGGGCAATTAGTTAGAAAAACGCCTCAGCACTAACTAATCAGGAACAACACCTGTCTAAGCAACCGCAATTAAAACCCCTAAGGAGACACCTGTCAGATGCATGGACTCCTAAAGGATCCTAAAAAACATTGTGATCACATGACGGGACTTAATAGAAGTGGACGAGGCTTGTATCTACATCTCAGAAACGCATTACGTATCTGGAAAGCATCCATATATTGCAGAACAGTAGTCTGATACTATTCTAATAAAAATCGAGAAAAGATCAGAAAAAATCAAACTACACTGAAAAAACGGACTTATAATAAACAGATTTTTGGAAACAAACAAAACTATTTTTGAAAACCGGAGTCTGACTGTCCCAGGTCGCTAGACTCTAAGCATACACATGTCATTGTCATATTAAGTGGACAACAGTAAACATATATAGCGATGGTATCCAAGAAGATAGTATAAATTATTCATCATAATATTAGTTAATCAGTCCAATATTACAAAAAAGAGAGAACAGAACAAAACAAAAAGACATCAGTGTTACAGAAAAAATATATATAATTGGACAGTAGTAATCATTTGCTATAATGAAAACCACCCTTCCTTAATAGTAAGTTGGCCAATTGTGTCTTATATGCCAACTATCATATATATGGATCGCAGGGTGCCCATATCATATATATGGATCGCAGGGTGCCCATATTAGTACCAGTAGAGGGAAAAGCAGTATCAAATATAAGTGCATCAGGAACGATTGATAAACGAGTCAATGTCCCAATCTACATTCATCCCGTGTGGGGTGTAACATTTAATTTGGTGTATCCAAAACGTTTCAAGTTTTGATACACCCCTAATTTTGGATTCTCCTCTCCAGTGGGCTGTAAATTTGTCAATAACCTGGAATTTTGAACCTTCTGGGTTCCTATTATGACAGGACAAATAGTGTTTCGGAACACTGTGATTAGTGCGTCCTGCCCTTATCGCGGCAAGATGCTCGTTTACTCTGATGGCAAAGGTCCTAATAGTGCGTCCTATGTATTGCTTCCCACACGGACAAGTAATAAGGTAGACGATGTATTTAGTGTGGCAAGTTACAAAGCAATTCATTTCATAGATTTTGCCAGTCACACTGGACCTAAAGGAGTCACATTTCCTGCGACATGTGTTGTTTACACACACGTTGCATTTACGGCATGGGAAAAACCCTTTCATATTGTGAAAAAAAGTAGGTGGGCAAGGAGGGTCGATAATATTAGGAGCAATCTTTCCCCTAAGGGACATAGCACCTCTATATATCACACCTGCTCTATCAGGTAGTAGAGGTCCTAATATCTGATCGTTTTTGAGGATCTTCCAGTGTTTAACCATGATTTCTTTGATTTGTCTATGTTGGACTGAAAAATTAGTCACAAAGGACCATTTGTGCTTATTTTCTTTGTTTTTTGGGGGATTCTCCACTAGTAGGGTCTCACGGTCAATCATGGATATTTTTTGTATTTCATCATCGATTTGTGCTGCCATGTAACCCTTGTCCAGAAATCTCTGTTTGAGAATATCAGCCTGGTAGAAGAAATCAGGAAGAAATGAACAATTGCGCCTAATGCGCATAAGTTGGCTGCGAGGCACTGATTTCAGCCATGAGGCGTGATGGCAGCTATCGACCGGAATGTAACCATTCCGGTCGGTAGTCTTGAAAAAAGTTTTGGTCGAAATACGACCTTCGCTGGCACTGATTTCTAGATCTAGAAAGTGGATGGTGGAGGTGCTAGCCTCATATGAAAGTTCAATGCCAATGTTATTGTTATTTAACGTGGACATGAAATCATTGAGTGAGTCCATAGAGCCTTTCCATAGGAGGAGGATGTCGTCGATGTATCTGGACCAAAACACAAGCTGTGGAGGGTCCAGAACATGGACGACATCCTCCTCCTATTTCCCCATGAAAATATTTGCAAGGCTGGGGGCGAACTTAGCGCCCATGGCGACTCCCTTTGTTTGTAAAAAATAGTTACCATCGTACCAGAAATAGTTGTGTTTAGTTGCATAATGTAACAAGTCCATTATGAATCTCTTTTGAGTAAGAGAAATGGATTTGTTGCGGCCGAGGAAAGTGTCAACCGCTTTCAGCCCCAAGTCATGAGGGATACATGTATATAAAGAAGTAACGTCAGCCGTGACCATCAAAAGGTCACCGCTATATGTGACTCTTTGCAATTTTGAGATGGTATCTCTAGTATCCTTCAAGTATGAGGGTAAAGTCTTAACTAAGGGCTGTAGGTAAAAATCTATATATTTTCCGATCCTCGAAGTGATGGAATCTATGCCACTCACGATTGGCCTGCCAGGGGGGTTGTTAACATTTTTATGTACCTTAGGTAGGTAATACATAATAGGTATTCTTGGCGCAACGGGTACGAGGTAACTTTTTTCTTTTTTGTCTAAAATCCCCAATTGTGCCCCAGTGTCAACGAGGTCCGTGAGAATTTTTTTGAAATCAGATGTGGGGTTTTTTGGTAAAGGGGAGTATGTGTCAGAGTCGCTCAGAATTCTCATCATTTCAGTATGGTAAGCGATTCTGTCAAGTACGACAATCCCTCCCCCCTTATCCGCCGGGCGGATAACCAAGTCCTTGCGTTCGCATAGAGATTTTAATCCTACTTTGATATCTGAATTATTGTGTATTCTTTTATTTGGAAGATTCTCTAAGTCATTCAACGCCAAGTCTCTGAAGACCTTAATTGAAGGTGCCACTGAGCACGGTGGGTTGAAAAGTGAGGGGTTGGCTAAACATGAGTGTACGGTATTCGAAGAGAAATTGGAAACGGGGTTATTCCTAGGAGAGTATATAGCGTTGTACATTTAATTTTCGTACGTATTTTTGTACATCAATGAAAGTGTGAAACTTATTGAGTTTCTTTGGAGGAACAAATTTTAGGCCTTTAGCAAGGACTGATTGTTCGGCCTCTGACAATGTTACATTACTCAAATTAAATATTCCACTGTTTGTTATACTCGTTTTCTTTTCCCTGGAGCGCCGCCCCCCTCTGCAGCCCCGCTTTGTTCTTGTTTTCTGTTGTGACTTTCCAGCTCTCTGGGGAAAACCCTGCGAGTTAGCGGGTCTGGGTAGATTTTGATTATAGTTATATGGTGACCTATTGAATTGGCCATACTCCCTATCATTATATGAATAATGGGAATTATAATCCTCCCTGGGTGCCTGTCCTCTAAGAGGAGAGAACCTATTATGAGTGTATACAGGGGTTCTATGGTTAGGTGGGTTATGATAATCATTATAGTATGAATTATCTCGCCTTGGTGAATAATCCTGACTCGGATAATCATGGTGGGGTCCTAGGTCTTTTTTACCCCTTCCTCTCCCTTTATTTCCTCTCCCTCTATTATTCCCATTTTGAGGTGGGCCATGTCGGGGTATTGGTGTATAAATAGTATTGGATTGGGACTGTCTGTTCTCATAGACATTCCGTTCTCCTCTATTTTGCGTATGTAAAGTCTCTTTTAAAAGAGAAATTCTAGGTTCAGATTGGTTGGAAACCTCCATGTGTGGTTCATCAGTGTTTGGAGTGGTCAACGTCTGGTCTTTAGTCTGCCAGTTGAAAACCAACCCATTTTTGTAATCAGTATTGTCCCGCATATATTTTTTCTGTTTTTTTACTTTCTGTTCCCTCTCTTCTTTTTCAAGATGATTTTTAAGATTAGTAGACAAAGTGGTGTATTCTATAGTGGTCTTGTGTGGGAGGAGTTTGTCTCTTATCTCTTTAATTTCCTTGTCAATGGTTGTTCTCCTTAAACGTTTTTTGTCTATGAGAAATCCAAGTAGGGAAATACCAGCCTCATTAAAATAATTGAACCATACGTCAAATTCCATGTCACCCTTTTGGGGGTGTATATTCCATCTCAGCCCTCGAGGGACCATGCGTTCTTTGACATATTGTTCTAAGAATGCTATATCCCATTCCAGATGAATCTCAGAGACCATTAAGTTTTTTAGTCTTAAAAATGCACCAGCCAACTCTGAATCAGCAGTAGTGGGGGTAAAAACCCCATCGGTGTTAAATGAGCGGTTCGTTCTATAGTCGAAAACATCCATTTATGATAATGATGCTCAAACTATAAACGGAAATCTATCAGATTAATTAGTGAATCACTGGGAGGTATAGTAATACCTCTCAGAAAAAATAATAATACTAAAATTCACAATGTGAATGATAATATCGTATTAAACAATTAGGGGGGCTGCAGCTGAAATGTCAAACAAGTCAGAAATATATATATGGATGCAGCTGCGCTTCCCCTGTGAAAAGCTGCCGACACAACAATATGACAGATTGTGAAAAGAATAAAAAGTAAATAAGTGTGGCGCTGTGAAATTTGTATCTGGTCGGTAGCTGTAAGTGAGAATCAAATCCCTATTACACTGCTATCATCCAGATTTTATTGGTTTTTAGCACCTACAACCATAACTTCAGTTTAAATGAGCATAGTGTAATCATGATCCAAAACACCTGTGTGATTGGAAGAGATATCCTGCATAAAAATATTAAACTCAATAATAACATATACAAACAATAAAAATTGAAATCAAACAAGTGCTAATGTGACACGTGTTGAAATTAATTTGATGTATAGATTCAAGCGTCCAAGATGGTAAAACTCATATGTGATGGTGTACTAGTATTCTCATGGTGCTATATAATGTTCATCAACGTATCATCCTCATATACTTTGGACGGCGTCAAGAACTATATGGTGCAGGAATGAGATCTGGTACGCTTACCGTCAAGGATGGACCCACTGACCTTTGGTGAGGGGTCAAACAAAGCTTGAGTGTGCCGGTAGATGGCGCTTGCAGGATGGTGAGCCGGGATCAGGAACCTGGGAGGACAAGACTGGGCCGGCACCACAGTCTATACTCACCAAATCGCCGATCGTAGTATAGGGACCGCACTTTAGAGGACTCCACAGGAACACGATTGTTAACCCCGAGACCCCTCAGTGGGTCAGGACCATGAAAATAAAAGAGATAAGGAGGACCTCCTCATAGTGTAAATCAATCCGATAACGGAGTGAATTTATTTAAAAAATTCTTGTTTGTCAGATAAAACGGTCAAAGTAAAAACAAAGACAAATCAAGAAGTAAAAGAATAAACGCAGTGGTAGTGGGTATAGCGTATCCGCCCTACGCGTTTCGTCTTACAAGACTTCAACAGGGGCATAGGCTAATACACCACCTCTGCGTTATATATATACCACTATAAAAATACCTACAGACTAACACCTGAGCTTGTTAGGGGCAGTCACACTTCCGGTTGTACACTCCCATATATCCAAAGAGGTCCGATTGGTTACAAACAGCCAATCGAGGTAACAACTCACCAAAAAGGGAAGGTCTAATACGACCATGACAGGCTGTGTTGGACTATCCAGGTGTCAATATGAGTGTTGAAGATGTCATTGGCTGTTGGGCGTCATGGACATGTACAGCCCTTGCCGGCATGTACGTCAAAAGCGTGTTCGTTTGGGCCAATGGATTGACAATTGGTTCTATGCTTTGGAGTCCAGGTTTCATTGTTGGGGAGTAATACATTTCTGCCTTCTAGAATAAATGGGCAAAACTTACACTTCCCACATGAATATGTACCGGGAATGCTTCGTTTCTCCTCAGATGGTTTATGATAATGGCTGGTTACCAATTTGTCTTTAATCCTTTGAGAGCATTTAAATGTAATCTCCGGGTACGATTTTATAAATTTGGAAATCTTATCGTCCGCTGTCAGCAGGTGCCAATATTTATTGTAGATGTTACGTATCTTGCCATGTTGTCGGCTATATTTGGTGATTATTCTAGTTGAGGTAGTTGTTTCCACCCTTCTGGGTTTGTAAAGAAGTGTTGTTCTATCCTGATGTTTCACTTTGTTGAAAGCTTTCTTTAAACACGTTCTACTGTATCCTCTAACCAGGAGGTGATCTCGTAATTGGTTAGCTTCTCTTTGGAAGTCAACAGTGTCTGTACAATTTCGTTTTAACCTTAAAAATTTACTGTACGGGATGCTCTTTATCAACTGTTGAGGATGCGAGCTATTCGCATGTAGTAGGCTATTGCCTGCCGAAGGTTTCCTGTATAGTGTTGAGTTCAGGGTGCCTTGGTCATTGATAAAAATTTCCACATCTAGAAAAGTGATCCTTAAGCGATCTATGGTGTGGGTAAATTTAAGGTTATACGTGTTAACCTGTAAGCTCTCCAGGAATTTCTCCAAATCAAAGGACCAGACCAAATCATGAAAACGTTGTCTATATATCTATGCCAAGATGCAATGTGGCAGACATATATAGGGGAGGCCTCATGAGAAAAAAGGTCACGCTCCCACCCCCCCAGGTACAAGTTCGCATACGAGGGCGCACATTTGGCCCCCATAGCGACACCTTGCACCTGGAGGTAGTGGGAACCCTTGAAAACAAAAACATTATGCGTTAGCAGAAACTCCAGGAGTTCTATGATAAAGTCATTATACTTTCTGGAGTCTAGCTCGCGCTCATTGAGAAAGCCTTGAATCACCTCAACTCCTCTTGTATGAGGTATGGAGTTATAAAGTGCTTCTATGTCTATGGCTACTAGCCAGCAGTTGGGGGGAACCTCCAATCCATCCAATGTCTTTAGTAGTTCAATCGTATCCTTGACATATGAAAAAAGGCCCTTAACGTGCGGGTATAGGTACTCGTCTATTAGCTGGCTAGCCTTTTCCGTTAGGGAGCCACAGCCTGATATGATCGGTCGGCCGGGAGGATTTTTTACATTCTTGTGCACTTTAGGGAGTGCGTAGAATGTTGGAATCCTAAAGTCACCAACATCCAGAAATGTATGTGTATTTTGGTCAATGATGCCCGTATTGTAGGCTTTAGCGATAATTACTTGATACATTCTCGCATAATAATTAACATGAGATTTTGGAATTGCTTTATACCATTTGTCATTATGAATAATGTCCAAACACATCTTTTCATAGAAGTTGGTGTCCATTATGACGAGGTTCCCACCTTTGTCCGAGGGTTTTATAATAATATTTTTGTTCAAATATAGCCTGTGAAGAGCCTTCTTCTGATCAACCGAAAGGTTAGATTGGGGTCCTGTGGACCAATTTGTTTTCTCAATTTCTTTTGATACCTGTATCACAAATTCCCATATGTTGGAATTTCCCTGTAGCACAGGGAATGAGCGCGATTTGGGTTTATATGCTTTTGGTTGGTCAAGTATTGGAGTGGATGGAAGTGTCCATGGTAAAGGGACAGATTGGATTGGTGTAGTGACTTTTGTGTTGATGGTATTGGTGTCACTAGGTTGAAAGACCCATCCAGGTTCTTCAGGATTGCTTTCGTCCCATAGGTCCATTAGGTCCTGTAGGGCACGTAAGTCTTCAAATGTGACATTGGGTAGTGCAGAGTTTTGTATACCTGAATTAATGCTAATTGTGGAATCTTTATCATACAGTACTTTATACATGAGTCTTCTTGCGAATAGTTGTAAGTCTTTGATTAGCTCAAATTGGTCAGCATTATCGTCAGGACAAAAAGTAAAGCCCAACTTTAGTACATTGGACTCGTGTTCGGTTAATTCATGAGATGATAGGTTGATAATATCAAATGTGTCCCGGTTCATAACTGAGCCGGGACCTATCATTTTAAAGGCTGGTTGTTAGATTTTGAGGAAATTGAAGTTGCAATCGAAGCATGGACTCAATCAGACTGGGGTTGAAAATAGGTGCCAGGCGTGAATCCCCAACGGCCGCTGTGGATGGTAGAGAGTGATCTAAGGTTTGTTGCGACAGTGGACCGGCGAGTGTGGAAGTTAAGTCAAGATTAGCCATGGGAGTGGCTAAGGTCAGAAGGGAATGATTCAAAACGTGACTAGTCACTGGAGTTGTAGGTACTGTATGACTATGCGCACGTGGCGCCTTAGCAGTTTTTTCTTTTTTATGTGCCTGTACTATCTGTCACAGCGTGAGGAGGGAAGTGCCGGTAACCAGTAAGTGTAAAAGGGGACATCTGCTCTGATAATCAGGGCACTGACCATCAGTGTCCTGATGATCAGTTCAGCTGCAAAAGTGCCCATCAGTACTGCCTATCAGTACCAATCAGTGCTGCCTAACAGTGCTTACCAGTGCCAACCAGTGCTGCCTATCAGTGCCATTCAGTGCTGCCAATCAGTGCCCAACAGTGCTGCCAATCAGTACCAATCAGTTCGGCCTATCAGTGCCAATCAGTGCTGTCTATCAGTATCAATAAGTGCTCATCGGTGCTGCCTATCAGTGCCAATCACTGCTGCCTATCAGTGCCAATCAGTGCTGCCAATCAGTGCCAGTCAGTGCTGCCAAATGGTGCCTCTTTATCAGTGCCACCTATCAGTGCCCATCAGTGCTGCATATCAGTGCCCACCAGTGCAACTTCATCCTCTGCCCTGCTGACCCCAACCTATGTCCTGCTGACCCAATCCTCTGCTCCATTGACCACATATGTGGCACTCAGATAAATCATGTTTCAGGGTCTGATGAGGAAGCCACAGCTGTTCACTGTGAATGGCTGCAGCTTTCTCATCAGACCCTAAGCCAAGAACGCGGGTGGGGTGAGACAAATTTAGATGGAGCTGGTGCCCAATATTAGTCTTGCCTAAAGCAGCACAAAACCAAAATATACCACTGCTTAGGGCCTATTACTTTTAAGAGGTCTTCCATATTCTGAACAACCCCTCCCCCACCCTAATCCTTTGCCTATTAGCCTTGAAAATAAAGGGAAGGGTTTTCAAGATTTGCTACCCTTTGACTTCAATGGGGTTTTCATTGAAGTCTGCAAAAATGTGGCAGGAAAAACTGTCAATTATTTATTTACAATATTTTGTCCAGAATGATAACATTTTAACGTTTGATTTGTTTTGACAGTGAGTGTCCATATAATACCAGAACTGGACAAGAAGTAGAAAATATTATTTGTAGAAACAAACAAATTGTTGTTTCACTGGCTATTCGCCCTTGAATGTAATCCCTTCAGCCAAAGAGAAGTTCTAAACCTAATCACAAAATGATAGGCTTGATGTAACCTGTTTCTATAACAATGCACTGCTGAACATGCCATTTACTTTTCTCTATCTTCACTATATTCTCTATATATTTTAGTTTCTCCATTTTTTTTATTATGGCCCTTTATAGTGTTAAAATGTTTACTTTCCACTGATAAATTATAGAAAATATTTTTTGTGACTTGAATATACATTAAGAAAAGTGTAAAAAAATTGTATCTCTCATGATACCGATGGATTAAATTATTATTTTCTTTTAACAATTCATTTACTTTTTTTCCCAAAATAATTGATTAAAAAACACTACATGGAAGTATTTGGGGTATAGAGGATGTTGGAGCTGACAGGCAAACCCATCACCCTCTCACTATTCTCATAATCAGAAAGGGTATACCCTAAAGGGCGATGTCCACCCCAAAGCAGTTTTCAATGTATTTTTAAAGGCACAGTACAACACCCTGATCTGTGGTCTGCCACAATGGAGACGGCGGACTTGTGTGCAACCTTGCTGGAGCTCAAACAGGCAGCCATGCCTTCCCTCTCTTTTGCACATGGCACAAATCCCTGCTAAAAAAAACTGCAGTGCCCACATGACTGGGGAAACACATGTCCCACACAGTGGCAGCCTAATGGACAAAATCCTTTCTCTGGAATCTGTGCAGCCAGAATTGTCAGAAGCCACAGCATCAGTGCCAGTGCTATCTTCTAAGTCATCACCCCTCTCCTTATGGCACCAGACCTCCCAGGACCAAGTGCATGCATACCCAGGTGAGCATTACAGTATACCAACACCCTACCCCCCCCCCCCCACATTGTGTTTTAATAGCATAAATATTGAATTAAGTTCTCACATTGATTTAGAAGCAAAGCCTCCCCTATTGATATGCTAACAAACCCGTTCGGCAAATTTACGAAGCTCCTTACAGGATATGATGTAGCAGGAAGTAGGGGGAGGGGAAAATACTTTTGAACAAGCCATGTTCTCAGATAAAGAGAGCTGCCCTGAAGGAACAATATGCACTATCCTACATCTTCTTGATTTCTTCCAAAAAAAGGGGATATCATCTCCCACCCTGGCAAAAGAACCAATGTCTTTGCCACTATTTATTCCTCTGTCGATAACATGAATCTGGAACCCTCCCAATATTCCCTGGAACTGTTAAATAAAATCAAGACCTATATTGCCTGGTCTAACCTATCCCAGCTGGACATACTGTAGACTCCATTTCGTCTCTAGAAACTCCCATATCTCTCGAACAGCTAAATGCCGCCATTGTCGCCATGAAATCAGAAAAAGCTGTGGGACCTGATGGGCTTATGATCCAGTATTACAAAACTTTTCTTCCATAACTTCTTCTTTACCTCTCAGTCACCCTCAATTCTCTCATCCATAGCTCCCAATTTTCGAGAAATTCACTAAGGGCACACATCACGGTTATCCACAAGGAAGGTAAGGATTGCTTTTAAAGGGGTTGTAAAGGTTCATTTAAAAAACAAAAAAACATGTCATACTTACCTCCGCTGTGCAGTTGATTATGTACAGAGTGGCCCCAATCCTCCTCTTCTGGGGTCCCTCCATGGCGCTCCTGGCTCCTCCTCATTTGAAGTGCCTGTTGGAGAAGCACTCTCCTTCGTGGAGACTCATGTGGGCGTGTTCCCGTGTCCTGCTTCTGTGTCTATTGACACAGAAAGCAGGACTCAACGCCGCTCCCCCGGCGCCCGCATCATTGGATTTGACATCAGTGGAAGACAATGGCTGCGCTGATATCAATCTATCCAATCAGAATCAGACACCAGCTAGAGCTCATCCACGGGGAGAAGAAAACCAGGTTCAGGTAAGTAAAATAGGGCACTGGGGGGCTGCAGCACTACAGAAGGTTTTTCACCTTATTGGATAGAATCCATTAAGGTGAAAAACCATGAGGGTTTACAACCCCTTTAATGCACTAGTTACAGATTCATTTTCTTTCTAGACATGTGCATTAATTTTCGTCCGAATGCATTTTCGTCCGAATTTCAGGTATTTTTGTTATCGTTTTAACAAACAATAACGAAAATGCAGAATCTGAAAAACGAAAGATCCGACATAAACAAATGCTTTATTTTCATTTTCGTTGTGACAACGATTCAATATAGATAGAAGATTCGACATGACGCTGACAATAACATTCTGTGTCCATCGAACCTGTGGTCGAATGTGCCTAACCTAGTAACCTTAACTCTATTAGTCCAAGATTATTCTACATAGAGAGAAAAGATTCGACATAGAGAGAAAGGATCGCTGCTGGAATTGGGTGGGGGAAGTAAAATAAAAATGATGATGAATGTTATTGGCTGATTGTAACCAAAGATGAGGAGCAGTAAAATAGCTAGAACTAAGTACACACGTACAGCCAACTTACTTTCACTTATGATTGCTAGCAGAGAGAGACACACACTGAATAATTTCAGAAGACAGTCCATCTTAGCTGGCCCGTTTGTCAGAGAATTATTTAGCAATTAAGCATAAGCACAGCAGCAGAACAATAAGCAAGCTACAGTTCAACTTAACTTTTTCATAGTAATCTGCTGCTATTGTGTTAGTGTTGTGAACTTGATAGTGATACAAGTGTTGCTAGTGTTGTGATAGCCTCAGAGGCTGCCCATGTTGTGGGGGGGGGGGGGGGTTATTATTATAGATGCTATATTATAGATAGGGTATATAGAATCTATATAGAATCCCAATCTTGTTACCTGTCTGATCAGTGATCACTATCACCAGTCCATTTTCTGTTTGAACTATATACATTCAACATGAACGACAAAGATTCGACAAAGCAGCGAATAACATACAAACGTTGAATATTAGGCTTATGGTGTCTGTCGAAAGTTCTAAGAAGATGCAGCTAAACTATACGGAGTCATACAGTTTATCTGCTCCGTTGAATCTTCTTTGAACATTCGACAGACATATTATAAGCCTTCAATGACAGATTCGACATTAATTAATTAGGATTTTCGGATGAATGCAATTTTTAATGAAAAACGAAATAAATAAAAACGAATTTCGGGAGTAACTAAATAAATGTATTTTTCGGACGAAAAAAAACTCTGAAACAAAATATTTCAGTGTGCACAAAATCAACTTGGACCTGAAGCTCCTCATCAAAGTATTAGCCAACCATCTCATCCTGCACATTGCACATATTATTGATCTCCATCAAGTTGGCTCCCTCCCACCATGGGGACCCAAGACAAAGTACTAAAGGGAAAAACTAACCAAATGAAATCCGCACAACCTATTCTGTCAATTATATAAGAAAGCTAGCACTCATAAATGTTCCACTTCGCTTTCAGACAATATAATAACCAAATTAGAGCAGCGCTACCACCTGATTAACATAAAGATGATGTGACAATCAATTGAAAATATTTTGTGTAACCATAAATACATATACATTCAACACATTTTGAATTAAATACAAAATCCATTCTATCAATTCATAGGAAGATTGTGCTTAAACCACAACTACTATATAAACCTGAGTAATCAATTCATCACATCTTTCATAAATGACAACATGACTAAAGCCCCATACACACGGTCGGACAATCCGCAGACCAGGTCCGTCGGATCATGTCCGTCGTACTTTGTCCGATGTTGGTTTTGCGTACACACGGTCGGACAAAGTTGTCGGAAAATCCGATCATTCTGAACGTGGTGACGTTTGTTGCCTACGACGGGACAACGTAGAGGCTAGTAGCCAATAGCTTTGGTCTTGTAATGTGATATGAGCATGCGTAGCACTTTGTCCGGTCGGACAACCGTACACACGATCGGGTTTGGTGTGATCGGACCGGGTTGACGGCAAATCTTTCCAGCAGGAGATAAGACTTTGTCCGTCGGACAAACCGACGAACACTGTCCGATGGTGCATACACACGGTCTGATTTTTCAACAACCTTGTCCGATCGGACAAAATCCATGAAAAAGTCCGACCGTGTGTATGGGGCTTTAGAAGCTTAAAGTGCAAACAAGTGAAAACTTGTGAGATAGATCATACAGAAATAAAATTCATTGGTGTTGAAATCTGTGAAAATGAAGTGAAAAAATGGTGCTCAGATTATTCACTCATCAATCCAATGCAATGCTACCCTCTTCCACCATGTGAAACATGCAGCTGCTTACCTCCACAATGTGAGCCCTAAGGACATCTGAGGACAAATCAGCACTTCCCCCTTAAGGGGTAACTCGCTCCCCTACAATGGATGATGCAGACAACAATATCATTTACATAGCCTGAACTACAAAAAAACAACCATGTGGAGAAGAAGAAACTATATAGTGCTCTCTGGATTCACTTTATTAACATTACAAAGGGTTAAAACAACTTACAGACATGAAAAAGTAAAAGCGGACATCACACCTTCCATCTCATCTCCCCATTACGGAGCTGACAAATCCATACATAGTCTACTGTACTGTATATGGAAATCAGGTGGTAGAGGTGCACTAATTTGAAAGTACTTAACCTCATACATGTAGCGTCTTACTCCTCAACTCCCTGTCTGCTCCTCTCCACCAACACTGAAAAAGTGTTTGACAGGTCAACTGGCAATTCATGATGTTAACATAAAAATATGTAGGACTGGGAAAACGCTGCTTGAAATGGATTGAGTCTCTTTACTGTTCTCCATCAGTTTCTTTGAAAGTCAATTGATTTTTTTTAACCTCATTCTCCATCAGAAATGGCACTCGCCAAGGTTTCCCACTCTCTCACGTTTTGTTCTTACTATTCTTGGAACCTTTCCTATGTAAAGTCAGGGCCAACCCTAACATCACTGGCCAAGTAAGGGACTCCCACATCAAGGTCTCTTCATGTGAAGAAAATCTTTTATTTTCTCTTACCATACCACACATATTCCTCGCCAACCTCCTGAAGAAATTTGAAACCTATGGATTTCAAAATAAATTTAAAAAATCGGAAATGATGGGAGTCGCAATGCCCCTCATTCAAATTGAGAATCTTAAGACTGTGATTGAGTTTAAATGGAACTCATCAGCCCATAAAAATGTCAGTGCTTATCTCCCCGCTAAGCTGAAAAATACCTTATCCTTTAACTTCCCCTTACTACTCAGATCTACCAAGATCCTGGGGCAGAAATGGAATTACAAATGGTTTCCGTGGTTTGGCCGCTGTAACATTGTCAAAATGACCATCCTACCGATATTCCTCTACTCAGAATTCTACTCAACTCAGAATTCACAAATTCATCTGGACATACAAAAAAAACTAAACTAAATCAAAAACCACTTATCCACCATCACTAAAATCCATGGAGGACTGGCAAACCTGGATATTTCTAAATACAACACAGCATACCACAAAGGCCACTTGAACAGACATAGTGGAACCAAGCACTGGTTCCTGGTTTCCTGGAACAGGCAGCTTCCCAGTTTCCTCTGAGTTGCCTCTAATGGTGATATAGATCTAATCCAAAGCACTTAAAGGGCCATCCTGCTATCGGCAGCACATCATGCCTTTGCTTATGGGCATGATACCACTGTCTTAGGTAATCAGGCATTCCCCTTAGGCTTCTTGGACAGCCCTTTCTGCAATCTCCTTAAGAACAATACTAGTCAAGCCTCTCACTTTCTCAACTTGGGCTCATGGCCCTCGACTACCACCTTAACTTCTCTATTGGGCCTATTTTGCCTATCCCTCGACACTATCTTTCCTCCCTATCAAAACCCTCTGCCCTTTCAAAATCCTTAACTCTATTTGAATCAGCATGTAACTCCATGCTACAAATTTGCAGCTCTCTAACTTTTGCATACTCACTTCTATCTATACCCTGAGACAATTTTCAAGTCCCTTACATCTCTCACAGGGAAAAAAATTTGTAAAGTAACTTCTCACCTTCCCAAACCCATAACATAGTTCACTTCTCACTAAAGTCCTCCATATCCACTGGACTTCAAGAAACCAACTTAAAATTGTATTCAGTTGGTATAAAAACACTGATGACCTTCATAGAACGTTTCTGGCTATGTCTGGCATCTGCAGGAGGTGCAAAAAAGTGCAAAAAGTGCAAAAAAGATACTGGCACACTACTATATGTCTCCTGGTCATGCTCAGTCCTAACACCTTTCTGCTTAAAGGTTAGAGAATTAGGTTAGACTTAAAAATCCACATGGTTCCATTGGTATACTTGTACTTTCATGAATGAAGGCCAGGCACTACAGTTCCTATTTAACAGTAGTTAATACTGCCAGATAGGGATGAGCCGAACACCCCCGGGTTCGATTCGCACCAGAACCTGCGAACGGACCGAAAGTTTGCGGGAACGTTAGAACCCTATTAGTTACAATGGACGCGAACGTTCGAAATCTAAAGTGCTAATTATAACAAACAATATGCATGTTATTGTCATAAAAAAGGTTTGGGGACCCAGGTCCTGCCCCAGGGGACATGTATCAATGCAAAAAAGAAGTTTTAAAAACTGACGTTTTTTATGGAGCAGTCATGAAGTGAAAAAAAAAAGTGAAATATTCCTTTAAATATGGTACCTGGGGGTGTCTAAAGTGTGCCTTTGAAGTGGCATGTGTTTCCCGTGTTTAGAACTGTCCCTGCACAAAATGACATTTGTAAAGGAAAAAAAAGAAGCCATTTAAAACTGCTTGCGGCTTTAATGTCATGTCTTGACCTGGCAATATGGATGAAAATCTTTGAGAAAAATGGCATGGCTACCCCATCACCCCCCCCACCCCAGCCCATTACCAGCCCCTTTGGGTCTTGTATGGATATTAAGGGGAACCCCAGCACCCAAAAAAAACCCTATACCTCCAACCCTATATACTCTGAACAGCAGTATACAGGCGGTGCAAACAAGACAGGGACTGTAGGTTTGTTCATAAGTAGAATCTGTTTGTAATTTTGAACAGGTACATTTTTAAGTGTAGCTCCATCCAAAAAAATCTATTTTTAAGCTTTTTGGAGAACATAGGGAAGGGTTATCACCCCTGTAACATTTGTTTTGCTGTCTGTGCACCTGTTCAGAACATTTCACCTTACTTTCCGTCCCAATGACAAATGTTTTTGGCAAAGTGGGGTTTTTATTGAAACAAGGATTGGTGATAAAGCATCAGTAGAGAGGAGATACCTTTTTCCCAAATTAAATCTAACAGGATAGAATTTTCCTTCCTGGGGTAGATTTCCTCTCACTTCCTGTTTTCTCCTTCCGTTTGCAAGTAGGAGTCGTTTCTAAGTTGGATGTTTGAAAGTAGGGGCCTGCCGTATATACTATGCAGAAATTTGCCCCATTAGATGTTGGTGTTGCCACAACACTGTAAGCCCTCACAGCTACTCTTGGTGGCCACTGGAACGCCCTGCTGTGAACTATTATATCAGGAATTGTAATTACATGCCATTGTTGAACAGTGGTAGGAAAAATTGGGCCTTTGGTGGTGGTGCTGGAGCTACAACACTGTAAGTCCTCACAGTTACTCTTGGTGGGCGCAGGAATGGGCCCTGCAGTGAATTATTAGATCAAGAATTGTAATTGCATGCACCTGTTGAACAGGGGCAGAAAAATTGGGCCTTTGGTGGTGGTGGGGATGGTGTTGCCACAACACTGTAAGCCCTCACAGTTACTCTTGGTGGGCACAGGAATGGGCCCTGCTGTGAATTATTAGATCAAGAATTGTAATTGCATGCACCTGTTGAACAGGGGCAGAAAAATTGGGCCTTTGGCGGTGGTGGACGGTGTTGCCACAACACTGTAAGCCCTTACAGTTACTCTTGGTGGGCGCAGGAATGGGCCCTGCTGTGAATTATTAGACCAAGATTTGTAATTACACGCCCCTGTTAAACAGGGGATGAAAAATTGTGCATTAGGCACTAGTGCTGGTGCCACAACTCTGAAACCCCTCACAGATACTGTACTTGGAGCACAGCAATGAGACCTGTTGCAAAGCATTGCATAAAAAATTGTAATTACACGCCCCTGTTAAACAGGGGCTGAAAAATTGTGCCTTAGGCACTGGTGCTGGTGCCACAATACTGCAACCCCTCACAGATACTGTACTTGGAGCACAGCAATGAGACCTGTTGCAAAGCATTGCATAAAAAAATGGTAATTACACGCCTCTGTTAAACAGGGGCTAAAAAAATTGTGCCTTAGGCACTGGTGCTGGTGCCACAACACTGCAACCCCTCACAGATACTGTACTTGGAGCACAGCAATGAGACCTGTTGCAAAGCATTGCATAAAAACAATTGTTAAACAGGGGCTGAAAAATTGGGCCTTAGCCACTGGTGGTAGCACCCAGAAACAAAAATGTTCTTCCAAGCTATCATCAGGATCATTGAGGAGGAAGAGGATAGTCAGTCAACATAACAGGACAGTCACTCAGCATCAGCATAGGCAGTCTTGAAGGGATGTGACATTTCAAAATAAATAATTCTGTTATATCAGCTTCAGGTGACTGGTAGCTGGTGGTGATCCAAGACTGATTCATCTTTATGAAGGTCAGTCGATCAACCAAGTTGGTGGACAGGCGCACCCTGTGATCGGTGACAAAGCCTCCAGCAGCACTGAATGTGCGTTCCGAAAGAATGCTCGATGCAGGACAGGCCAGTAGCTCAATTGCATACTGTGCAAGCTCTGGCCAGTGATCCATCCTCAAGACCCAGTAAGCCACAGGATTTTCGGTGGGAAAGGTGTCCAAGTCTGACCTTGCCCCTAGGTATTCCTACACCATGTTTATCAGACGCTGGGGATGGTTGCTGGAACTGATCATACCTTGGGGCTGCGGACTAAAAAATTGTCTGAACGCATCTGTCAGACGTCCACCTTCCCCACTGCTCCTTCTGCTACTGACCAAAGCCTCAGCAACTCTTTGTCCAGGACCAGGAGTTTGTAACCTCCCAGTCTCTGGGAACGCGTTGCACAGACCTTTCTGCAAGGCCTCCCGGAGATGTCTCATCCTCTGCTCCCTCTGCAATGGCAAGATAAGGTCCGCAACCTTACCCTTGTACCGTGTATCAAAGAGAGTGGCCAGCCAGTAATGGTCCCTCTCCTTGATCTGAAGAATACCAGGATTAGGGATGAGCCGAACACCCCCGGGTTCGGTTCGCACCAGAACCTTCGAACGGACCGAAAGTTCGCGCGAATTTTCGAACCCTATACGTTATAATGGACGCGAACGTTCGAAATCAAAAGTGCTAATTACAACGGCCAATATGCATGTTAATGTCATAAAACAGGTTTGGGGACCCGGGTCCTGCCCCAGGGGACATATATCAATGCAAAAAGAACTTTTAAAAACTAACGTTTTTTCGGGAGCAGTCATTTTAATGATGCATAAAGTGAAAAAAAAAAAGTGAAATTTTCCTTTAAATATGGTCCCTGGGGGGTGTCTAAAGTATGCCTGTGAAGTGGCATGTGTTTCCCGTGTTTAGAACTGTCCTTGCACAAAATGACATTTGTAAAGGAAAAAAAGAAGCCATTTAAAACCACTTGCGGCTTTAGGTTTGTTCTTAAGTAGAATCTGAACAGGTACATTATGAAGTGTAGCTCCATCCCCAAAAAATCTATTTTTAAGCTTTTTGGAGAACATAGGGAGGGGTTATCACCCCTGTAACATTTGCTGTCTTTGCACATCTGTTCAGAACATGTCACCTCACTTTCCGTCCCAATGACAAATGTTTTTGGAAAAAGTGGGGTTTTAATTGAAACAAGGATTGGTGATAAAGTATCAGTAGAGAGGAGATACCTTTTTCCCAAATTAAATCTAACAGGATAGAATTTCCCTTCCTAGGGGTAGATTTCCTCTCACTTCCTGTTTTCTCTTTCCATTTGCAAGAAGGAGTCGTTTGTAAGTTGGATGTTTGAAAGTAGGGGCCTGGCGTATATACTCTGCAGAAATTTGCCCTATTAGATGTTGGTGTAGCCACAAGACTGGTGGGCACAGGAATGGGCCCTGCTGTGAGTTAATAGATCAAGATTTGTAATTGCATGCACCTGTTGAACAGGGCAGAAAAATTGGGGGTGGTGGTGGTGGTGGTGGACGGTGTTGCCACAAGACTGTAAGCTCTCACAGTTACTCTTGGTGGGCGCAGGAATGGGCCCTGCTGTGAGTTATTAGATCAAGATTTGTAATTGCAAGCACCTGATGAACAGGGCAGAAAATTTGGGCCTTTGGCGGTGGTGGTGGACGGTGTTGCCACAAGACTGTAAGCTCTCACAGTTACTCTTGGTGGGCGCAGGAATGGGCCCTGCTGTGAGTTATTAGATCAAGATTTGTAATTGCAAGCACCTGATGAACAGGGCAGAAAAAATTGGGCCTTTGGCGGTGGTGGTGGACGGTGTTGCCACAAGACTGTAGGCCCTCATAGTTACTCTTGGTGGGCGCAGGAATGGGCCCTGCTGTGAACTATTAGATCAAGATTTGTAATTACCCGCCCCTGTTAAACAGGGGCTGAAAAATTGTGCCTTAGGCACTGGTGCTGGTGCCACAACACTGCAACCCCTCACAGATACTGTACTTGGAGCACAGCAGTCACACGTGTTGCGAAGCATTTTTTAAAAAAAATTGTAAGTACACGCCCCTGTTAAACAGGGGCTGAAAAATTGTGCCTTAGGCACTGGTGCTGGTGCCACAACACTGCAACCCCTCACAGATACTGTACTTGGAGCACAGCAGTCACACGTGTTGCGAAGCATTTTTTTAAAAAATTGTAAGTACACGCCCCTGTTAAACAGGGGCTGAAAAATTGTGCCTTAGGCACTGGTGCTGGTGCCACAACACTGCAACCCCTCACAGATACTGTACTTGGAGCACAGCAGTCACACGTGTTGCGAAGCATTTTTTAAAAAAATTGTAAGTACACGCCCTGTTAAACAGGGGCTGAAAAATTGTGCCTTAGGCACTGGTGCTGGTGCCACAACACTGCAACCCCTCACAGATACTGTACTTGGAGCACAGCAGTCACACGTGTTGCGAAGCATTTTTTTAAAAAATTGTAAGTACACGCCCCTGTTAAACAGGGGATGAAAAATTGTGCCTTAGGCACTGGTGCTGGTGCCACAACACTGCAACCCCTCACAGATACTGTACTTGGAGCACAGCAGTCACACGTGTTGCGAAGCATTTTTTTTATAAAAATTGTATGTACACGCCCCTGTTAAACAGGGGCTGAAAAATTGTGCCTTAGGCACTGGTGTGGTGGCATGGATCATTGAGGAGGAGGAAGAGGATAGTCAGTGAACATAAGAGGACAGTCACTCAGCATCAGCATAGGCAGTCTTGAAGGGATGTGACATTAAAAATTATTCGGTTATATCCGCCTCAGGTGCCTGGTAGCTGGTGGTGATCCAAGACTGATTCATTTTGATGAAGGTCAGTCGATCAACCGAGGCGGTGGACAGGCGCACCCTATGATCGGTGACAAATCCTCCAGCAGCACTGAATGTGCGTTCGGAAAGAACGCTGGAGGCAGGACAGGCCAGTAGCTCAATTGCGTACTGTGCAAGCTCTGGCCAGTGATCCATCCTCAGGACCCAGTAAGCCAGAGGATTTTCGGTGGGAAAGGTGTCCAAGTCTGACCTTGCCCCAAGGTATTCCTGCACCATGTATATCAGACGCTGGCGATGGTTGCTGGAACCGATCATACCTTGGGGCTGCGGACTAAAAAATTGTCTGAACGCATCGGTCAGACGTCCACCTTCCCCACCGCTCCTTCTGCTACTGACCGAAGCCTCAGCAACTCGTCGCCCAGGACCAGGAGTTTGTAACCTCCCAGTTTCTGGGAACGCGTTGCACAGACCTTTCTGCAAGGCCTCCCTGAGATGTCTCATCCTCTGCTCCCTCTGCGACGGCAAGATAAGGTCCGCAACCTTACCCTTGTACCGCGGATCAAGGAGAGTGGCCAGCCAGTAATGGTCCCTCTCCTTGATCCGAAGAACATGAGGATCCTTCCGCAGGTTTTGCAGGATCAGGGAGGCCATGCAGCGTAGGTTAGCTGAGGCATTCGGTCCGGAGTCTTCTGGGTCACTGAGGATGACATGATCGCCAGCCACCTCCTCCCAGCCACGTACAAGTCCACTGGTTTGTTGGGACTGTACATCATCCCTAAAAGACTGCTGCTGCTGATGCTGAGTGCCAGGCTCCACCTCCATGCTCACACAATCCTCCTCCTCCTCCTCCTCATCCTCTTCCTGTGTGATGGGTGGGACAGAAGGAACACTGTCCGGATAAAGGGGGCCTTGAGAGGCAAGGAAGTCCTCCTCTTCCTGCCTCTGTTCTGCCTCAAGTGCCCTGTCCATTATCCCACGCAGCGTATGCTCCAACAGGTGGACAAGAGGGACAGTGTCACTGATGCATGCACTGTCACTGCTCACCATCCTCGTGGCCTCCTCAAATGGTGAGAGGACGATGCATGCATCCCTGATCATGCTCCACTGACGTGGGGAAAAAAAACCAAGCTCCCCTGACCCTGTCCTGGTGCCGTAGTCGCAAAGGTACTCATTGAAAAGGGGAGGGGAGGGGGGCCCCCCCAAAATTTTTTGGGGGTTTTTGGGGCGGGGCCCCCCAAAAACCCCCACCCCCCCCTCCCCCCCAAAAGGGGGAAAGGGGAAAAAAAAAAAAACCCCCCCCCCCCCGGGGGGCGGAAAAACCCCCCCCCCCCTTCCCCCCCCCGGGGGGGAAAAAAAAAAAGGTGGGAAAAACCCCCCCAAAAAGGGGGGAAAAACCCCCCCCCCCCCAAAAAGGGGGGGGGTTTTAAACCCCCAAAAAAGGGGGGGGGGAAAAAGGGGGGTTTTTTGGGGGGGGGGGGGGCCCCCCTTTTTTTTTTTCCCCCCCCCCGGGAAGGGTTTGGGGAAAAAAAAAAACCCCTTTTTTCCCCCCCAAATTTTTTTGGGGTTAGAAAAGGGGGGGAAAAAGGGGGGGGGGGTTTTTTTGGGGGGGGGGGGTTTTTTTTTTTTGGGGGCCTTTTGGGGGAAAAAAGGGGGGCCGGGCCCCGGGGTTTTTCCCCAAATTTTTTTTTAAAAAAATTTTTTTGGGGAAAAAAAAGGGGCCCCCCCGGGGTTTTTAAAAAAAACCCCCAAAAAACCCCCCCCCGGGCCGGGGGGGGGCCCCCCCCCCCCCCCCGGGGGGCCCCCCCCTTTTTTTGGGGGGCCCCCCCCCCTTTTTCCCCCCCCCCCCCCCCCCTTCCCCCCCTTTTTCCTTTTTCCCCCCCCCCCTTTTCCCCCTTAAAAAATCCCCCCTTCAAAAACAAAGGGGAAACCCAAGGGGAAAAAAAGAAAATTGGGGGGGGGGGGGGGGGGGGGGGGGGGGGGTTGGGGGGTTGGGGACATTTTGGGGGGGGGGGCCCCTTTTTTGGGTTTGGGGGGAAACCCCAAAAAAATTGGGGGGGGAAAAAAAAAGGGGGGGGAAAACCCAAACCCCTTTGGGGGTTCCCCCTGCCCCCCAAAAAAAAGGGGGGGGGGGTGGGAGGGGCCCCCCCCCAAGGCCCCCCAAAAAAAAAACCCCCCCGGGGGGGGGGGTTTTTTTTTTCCCCCCCCCCCCCTTCCCCCCCCCCCCCTTTTTTTGGGGCCCGCTGGGGTTTTTGGGGCCCCCTTTTTCCCCTTCCCTTGGGCCCCCCGGGGTTTTTTTTTTAAAAAAACCCCCCCTTAAAAAAAATTTTTTTAAAAAAAAATAACCCTTTAAACCCCTAAAAAAAAAAAAGGGGGGGTTTAAAACCCCCCCAAAAAAAACCCCCTTTTTTTTTTTTGGGGGGTTTTTTCCCCCTTTAAAAAACCCCAAAAATTTTTTTGGGGTTTGGGGGGAAAAAAAAAAATTTTAAAAATTTTTTAAAAATTTTGGGGGGAAAAAAAAAACCCCCTTTTCCAAAAAGGGGGGTTTGGGGGTTTTTTTCCCCCCCTTTCCCCCAAAAAAAAACCCCCCAAAAAAAAAAAAAATTTTTTCCCAAAAAATTTGGGGGGTTTTAAACCAAAAAACTTTTGGGGCCCCCAAAAAAAAAAGGGGGGGGAAAAAAAAAACCCTTTTGGGGCCCCCAAAAAAAAAGGGGGGGAAAAACAAAAAGGGGGTTTTAAAAAAAAAGAATCCGGGGGAAAAAAAAAGGGGGGGGCCAAAAACCCAAAAAAATTTTAGGGGAAAAAAAAAATTTGGGGGGGCCCCCAAAAAAAGGGGGGTTTTTTTTTTTCCCAAAAAAGGGGGGGGGAAAAAAAAAAAGGGGGGGGGCCCCAAAAAAAAGGGGCCCCGGGAAAGGGGGAAAAAAAATTTTTTGGGGGAAAAAAATTTGGGGCCCCGGGAAAAAAAAAAGGGGGATGGTTTAAAAAAAAAAGGGGGTTTTAAAAATAAAAAAGGGGGTTTTTTAAAAAAAAAAAAGGGGGTTTTTGGGGCCCAAAAAAAGGGGGTTTTTCCCCCCAAAAAAAGGGGCCCCTTTTTAAAAAAAAAAAAAAGGGGGGGGAAAAAAATTTTAGGGCTTTGGGGGAAAAAAAAAAAGGGGGGGAAAAAAGGGGAAAAAAAAAAAATGGGGGGAAAAAAAAAAAAAAAATTTTGGGGGAAAAAAAAATTTTTTTTTCCCAAAATTTTGGGAAAAAAAAAGGGGGGGGGGCCCCCCCCCTTTTTTTTAAAAAAAAAAATTTTTTTTTTTTTTTAAAAAAAAAAGGGCCCGGGGGGGTTTTTTGGGGGGAAAAAACCCCTTTAAAAAAATTCCCCCCAAAAATTTTGGGGGGCGGGGCCCCCCGGGGCCCAAAGGGGGGAAAAAAACCCCCCCCCCCCCCGGGGGACCCTTTCCCCCCCCCGGAAAACCCCCCGGGGGTTTGGCCCCCCCCCGGGCAAAACCCCCCCCGGAAAAAAGGGAAAACCCCCCGGGCAAAACCCCCCCCCAACCCCCCCCCACCCCCAAAAAGGGGTGGGTTAAACCCCCCTTTTTTGGGGCCCAAAAAAAAGGGGGGGGGCCCCCCTTTTCCCCCCCCCCCCCCCAAAAAAAAAAAAAAAAGGGGGGAAAAAAACCCCCCAAAAAAATTCCCCCCCCCCCCCCCCCCCCCCCCCCCCCCCCCCCCCCCCCCCCCCCCCCCCCCCCCCCCCACCCCCCCCCCCCCCCCCCCCCCCCCCCCCCCCCCCCCCCCCCCCCCCCCCCCCCCCCCCCCCCCCCCCCCCCCCCCCCCCCCCCCCCCCCCCCCCCCCCCCCCCCCCCCCCCCCCCCCCCCCCCCCCCCCCCCCCCCCCCCCCCCCCCCCCCCCCCCCCCCCCCCCCCCCCCCCCCCCCCCCCCCCCCCCCCCCCCCCCCCCCCCCCCCCCCCCCCCCCCCACCCCCCCCCCCCCCCCCCCCCCCCCCCCCCCCCCCCCCCCCCCCCCCCCCCCCCCCCCCCCCCCCCCACCCCCCCCCCCCCCCCCCCCCCCCCCCCCCCCCCCCCCCCCCCCCCCCCCCCCCCCCCCCCCCCCCCCCCCCCCCCCCCCCCCCCCCCCCCCCCCCCCCCCCCCCCCCCCCCCCCCCCCCCCCCCCCCCCCCCCCCCCCCCCCCCCCCCCCCCCCCCCCCCCCCCCCCCCCCCCCCCCCCCCCCCCCCCCCCCCCCCCCCCCCCCCCCCCCCCCCCCCCCCCCCCCCCCCCCCCCCCCCCCCCCCCCCCCCCCCCCCCCCCCCCCCCCCCCCCCCCCCCCCCCCCCCCCCCCCCCCCCCCCCCCCCCCCCCCCCACCCCCCCCCCCCCCCCCCCCCCCCCCCCCCCCCCCCCCCCCTCCCCCCCCCCCCCCCCCCCCCCCCCCCCCCCCCCCCCCCCCCCCCCCCCCCCCCCCCCCCCCCCCCCCCCCCCCCCCCCCCCCCCCCCCCCCCCCCCCCCCCCCCCCCCCCCCCCCCACCCCCCCCCCCCTCCCCCCCCCCCCCCCCCCCCCCCCCCCCCCCCCCCCCCCCCCCCCCCCCCCCCCCCCCCCCCCCCCCCCCCCCCCCCCCCCCCCCCCCCCCCCCCCCCCCCCCCCCCCCCCCCCCCCCCCCCCCCCCCCTCCCCCCCCCCCCCCCCCCCCCCCCCCCCCCCCCCCCCCCCCCCCCCCCCCCCCCCCCCCCCCCCCCCCCCCCCCCCCCCCCCCCCCCCCCCCCCCCCCCCCCCCCCCCCCCCCCCCCCCCCCCCCCCCCCCCCCCCCCCCCCCCCCCCCCCCCCCCCCCCCCCCCCCCCCCCCCCCCCCCCCCCCCCCCCCCCCCCCCCCCCCCCCCCCCCCCCCCCCCCCCCCCCCCCCCCCCCCCCCCCCCCCCCCCCCCCCCCCCCCCCCCCCCCCCCCCCCCCCCCCCCCCCCCCCCCCCCCCCCCCCCCCCCCCCCCCCCCCCCCCCCCCCCCCCCCCCCCCCCCCCCCCCCCCCCCCCCCCCCCCCCCCCCCCCCCCCCCCCCCCCCCCCTCCCCCCCCCCCCCCCCCCCCCCCCCCCCCCCCCCCCCCCCCCCCCCCCCCCCCCCCCCCCCCCCCCCCCCCCCCCCCCCCCCCCCCCCCCCCCCCCCCCCCCCCCCCCCCCCCCCCCCCCCCCCCCCCCCCCCCCCCCCCCCCCTCCCCCCCCCCCCCCCCCCCCCCCCCCCCCCCCCCCCCCCCCCCCCCCCCCCCCCCCCCCCCCCCCCCCCCCCCCCCCCCCCCCCCCCCCCCCCCCCCCCCCCCCCCCCCCCCCCCCCCCCCCCCCCCCCCCCCCCCCCCCCCCCCCCCCCCCCCTCCCCCCCCCCCCCCCCCCCCCCCCACCCCCCCCCCCCCCCCCCCCCCCCCCCCCCCCCCCCCCCCCCCCCCCCCCCCCCCCCCCCCCCCCCCCACCCCCCCCCCCCCCCCCCCCCCCCCCCCCCCCCCCCCCCCCCCCCCCCCCCCCCCCCCCCCCCCCCCCCCCCCCCCCCCCCCCCCCCCCCCCCCCCCCCCCCCCCCCCCCCCCCCCCCCCCCCCCCCCCCCCCCCCCCCCCCCCCCCCCCCCCCCCCCCCCCCCCCCCCCCCCCCCCCCCCCCCCCCCCCCCCCCCCCCCCCCCCCCCCCCCCCCCCCCCCCCCCCCCCCCCCCCCCCCCCCCCCCCCCCCCCCCCCCCCCCCCCCCCCCCCCCCCCCCCCCCCCCCCCCCCCCCCCCCCCCCCCCCCCCCCCCCCCCCCCCCCCCCCCCCCCCCCCCCCCCCCCCCCCCCCCCCACCCCCCCCCCCCCCCCCCCCCCCCCCCCCCCCCCCCCCCCCCCCCCCCCCCCCCCCCCCCCCCCCCCCCCCCCCCCCCCCCCCCCCCCCCCCCCCCCCCCCCCCCCCCCCCCCCCCCCCCCCCCCCCCCCCCCCCCCCCCCCCCCCCCCCCCCCCCCCCCCCCCCCCCCCCCCCCCCCCCCCCCCCCCCCCCCCCCCCCCCCCCCCCCCCCCCCCCCCCCCCCCCCCCCCCCCCCCCCCCCCCCCCCCCCCCCCCCCCCCCCCCCCCCCCCCCCCCCCCCCCCCCCCCCCCCCCCCCCCCCCCCCCCCCCCCCCCCCCCCCCCCCCCCCCCCCCCCCCCCCCCCCCCCCCCCCCCCCCCCCCCCCCCCCCCCCCCCCCCCCCCCCCCCCCCCCCCCCCCCCCCCCCCCCCCCCCCCCACCCCCCCCCCCCCCCCCCCCCCCCCCCCCCCCCCCCCCCCCCCCCCCCCCCCCCCCCCCCCCCCCCCCCCCCCCCCCCCCCCCCCCCCCCCCCCCCCCCCCCCCCCTCCCCCCCCCCCCCCCCCCCCCCCCCCCCCCCCCCCCCCCCCCCCCCCCCCCCCCCCCCCCCCCCCCCCCCCCCCCCCCCCCCCCCCCCCCCCCCCCCCCCCCCCCCCCCCCCCCCCCCCCCCCCCCCCCCCCCCCCCCCCCCCCCCCCCCCCCCCCCCCCCCCCCCCCCCCCCCCCCCCCCCCCCCCCCCCCCCCCCCCCCCCCCCCCCCCCCCCCCCCCCCCCCCCCCCCCCTCCCCCCCCCCCCCCCCCCCCCCCCCCCCCCCCCCCCCCCCCCCCCCCCCCCCCCCCCTCCCCCCCCCCCCCCCCCCCCCCCCCCCCCCCCCCCCCCCCCCCCCCCCCCCCCCCCCCCCCCCCCCCCCCCCCCCCCCCCCCCCCCCCCCCCCCCCCCCCCCCCCCCCCCCCCCCCCCCCCCCCCCCCCCCCCCCCCCCCCCCCCCCCCCCCCCCCCCCCCCCCCCCCCCCCCCCCCCCCCCCCCCCCCCCCCCCCCCCCCCCCCCCCCCCCCCCCCCCCCCCCCCCCCCCTCATCTCATCACCACACAACCCTCCCCACCTTAGACTTACCAACCAAGTTGGTTAGTTTCTACCAGACCCCTACAGATAAGGACAAGGGCATATCACTAATATACCATAGCCTACAAGAAAAGAAACTGTGCACCAAGTCACCTACGATGATATCATGGGAAAAGGATCTAGAAAAAGACTTCCCAATTACTCAGTGGGAAAAATCCATTAGATTAACCCACGCCTCCACTAAGAGCACTAACTTAGGGGAAATGCAACAGAAAATACTCCTGAGATGGTACCTGACTCCCCATAGACTATCTAAGATCTTCCCTGGCACCTCCTCGTCCTGCTGGAGGGGCTGCGGAAAGACCGGTACACTGATTCATATTCTGTGGACCTGCTCCCACTTGCATAAAATATGGCAATGGGTGGAGGACCTAATGTCGACCATAATTAAAAGTCCACAAAGACTATCTCCAGAAATGGCACTACTATCCATGGAGCTAAGTTCCATCCCAACACAATAAGGACTGTTGTCTCCCACATTCTGATGGCCACCAGATTGTCTATTTTAAGGTACTGGAAATCCATAACGTCCCAACTCCCACAAAATATCCAAACCATCAATACTAATAGCTCCTTTGAAATTATGCATGCTTCCACCCTGGGGAAATACACTATCACACAGGAATTATGGGCTCCTTGGAACGATTGGTATGATAAATGAAGAATGAGGATATAGCGTCTCCTGGAACCAGCTACCCTAAGCATTCAAAATCTTGACTGTAAGGTTGTTTTGCTGTTTTTACTGTTCTACTACCCTATCCCTACCTCTTACCCCCCTCCCTTTACCCCCTCCCCCACCCCCCCCCCCCCCTACCCGCTCTTTCCATGACCTATACCCTTCACCATTCCATCCACAGCTCTCTTAGAGTGCAAACTCGATAGTTTGACTTGAATCACCCTATCAAACCTAATGCCTAAAACTGGTAACTGTTACAATATAGGACATAGTTTGCTACCTCTTGATGTGATAGCCGGGGCGCTCTCTCCCCGCGGCGGGTGGGCCCTTTCACCTCTGGGCACAGTGTGTTCCCTTTAGGGGTGCTCGGGGGGGGGGTCTCGCTTGGTTGCGGGTGGAGACGCCATGTACGGCGGACCATCTCTCAGCTTCAGAATTTGGTCATCCAACTTTAAACGCATAAATAAGAAGGTATAGTCACTTGTTTCTGGTTTTGTCTGTATTGTTAATGCACTGCGCTGCATTTTTTTTTTTGTTGTTCCCCTCTACATCTGTATGCATTTTTGAAAATTCAATAAAAATCCATTGTTTAAAAAAAAAAATATATATGATCTCTGTGTGATGGGACTAACACACTTCAAGTCCTATGGTGCTTCTGGGAAGAAAATATAGGTCTGTGTGATGGGACTAACACACTTCAAGTCCTATAGGTGCTTCTGGGAACAAATATATGATCTCTGTGTGAGGGACTAACACACTTCAAGTCCTATAGGTGCCCGGAAAAAA
>CM053027.1:298110563-298135320 GCA_028564925.1 Lithobates sylvaticus | reverse complement strand
ATGGGGCTTAGGTAAGTAATTAGGGGGTGCTGGGTTGGCTGCTACACACAAAAGTTTTTTTTTTTTTATCTAAATGCATAGAATGCATTAAGATAAAAAACCTTCTGCCTTTACAACCACTTTAACCATCCAGTCAAATGCAGATCAATGTGGAAGGAAGCTTTATACCACAAAGCGGACATAATCTCTATTCAGAAAACGCCCTTTCAGAAAGAAGCTACCCTCCCCCATCTGTCAGAGTTTCCCTCATATCTTTCTTTCTTCTGCACCTGTCAAGAAAAGGGGAATATTGGTGGCGACCAGAGACACTATCTCCTTCCAGCTGCATGACTCAATTTGCATCAACTGAGATTTTTACATAAACTATGCAAACAAATCTCTATGATGTGAAAAGGTAATATATTAATTTGTGCTGATTTCAATATGGTTCCAGAACCCTCCCTCGATTCTTCTTCACCGAGTAGAGGTCGAGTGCTTTCTTTGAATGGCCTTATATGCAGGGAAGAACTGTACGACTCCTGGCGATGTTTCCATGCAAACAAGAGATTTTACCTTTTTTCTGCTAGACATAATTCATATTCATGGATAGATCAGTTCCTAGTAGACAAGTGGCTGCTTCAAAAGACAATTTCCTCTGACATACATGATATCATTTGGTAGGGCCATGCAGTGACCACTATTTCTCTACAGCTAGATAACTCTACCCCTAAAGTTTCTACTTAGTGTTCCAATAATGCTATAGTCCAATCTCCCGACCACAGAAACCTACTGACCCGTCACCTCCAATCCCTTTTCTCTGATAATGACATGCCAGATATCTCTGCTACCACACCATTAGGTGCCCAAAAAGCATGTATGAGTGGTATTTTAATCCAACTAGGAACTAGGACCAAAAAACAGCACCAGGCTTCCCTCTCCAACATATTACATGACTATGAATAATATCTGTGATCTCTTAAACTAAAATATTACTCACAACACAATAAAGCAGGCAAATGTATAGCGTTACTAAATCAAAACTCCTTAACCCGAAGGACATCGCTGATGCTTTTGCAGACTATTATGCATCATTATACAATTTACTGGAAGACTCCCCAGCCCACTGACCAAACTATCTGTTCCTTTTTGGACAAGTTGCGCCTACCAAATCTATCACCCGAGCATATATCCTTCCTCAACTCCCCGTTCACCAGAAAAGAAATCGCCAAGACAATAGACACTCTACCTGGTGATAAATCCCCTGGACCAGATGGCTTCACTAATAAATATTTTAAGGCCTTTAAATCCATCCTAACCCCTTATATCTTAAAATTATTCCAGGAAATTTCCTCCTCCACATCCAAATCCTTCTCTATCACCAACGAGACCAGACAGGGTGCCCCTTGTTGGCATCCATTTTCAATCTCATGATAGAGCCCCTTGCAGAGTCCATCCGCTCACATCCACACATCTTGTTTTTCCGGTTTGCATGGAGAGTCTCGCGTTGTGAGCCTGTTTGCAGGTGATGCCATTTTATCCCTGAAAAATCCTTTACTCTCACTCCCTTTCATCCACCAAGTCTTGACCGCCTTCAGCAATGTGTCCTATTACAAGGTTAATTTTACTAAATCACTAATCTTGGACTTAGGAGAGCATAAACACACTAAAACCTATTTGGAATCTACACTCCCATATACTTGGACATCGGAGGGTATCCACTACCTAGGTTTAACTTTAACCACTGTGACAATTGATAAAAAAATTATGACATAAACGTATTGGATATATTAACTCAAGTCATATTTTCCATATGGTATGAATGTGGAGTGGGACATCAATGCATTTATTAATAAGGCTTGATGTCCCCTCAATATCCTATTTGCTTTTGTAATTTTTTATGTTATTTGAAATTGTATTTTATTCATTTTTCATCACTAATGTTTACACATCCTTTGTAGCACTTGCCAATGATCCATGCTGTTATGGGTGTTTTATTATGCCTATTTACCCTTTGTCAACCAGGGGGTCTATTTATCCTCATCTACTTCTAGGCAATATATTAGTTTATTTAATTTAGGGAGTTTACACTGCTTTTTAGCCTGTGCCCCTGAATATGCCAATTCAGAGAGCACATTTATTATTATTATTATTATTATTATTATTTTTAGTAACCTGTTCCTTTAGTAATGTGTTTTAATGGAATTCAATATTTGTGTCCCATGTTCAGCTTATGGTGACCAATTTTCTGATGATCACGGAATTGAACCTTTAATGTGTTCCATCTGTCTCTCTTTTTTTATCTGTCCGTAGTTCTGCTGTAAGGTGGGTGGTCATTATCACGTGTGGTGGGATGGGTCTGACTAGTAAGGTGGAATGCATCTGCTGTGTTTTCCGCCTTTTATCCAGTGAAAGATGATCATGTGAGTGAGGCGTGGATCGCTTCACGTCACTTCCGCTTCACGTCACTTCCGCTTCCCGATGTGTTGGTTCGGGAGGTGTGGAGCGTATAACTTAATTTCTGCCCCTTTATCCAATAACAGCAGACCTTGTAAACGAGGCGTAGAATGAACGCCGGCTCCATCTTGGTCTACCGCAGAAGTAGTCCCAGGTGTCCCCTGTGATCAACTTTCGGGCAATTTCTTCATTGGTGAGTCTCTTTTTATATACTACAGCAATTGCACTTGATATTCACACCCCAGATGATGCCCGTTGGGGTGAAACACGTTGGATGATGTTCGTGGCAATCGCTTTTTACCTTCCAAAGAACAAGCTTGTTTTTATCTGAACTCTGTAAATGGGAACCCCTCTTTTTTAAAAACAAAAGACCTTATGGTATTACGCTATATGGATCCTTTTGTTTTTCATGTTCAATGCCAATGGAATTATTTAACATTTGCTGCGTGCTTTGGAGTTTCTCTGTCTGAAGTGCGATCATCCATCATCTATCCTTGAGGTCTACCTTCCACCTACTGTTCCACTCAGAGATTACTAAACTGAGGCCTCATTTTGCCTGTTGGACCCATGTGCTGTAGGGTACATGCGTCCACCACATCTGGTAAGCGTGCCAACCTTACTTTCCTTGACTGCACTTCATGATCAAGCACTTTTTCAAGATTTATCATTTTAGATTATACACTTGTGTTGATGCTTACTCACACCGTCATGGTATATTCAATCAAGATGGACTGATACGTTATGTCATAATTTTTATATCAATTGCCACAGTGGTTTTATTTCACTTTTTATTCATTCCACTGCTTTTGAGCGGTACACTATTAATTTTTATATTAACTTTAACCCCATCTGTTTTATCATTGGCAGAGGCTAATTAGTAACCCTTAATTAAGACACTTTGACAGGATATTGCACAGTAATTTTTTCAAGGAATTATCCTGGGCAGGCAGATTAGCTGCATTAAAAATGATTCCCTACCAAGATCCTATACCTCTTTCGCACATTGTGCATCCCAGTCCCTTCTTCCTACCTAATGGCTCTTCACAAACTTCTTAAGCATTATATATGGCAGGGCAAACATCAAAGATGTGCATGGTCACACTTAATCAAACACAAATTAGTTGAGGGCTTTGGCATGGTGGAACTAAAATATTACTACCTAGCTACTCAGTTAGCACACATCAGACACTGGTTCATCCCTTCTCCTGGCACTCGCTGGGTCCAAGCTGAAGCAGCGTTAGCAATGACACATAAATTATCATCCTTACTTATGGCTGATTGTTGTAAACCGTAAGCACAGTTAAGCACCCTCTCGGTCACAGTACAAGCTTCTGTCCAAGCATGGAGGACCTTACTGTTGTATCCTGTGGATCCCTCTGAAGTACAACAGCTACATATGCCTCTTATAGCATTAGAAACCCTTATCCCATACGTATCTGTATGTAACATCCACTGGGTAGATGCCATCCTGGTCAATGGGGAGCCCAGATCCTTCTCTGAGTTACATGTCTTTTATTGTGTTCCTGCTTCTGAACTATTTTTATATATTCGCATAACTAAATTCTTGAAAAACAACCCTGTCCCAGTAATCAAGATCCAATCTCTGGTATTACAACTCTCCCATTCCTGGCCCTGGAGGTATCTCTCTCTTTTATAATGTCCTTCAGTATAAGACTACTTTCTCTAAGTCTAGTAGCCTCCTATGCTGGGAGAAGGACCTGCAGAAGGTTTACACCCCTAAATAGTGGCTTCAGGCACTAAAATTCTCCCACAATTTTTTGAGTTGTGTTAATCATTGGGAACTGTCTCAGAAAGTAATTTTACAATGGAACCTCACACCTTACCTAAGTGCAAAATACTACCCATCTCAATCCTCACTATGTTGACTCCACTGTGGTCAGGTAGGCAATCTTTACCACATATTATGGTCCTACAAAGGCCTAACAAGCTTCTGGAAACAAGTATTTGCTCTAATTTCTTTGTTCACTAGTATCCTAACCCAGCCTTGGCTTTATTGAATCTTGAGATTCACAATTTCCCACCTCCGTTTAGATTAGTAATTGCCCATATCCTGCTGGCAGCTAAACAAAAAATTACTAAACACAGGAAATCAGACGCAGCTATTAATCTATCTGATGTGGTTATCTCTGTTAATCTTACATGTCAGTATGAAAAAACATTGTCAATACGCTGTGGTAAATCTATTAAATTTGAGTAAATTTGGCAACCATGGTTACCCTGGATTAAGTCCTGATGTTTGTTATTTTGCTATTGTCCATTATTGATTGCTTTTAGGCTCTGTTCTAGTATAATACTGTGCTCACCTTGTTCTGTTACCTTGTTTAGGGTTCTTCATGTTTGTTGTACTACGTTTGTTTGATCCTATACCACAAATTGTACTTTGTAAAACTCAATACAAATATTGAAAAAAAAAAAAAAAAGATCTTCCTTTTAATCTGCAGCTGCTGTAATTTCCTATACATTTAACGCACTATGGCAACCCGGAAATGTTCTGAACTCCCTCAGAAATTCCATTGTGTGCTTATGTGACTGCTGCACTAAGTCTGGTTTTAGGCATCGTCTGCAACAAAAAAATTATTTTTGGTGAGATACTCCCTAAAGGTTAATCGCTTCTAAAGGGGTGCAAACACTGCAACTTTTCTCATCAGAACCCTGAAAGTGTATCAGAAACAAAGTCTTGCACAAGATATGATCTAACAAAAAGCTATTTCCAGAGGGGAACATTTTGTTTCTCAACAAAATTAAAGTTACTCTTTAAACTTTGTAAGAAGTTGTTGCAGTTTGTGAACTCTTAGTCATGGATAACGGTCTGGTATGGATTTGTAAGGAAATCCCAGACCAAAAAAAAATGTGTCGCCCCCCCCCCCCAAATCCATACTAAAAACCTTATCCAGGCGAGCTTGGCTGGTGACAAAAGGGGGGCAGCAAGCATGATGCCCCCTCCTTCTAAACCTTACCATACTACATGCCCTCAACATTGAGAGAGTACCTTACAGAAAGTAGGGGAGGTGCAAAACGCAGCTATCTGTTCCCCCATGTGAACATAATATCCCTTCTTACATTTTCACAACTTTTTCAGGCGTGCATGTACTGTTTATATTCTTCACATGCAGGTTTAAGGCATCTCCTAAGCATGTTATTTAACCACTTCAGCCCTGGAAGGATTTGCCCCCTTAATGACCAGGTCAAATTTTTTGCGATACAGCACTGTGTCGCTTTAACTGACAATTGTGTGGTCGTGAAACACTGCACTAGAAACAGCAGATCTCTCTCCTCTCCCTGACAAAACGGGGGATTTGTCTGTTTACATTGACAGATCCCCGTTCTCTCTCTCTCAGGAGCGATTGTGGGTGCCCGGCAGACATTGCGACTGCCGGCATGTGTGCCTGCTAAGGCTATTTAAAGGGCCGATGTACAGCTATGGAGGATTGCCCAGGCGAGCCAACCTGCCGGAGCATAATGATGGCGGCAGGTCTGCTAGTGGTTAAAAGAAATGGCTAATTATAATGTTGCCCTATAAGCTGTTTCAAAAGACTCACTCCCTGCTAAATAGTACTTTTTTTAAATATTGGTTTTTTTGGTACGTTGTCCATGGCAGTGCCCCACCCAAAAGCTGATTTTTAACTAAAGCTTGCAAACTGATCTAGGAAAAGGCCAGAAAAATAACAAGATTCCACTTCCATAGACTGCTATGGGGTTTAGAGGCTATGTTTGGGATGTATGTATCTCCCTCTGGGTTTGGTGAATGCCCAGTGAAAAACTTGGTTTGCTCATTCATAGTCTGCACTGTATAGTTGTGTAAAGCAGCTGTAATTAGACAACCATGTTGTTCAAAATTCATGGTCAGCCATGCTTTTTTTTTGCAGCAGCAGCAGCAGTGACCCTTGCTTGGAGGATATGGCTACACTAGGCCTTCATCTTCCAAAATTAATAAACTTTTTGTTGCACTCCAAAACATCCTTACCACTCCATTGAGAGGACACCACAGACCCTCTCAACCCTATTAAAGCGGTTCTGCACTCTTTTTTTTTTTGGGCTATATGCCAAGGGCATATAGCTCAATTGGGGGACTTACCTGTTCCATCTTCCATCTCGATCGCCGCCGGTTTTCATCTTCATCTTCTTCTTGTCTTCTTCTTGTCTGCTGGGGTCCATCTTGCCTGTGGGCATGTGAAACCCCACAGGACCTTTAGATGGCCCAGCATGCACCGCCGTTACTCGCGCGTGCGCAGTAACGGCACATCTGCCGACATCTCACGAGATTTCGGCAGATGTGGCCGAAATCTCGGGAGATTTCGGAAGATGCCCGCACTGACTCCTGGGATCAATGACACCAGATCCCAGGAGACAGTGCGGCGTGACGACGATCGACGCAGAGACCCCGCCCGCCGCCGAAGAGAGAGAAGACCGGAAGTCATCAATTACAAGGTAAGTAAAAAAAAAAAAAAAAAATAACATTTCATTTAGTACTCTTTGCCTGATTTGGAAGGCAAAGAGATTTACTAAATGAAATGGGTGCAGAACCGCTTTAACTAAAATCAAAACAAAGCAGGACAACTAGATAACCTTTTGATTTAGCCCATCTACACCCCATTAATAGAACAATACACATCCTAGTCTTGCTCCAATAGCCATCATAAAATGTGTCTTTCGTGAACTTTGCCCTTCCATATGGTTTATAAGCTATAAAGTTACTTAAACAGCCTTTTCTATGATGCAATGCCACAAACTGGTTAATTGACCCCAAAATAAATGTTGCACATATTAAACCCTTTTTATTTTTACATTTTACATAAAAAGAAATATGACTCAATCAGGCACATTTTATGTGCAAGAATGTGTTTATTATAGATCGCATTTGGTTATGTAAGTGATTACACACAACAGTTTGAGACAAGGGGGTGGGGGGCAGAAGCCCCAAGTACAACAGATCAATGGGGAGGTGCAGATGAAGTGGAGTAAGTCTGAAAGTAAGTTTGAAACACTGCCTGAGGGTGCACGATGATGCCCAGCACAGACTTTGAGATCACCAGAGGGATCCCAGAACATAGCACTTAGCAATTGCAGAGTGGCAGTTGGATACCAAGTGCTGGGGTGATCCTGCACACAGTGCTCCTGCACTAGGATAATTCATACTTCTCTGTTAGGCAGAGTGGTGTCTGCCTGACAGGTCACTGTTAGTCCCGACCTCTGATATGACACTATTCAGAGGCCAGGAAAAGAGAGAGTGGCGCAGGGGGGGAGCATGTTGGATGCTGACAGGTCAGTAAATTAACACAATTGTACAACATTTCTGTCCTCCGTATATACAAGATTATTTCCTGGCTGTGTTTGAATAACCCATTAAAGCCTTATCCCTGGAAGCCTAGGCAACATGATGGCAGCATGCTTTTCCCTCTTTCCTTTCAGCGCTGTCTTTAATTTTAACTACTACTTCTACAAGGAATGAGACTAGATGGACTTGTCTATAGTCTACAGCAGTGCTTCTCAACCATGTCCTCAAGTACCCCCAATAGGCCATATTTTGTGAATTTCTCTTAGATAAATAGCTGTCCAAAATACCAAGACATGGGGGGTTATTTAGGAAAGGCAAATCCACTTTGCACTACAAGTGCACTGCAAGTGCACTTGGAAGTGCAGTCGCTGTAGATCTGAGGGGAAGATCTGAAATGAGGGGACGCTCTGCTGGTTTTATCATCCAACCATGTGCAAGCTAAAATGTTTTTTTTATTTTTCCTTGCATGTCCCCCTCAGATCTACAGCAACAGAACTTCCAAGTGCACTTGCAGTGCACTCGTAGTGCAAAGTGAATTTGCCTTTCCTAAATAACCTACATTGACTCTGCTTTAAAGCACCTGTGTAAGATAAAGGAAAACTTGCAAATATGGCTTGTTGGGGGTACTTGAGGACAGTGTTGAGAACCACTGGTCTACAGCACTGCAACATTTACCAACACTCTAAGGCAGGGGTCTCCATACTTTATAAACAAAGGGCCAGTTTACTGTCCTTCAGACTTGATGGGGGCCAGGTTGTGGCCAATGGGAGTTAAAAATGTTCAAACATCAGTGGAGGACAAAGCTTGGTGGTCCGTGGGAGCAAAACTATTTTATATAGTACCTATATTCAATAGGAGAAGGAATAGTGCCCTATCATTGGTATTATTGGAGGAATAGTGCCCCATTGCTGATATAAGTGGGGGGGAATAGTGCCTCATCATTTGTATTAGTGGGATGAATAGTGCTCCATCTTTGGTTTACGTGGGAAAAATAGTGTGCCATCATTGGTATCAGTGGAAGGAATAGTACCCCGTGATTGGTATCAGTGGAAAAAATAGTGCCCCATCATTGCTATCAGTGGGAGGAATAGTGCCCCATCATTGCTATCAGTGGGAGGAATAGTGCCACATCTTTGGTATCAGTGGGCGAAATAGTGCCCCATCATTGGTATCAGTTGGAGGAATAGTGCCCCATCATTGGTATCAGTGGGAGGATTAGTGCCACATCATTGGTATTAGTGGTAGGAAAAGTTCCCCATTAGGGATGGGCTTAATGACCCCCTGTTTGGTTCACACCAAAACTTTCGAACATCACTAAAGTTCGGAACCGAATAACAAACCCCATTGCAGTCTATGGGACCCGAATGTGAAAAATCAAAAGTGCCCATTTTGAAGGCTTATATGCAAGTAATTGGGCATATAATGGTTATGGAGGTCCAGATACTGCCCTGCCCTGTATCAATGAAAAAAGTTTGTAAAAAATGTAATTTTTAAATGAGCAGTGATTTATTGATGCTTAACCACTTCCCGCTCGGTGGTTCCGTTATCCTGACTGGACGTCATATGACGTCTTTCAGGATAACAAGCTGGCGCGTGTCCATGGGGGCACTCAGTGCAGCAATCGTGGTGCTGTGTATCAGTCTGACACACCGCAACACCGTTCTCGGTAAAGAGCCTCTGATGGTGTAAACAGCAAGAGCCATGTAGAGGAGAGCCAATTGGCTGCTCTCCTGACGGGGGGGGGGGGGGCTGCGTTGATTGATTATCAGTGCAGCCCCCCCAAAGATGCCCACATAGGACCATCAGGGATGCCACCAGGGATGCCCACTACTGATGACAACCAAGTATGCCACCCATGGCCACCAGGGATGCCAATCTGTGCCCACAAATTATGCCAATCTGTGCCCGCAAATGATGCCAATCAGTGCCCATCACAAATGCCTGCCAGTGCCTCTTTATCAGTGATGCCCATCAGTGCCATCTATCAGTGTCCATCAGTGCCACCCATAAGTACCCATCAGTGCATTTTTTTTGTGCCCATCAGTGTCGCCTATCACTGCCCATCAGTGCCACCTATGAGTTCCCATCAGTTCCACCTATCAATACCCATCAGTGCTGCATATCATTGCCATCTATCAGTGCCCATCAGTGCCCATTAGTGCTGCATATTAGTGCCCATCATCAGTGCACATCATTGCTGCCTTATAAGTGCCTGTCAGTGCACCTCGAGCAGCACTAAATTCCCGCTCGGAAAGCACGCTGGATGCAGGGTAGCCCAGAAGCTCGATAGCATACTTGGCAAGTTCTGGCCAGTGGATCGTCGACCCAGTAAGCCAGCGGATCGTCGACTGGAAAGCTCTCCATCTCTGTTTTTGCCCCTAGATAATTGTCCACCATGTGATGCAGACGCTGCCGATGGGATGTGGAAGCAGACAGCATTGGGCAGTGAGGACTAAAAAAATAGAAAAATGCATCACTTACGTTTTCCACGACACTGTAACCTACCAGAGTCAGGAAAAGCGTTTGATAAGTTCTGAGACTTCCCCCTTATAATAACGTCACATATTCTTGGATCCGTTCACAGGCTTTGAAACATGAGGAAGCCCATGCATGAGAAGCAGACTCATTTGGGTCACTAAGGATTACAGTATCTGGAACTGCCTCCTCCCAGCCACGTACTACTCCCAAGGGTTCTGGGGATGGAAAACCATCTCTTAATGTTTTATGTATGTCTTCCTCTGCTTCAATGCCTCCGAAACTGCCATAATTCTCCTCCTCTCTTTCCTCTTGTGTGATCTATGGCATAGGAACAATGGTGTCTGCATAAAGTGGGCCTTGAGAGGAAAGGAAGTACTCCTCTTTGTCCTGCTGCTCTGCCTCGAGTGCTCTGTCCATAATGCCATGCAGAGTCTGCTCCAGCAGGAAAACAACAGGGGTTGTGTGACTGATGCATGCATTGTCACGGCTCACCATCCTTATGGCCTCCTCAAATGAATGTACAGTGCATGCATCCTTTATGAGCAGCCATTGGCATGGGGAAAAGAAGCCAAGCTGGCCTGAGCCTGTCATACCATACTCACACAGGTACTCATTGATTGACAAAGTTGAGTTCCACCTGGTGGGCATGTCACAAATCAGGCGGTTTACGGGCAGGTGGAATTCCTGCTGAATTTCAGCCAGCCGAGCACTGGCTGTGTACGATCGCCTGAAATGGCTACAGACTCTTCTGAAGTGCTTTAGTTGATCTTCCAACCCTGGGTATATATTTAGGAAATGCTGACCCATCAAATTGAGGACATGTGGGTCAACTTTCCCTGCCTAAAGGCGGACAGGAGGTTTTTGTGCCATTATCACACACCACCATTCCTGACCTCAGCTGACGTGGCGTGAACCACTTCTGAGCCTGTCCCTGCAGAGCTGCAAGAATCTCTGCTGTGGTTTGGTTCCTGTCCCCTAGACACACCAACTGAAGCACTGTATGGCACCTTTTAGCCTGACTCATTAAATAGACCTTTGAATGCTTAGGGGGTACTTGAGGCTCATAGGACAATTCAGCAGAGGAGGGCATAGAGGAGGAGGAGGGGGTAGAGCTGACAAATCTCACATCATCACCAGCTGTATGGAGATGTGGGGGCACAACAAGCTGCAGCACTGAGCCCTGTCCTGCATCCTTCTGAGTTGTAAGCAGAGTTACCCAGTATGCTGTGAACTAAATATATCGTCCCTGCCCATGCTTGCTGGACCATATGTCAGCAGTAACGTGGACTTTGCTGCCACAACATTGCCTTCTCCGTGATGGTAGAGAGCTGGAATGGCCTTACATGAAAAGAAATATCGACTGGGAACCTGCCATTGTGGTACAGAACCTCCTACAAATTCAAGGAAGAGAGCAGAATCTAGCAGGTGGAAAGGCAGAAGTTGTAGAGCCAGCAGCTTTCACATGCTTGCAATTAGATGCTGGGCATGTGGGTGGAAGGGACTGTATTGTTTTTTCCGCTGCAGCAGATGGTACAGAGAAATTTCAGCTCCACAATGTGACGGAAAATGGTGGCTGCTCGCTACTCTTCCATGATGGCTGCCTCATTGGGGTTGTGTCTCACCCTCACTTTCCTCCTATGCTCTATCTGGTTCTTAACTGTACAGCGTTGAACTTGCAGTAACGCAACTGAAATATACTGCGTTAAGCGTGCACTAACGCACAGAAATGTACTGCGTTAAATGGCATGTAACACACTGAAATATACAGCGTTAAACTTCTACACTTACAATAGAATCAGAATAGCACACTATAGCACACTAACTGTCTAATAGCACTGAACAGAGCCCTGTTCTATCTCTCTCCACGCCGCTGTCACACTACAAATGACCAATATGGAAAGAATACTATTATAGTGTGGGGTGGGATTAAGAGCAATGAGCCATGATTGCATACAGTCATCATGACAGCATCCAAGTAAACCCATCGATTTAACAGTCTAAAAAAAAAGGCATGCCGTGAATGCTAACTGCACATTGGCTGTGCTCTCAACCAAACAGTCAAACCATCCAATGGCTGGTGTCATAACGGATCACATGTGCAGCACTGTGGCAGTTGAAGATTAAACAGAGGCAAATATGGCAGCTTCCTTGGCTGAAAACGATAGGGGGGTTTACTTCCACTTTCAGCCAATCAGGGCTTTCTTTTTTTTTTTTTAATCTTTATTTATTTTGAATTTCAAAGTACACAAACATAAAACCAACAATAAATTTCATCTTTATCACACGTTGACATCCTATTTCCTTCCCTCGCCCCTCCCCCCTCCCCCCCTCGCCTTGCAATTCTCTCTAAGAGGTCCCAGCCCATCATTCCCATAAGTAGGGTAGTGCTCCCAGCGTATAAATGAGAAGGGGTAACCTATCCCGTAACCTCGGCTAGGTATCTCCAGGAGTCCTTAAAAGCGATCCAGTCCCTCCATTTCTCTCTACCATCAGGTTCGGACCCTCCCGCCGTTGCATCTGCACTTTGGATCCTATGGATCTCGTTCACGCTATAAATCCAGTCCCTCGAAGTCGGGCCGGATTCCTCCCGCCATTTTTCGACACTAAACATTTTGCTTTGTTTAGGAGGACCGGAATTATAGAAGTTATATAAAGTTTCCGTGGGGTCCCCGTCCCGTGGAACAGGCACAACCAAGGATCCTCTACAATAACCTCCTTAGTTATGACAGAGATCAAGTCCAGGACTCCCTTCCAATATTTCTTAATCACCGGGCATTCCCAAAAGATGTGGGCCAGCGTGCACCTAGCTTTGCAGCCTCTCCAGCACTCAGGGGACGCCTCAGCTTGGTATTTGCTCATCCTGTCAGGGGTAAGATACCACCTTGCTAGGCATTTGTAGTTGTTTTCAACCGCTTTAATGGGGAATATTGAGCAATGGATTGTTTTAAAAATATTTTCTAGCCTATTCTTGCCGCACTGTATCCCTAATTCCTCTTCCCATTTTTTGACGTATGGAGGCACGCCCCGCGCTTCCACGTTTAATAATATTTTGTAGATGCTGGAGATGCTATTCCTCGTGGAGTCCCGAAGGATAAGTCTCTCCAGCTGTGTAAAATTGCTCTCCTCACGGATCGGGCCGGGGAGGCTCTCTAAGAAGTGCTTTAATTGCGCATACCTCCATAGGTCAATTTCCAGCATTTCTGTGCGTGTACTTAATTCTTGATATGTGCAAATTTTCCCTTTTTTTATTATGTCTCTCACTTGTGCCCCCTCAAACTTAATCCAATTCCCCCCCATCTCTCTGCCCCCAGGTGCAAACATAATGTTGTTTTTTAAATGTATTAGTGAAGAGTTAAATTTAAATTTTTTTTTTTGAAGAAATCGTCCCAAAAAACTAGTGTAACTCTGGTTATCTCATGTGCGCTATTTACAAGTGTCCTAAAGCAGGGTGGGTTCCATAAATCGTGACCTAAATCCCTATTGCTTATTGTGTTTTCTAAAGTGATCCACCTTTTATCCTCCCCCCCTTTCACCCAATCCATCACCCGTGATAATGAGATAGCTCGGAAGTAATTTTCGAAATCAGGGACTGCCAGTCCCCCATGTTTTTTCTCCCGGCTAAGTATACCGGCTGCGATGCGTGTTTTTTTGTTGGCCCATATAAACTTGGAAATAATTTGTCTCAGGGTCTTAAAAAACACTTTGGGGATAGCTACAGGCAGCATCTGGAATTTGTAATTGATTTTTGGGGCGTTTATGCGGCCTATCCACGAGAGCGGTCGTAGCGAAATTTTATGTAGTTCCGTTCTTATCTCGTCTAGCAAGGGGAGATAGTTTATTAGGTATGTTTTTTTTGTTGTCTCCGCCAGCCTAATCCCCAAGTATTTTATGTTTTCTCTCCAAGGGAAAGTGAACTCTTTTGCTAACCGGTCTGCTTCCTCCTTTTTTATATTGATGGACAATATTTCTGATTTACCGAGGTTAATTTTTAGGTTGGAAAGTCTCCCAAAGGTTTTCAGAACTGACAGCAGGTTGGGGATAGCGATCCTGGGGTTGGAGATGTAGAAGAGAACATCGTCAGCAAAAGCTGCGAGTTTATGGACCTTGTCTCCCACTCTAATCCCTGTTATGTCGTTGTTTATACGGATTGCGGACAGAAGCGGCTCCAGAGACAGAACGAACAAAAGGGGGGACAGAGGACACCCCTGGCGCGTTCCATTCCCCATAACGAACCCCCCGGAGAGCATCCCGTTTACCCTTACGGAGGCTTGGGGTTGGTTATATAGGACTCTAATCCACTGCAGCATCCTAGGGCCGAACCCCATTGCCTCCAGGGTTCCCATCATATGTCCCCAGTCTACCCTGTCGAACGCTTTCTCAGCGTCGATCGACAGGAGTAGACTGGGGACCCTCGTCTCCCTAGCGGCATGGAGCAGCAATAGGGTCCGGACCCCGTTGTCCCGGCCTTCCCTCCCTGTGACAAACCCCACCTGGTCCGGGTGGACTAATTCCTGCATTCTATTCTTCAGCCTGTTAGCTAGAACTTTTGCGTATAGCTTAGTGTCTGTGTTTAAGAGCGCTATCGGACGGTAACTCGAGCACAGAGTCCTGTGTTTACCTTCCTTCAATATAAGAGTGATTGATGCCTCTAGGGCCTCTCTCCCCATAATACAGTCCGTACCCAGATGGTTCCAGTATCGACACAATCTCGGGATCAGGATATCTTTAAACTTCTTCAGATATGTCAATGTGAAACCATCCGGGCCCGGACTCTTGCCGCTCGGGGAGCTCCCCAGAGCGTCCAGGATTTCTAACTCGGTAATGGGACTGTCCATGTTAATTCTATCAGTTTCTGAAAGGACCGGTAGGGCACAGTTCATCAGAAAGTCCTTCCCCTCAGTACAAGGGACAGAATTGTGCTGTTCGTTCAGTCTAACGTTGTACAGTTTTTCATAATAGGTTTTGAAAACATTTGCTATACCCTTGGTCGAGTAGACCATTTCACCTGATTCATTTTGGATTTTTTCAATGAAATTCAGTTCCCTTTTCTTTTTAAGCATCCTTGCAAGATATTTTCCAGATTTATCCCCCCACTGATATTTCTCTTTATCTATTTTATGGAACCACTTTCTAGACTCTACCTCCATAACCGTTTTTAGCTCCTCCCTCTTGTTGTTCAGCCTATGATATATCTCTTGTTTGTGTGTCCCGTTGCTTTTATGCTCCCTTTCCAGCCTCTGGATCTCATTTGTTATTTTGGACATCTTGAGCTTATTTTCTTTTTTTTTTCCTGGCTCCGATGGAGATGAGGACCCCCCTTATATAGGCCTTATGCGCCTCCCATAAAGTTGCTGGTGAAATATCTCCTGTGTCGTTTTGGGAGAAAAAAAATTCAATTTCCCCCCTCACGGCGTCGGCAGCCCCAGCTTCCAGAATTAACTGATCATTAAGACGCCACGAGAAGGGGAGTCTTTGGGGTTCAGGGATCCTCATCCTCAACGAAACCGGGGCATGGTCTGATAGGGTTGTGATCTCTATCTGAATGGAGAATACCCGTTCCAGGAGTCTATGGTCTATAAGAAAATAGTCAAGGCGTGAATGGGTACCGTGGACTGGGGAAAAAAAAGTATAATCTCTCATTTTTGCATGTGTCGCTCGCCACCCGTCAATTAACTGATTCTGAGTCATCTTCCGCTGAAATTTTTTCATTTGTATTGAACTCGGGCCGCGCGCTCGCGACGTGCTATCGTATTCGGGATCTAAACAAAAATTGAGGTCGCCTGCCAAGACCACGTCGCCCAACTTAAATCCTGGTACCAGCCCTAGGATGTGTGACAAAAATCTTGACGGGTTTTTATTTGGGCCATAGACATTGATAAGTGTAAGTACGCTCCCCCAACCTTCCCCTTCAAGAAGAGATAATGGCCCTCGGGGTCTTCGAGTCTATCTGTTAATGTAAATTTGATTTTTTTGGAGAACCCGATTGCCACCCCCCTTGAGCCCTGGGTGGGGGAGTCGCTGTGGAACCATGTTGGATAATGCCGAGAGTATAGTTTAATATTTCCCCCCTGACATAAATGTGTTTCCTGCAAGAATGCTATGTCCACCTGGTACCTCTGTAACTCTCGCAATATTTTAAACCTTTTTGCGGGTTCCCTTCCCCAAACACCCCCCCTCCCCTCCCGGTCGTCTTCCGACCCTGTGCGATCCAAAGGACCCCCTGTCCGGGTCCCCCCCGTGTAAACCGTGAGGCGTCCTTCTAGGGCTCCTGGCTCGCCTTCCTCCAGGCTGTTACTCCAACCCGGCGGCCCCCCCCGGGGCCCAGGACACAACCCCAAGACCCCCCCCGGAAGTGATCCTGCCCTCCGCGCCACCTCGAACCCGCCCTCCCACCCCCCTCCCCACCAGCCCCTAATCCGGCATGTCGTTCAACCCGCGAACCCACAACAATAAAGGAAAAAAAAAACAAAGAAAATTATAATAGTACAAAAAACACCTGAAAAATTACATTTCCGCCCACATAGGACCATCAGGGATGCCACCAGGGATGCCCACTACTGATGACAACCAAGTATGCCACCCATGGCCACCAGGGATGCCAATCTGTGCCCACAAATTATGCCAATCTGTGCCCGCAAATGATGCCAATCAGTGCCCATCACAAATGCCTGCCAGTGCCTCTTTATCAGTGATGCCCATCAGTGCCATCTATCAGTGTCCATCAGTGCCACCCATAAGTACCCATCAGTGCATTTTTTTTGTGCCCATCAGTGTCGCCTATCACTGCCCATCAGTGCCACCTATGAGTTCCCATCAGTTCCACCTATCAATACCCATCAGTGCTGCATATCATTGCCATCTATCAGTGCCCATCAGTGCCCATTAGTGCTGCATATTAGTGCCCATCATCAGTGCACATCATTGCTGCCTTATAAGTGCCTGTCAGTGCACCTCGAGCAGCACTAAATTCCCGCTCGGAAAGCACGCTGGATGCAGGGTAGCCCAGAAGCTCGATAGCATACTTGGCAAGTTCTGGCCAGTGGATCGTCGACCCAGTAAGCCAGCGGATCGTCGACTGGAAAGCTCTCCATCTCTGTTTTTGCCCCTAGATAATTGTCCACCATGTGATGCAGACGCTGCCGATGGGATGTGGAAGCAGACAGCATTGGGCAGTGAGGACTAAAAAAATAGAAAAATGCATCACTTACGTTTTCCACGACACTGTAACCTACCAGAGTCAGGAAAAGCGTTTGATAAGTTCTGAGACTTCCCCCTTATAATAACGTCACATATTCTTGGATCCGTTCACAGGCTTTGAAACATGAGGAAGCCCATGCATGAGAAGCAGACTCATTTGGGTCACTAAGGATTACAGTATCTGGAACTGCCTCCTCCCAGCCACGTACTACTCCCAAGGGTTCTGGGGATGGAAAACCATCTCTTAATGTTTTATGTATGTCTTCCTCTGCTTCAATGCCTCCGAAACTGCCATAATTCTCCTCCTCTCTTTCCTCTTGTGTGATCTATGGCATAGGAACAATGGTGTCTGCATAAAGTGGGCCTTGAGAGGAAAGGAAGTACTCCTCTTTGTCCTGCTGCTCTGCCTCGAGTGCTCTGTCCATAATGCCATGCAGAGTCTGCTCCAGCAGGAAAACAACAGGGGTTGTGTGACTGATGCATGCATTGTCACGGCTCACCATCCTTATGGCCTCCTCAAATGAATGTACAGTGCATGCATCCTTTATGAGCAGCCATTGGCATGGGGAAAAGAAGCCAAGCTGGCCTGAGCCTGTCATACCATACTCACACAGGTACTCATTGATTGACAAAGTTGAGTTCCACCTGGTGGGCATGTCACAAATCAGGCGGTTTACGGGCAGGTGGAATTCCTGCTGAATTTCAGCCAGCCGAGCACTGGCTGTGTACGATCGCCTGAAATGGCTACAGACTCTTCTGAAGTGCTTTAGTTGATCTTCCAACCCTGGGTATATATTTAGGAAATGCTGACCCATCAAATTGAGGACATGTGGGTCAACTTTCCCTGCCTAAAGGCGGACAGGAGGTTTTTGTGCCATTATCACACACCACCATTCCTGACCTCAGCTGACGTGGCGTGAACCACGTCCCCTAGACACACCAACTGAAGCACTGTATGGCACCTTTTAGCCTGACTCATTAAATAGACCTTTGAATGCTTAGGGGGTACTTGAGGCTCATAGGACAATTCAGCAGAGGAGGGCATAGAGGAGGAGGAGGGGGTAGAGCTGACAAATCTCACATCATCACCAGCTGTATGGAGATGTGGGGGCACAACAAGCTGCAGCACTGAGCCCTGTCCTGCATCCTTCTGAGTTGTAAGCAGAGTTACCCAGTATGCTGTGAACTAAATATATCGTCCCTGCCCATGCTTGCTGGACCATATGTCAGCAGTAACGTGGACTTTGCTGCCACAACATTGCCTTCTCCGTGATGGTAGAGAGCTGGAATGGCCTTACATGAAAAGAAATATCGACTGGGAACCTGCCATTGTGGTACAGAACCTCCTACAAATTCAAGGAAGAGAGCAGAATCTAGCAGGTGGAAAGGCAGAAGTTGTAGAGCCAGCAGCTTTCACATGCTTGCAATTAGATGCTGGGCATGTGGGTGGAAGGGACTGTATTGTTTTTTCCGCTGCAGCAGATGGTACAGAGAAATTTCAGCTCCACAATGTGACGGAAAATGGTGGCTGCTCGCTACTCTTCCATGATGGCTGCCTCATTGGGGTTGTGTCTCACCCTCACTTTCCTCCTATGCTCTATCTGGTTCTTAACTGTACAGCGTTGAACTTGCAGTAACGCAACTGAAATATACTGCGTTAAGCGTGCACTAACGCACAGAAATGTACTGCGTTAAATGGCATGTAACACACTGAAATATACAGCGTTAAACTTCTACACTTACAATAGAATCAGAATAGCACACTATAGCACACTAACTGTCTAATAGCACTGAACAGAGCCCTGTTCTATCTCTCTCCACGCCGCTGTCACACTACAAATGACCAATATGGAAAGAATACTATTATAGTGTGGGGTGGGATTAAGAGCAATGAGCCATGATTGCATACAGTCATCATGACAGCATCCAAGTAAACCCATCGATTTAACAGTCTAAAAAAAAAGGCATGCCGTGAATGCTAACTGCACATTGGCTGTGCTCTCAACCAAACAGTCAAACCATCCAATGGCTGGTGTCATAACGGATCACATGTGCAGCACTGTGGCAGTTGAAGATTAAACAGAGGCAAATATGGCAGCTTCCTTGGCTGAAAACGATAGGGGGGTTTACTTCCACTTTCAGCCAATCAGGGCTTTCTTTTTTTTTTTTTAATCTTTATTTATTTTGAATTTCAAAGTACACAAACATAAAACCAACAATAAATTTCATCTTTATCACACGTTGACATCCTATTTCCTTCCCTCGCCCCTCCCCCCTCCCCCCCTCGCCTTGCAATTCTCTCTAAGAGGTCCCAGCCCATCATTCCCATAAGTAGGGTAGTGCTCCCAGCGTATAAATGAGAAGGGGTAACCTATCCCGTAACCTCGGCTAGGTATCTCCAGGAGTCCTTAAAAGCGATCCAGTCCCTCCATTTCTCTCTACCATCAGGTTCGGACCCTCCCGCCGTTGCATCTGCACTTTGGATCCTATGGATCTCGTTCACGCTATAAATCCAGTCCCTCGAAGTCGGGCCGGATTCCTCCCGCCATTTTTCGACACTAAACATTTTGCTTTGTTTAGGAGGACCGGAATTATAGAAGTTATATAAAGTTTCCGTGGGGTCCCCGTCCCGTGGAACAGGCACAACCAAGGATCCTCTACAATAACCTCCTTAGTTATGACAGAGATCAAGTCCAGGACTCCCTTCCAATATTTCTTAATCACCGGGCATTCCCAAAAGATGTGGGCCAGCGTGCACCTAGCTTTGCAGCCTCTCCAGCACTCAGGGGACGCCTCAGCTTGGTATTTGCTCATCCTGTCAGGGGTAAGATACCACCTTGCTAGGCATTTGTAGTTGTTTTCAACCGCTTTAATGGGGAATATTGAGCAATGGATTGTTTTAAAAATATTTTCTAGCCTATTCTTGCCGCACTGTATCCCTAATTCCTCTTCCCATTTTTTGACGTATGGAGGCACGCCCCGCGCTTCCACGTTTAATAATATTTTGTAGATGCTGGAGATGCTATTCCTCGTGGAGTCCCGAAGGATAAGTCTCTCCAGCTGTGTAAAATTGCTCTCCTCACGGATCGGGCCGGGGAGGCTCTCTAAGAAGTGCTTTAATTGCGCATACCTCCATAGGTCAATTTCCAGCATTTCTGTGCGTGTACTTAATTCTTGATATGTGCAAATTTTCCCTTTTTTTATTATGTCTCTCACTTGTGCCCCCTCAAACTTAATCCAATTCCCCCCCATCTCTCTGCCCCCAGGTGCAAACATAATGTTGTTTTTTAAATGTATTAGTGAAGAGTTAAATTTAAATTTTTTTTTTTTGAAGAAATCGTCCCAAAAAACTAGTGTAACTCTGGTTATCTCATGTGCGCTATTTACAAGTGTCCTAAAGCAGGGTGGGTTCCATAAATCGTGACCTAAATCCCTATTGCTTATTGTGTTTTCTAAAGTGATCCACCTTTTATCCTCCCCCCCTTTCACCCAATCCATCACCCGTGATAATGAGATAGCTCGGAAGTAATTTTCGAAATCAGGGACTGCCAGTCCCCCATGTTTTTTCTCCCGGCTAAGTATACCGGCTGCGATGCGTGTTTTTTTGTTGGCCCATATAAACTTGGAAATAATTTGTCTCAGGGTCTTAAAAAACACTTTGGGGATAGCTACAGGCAGCATCTGGAATTTGTAATTGATTTTTGGGGCGTTTATGCGGCCTATCCACGAGAGCGGTCGTAGCGAAATTTTATGTAGTTCCGTTCTTATCTCGTCTAGCAAGGGGAGATAGTTTATTAGGTATGTTTTTTTTGTTGTCTCCGCCAGCCTAATCCCCAAGTATTTTATGTTTTCTCTCCAAGGGAAAGTGAACTCTTTTGCTAACCGGTCTGCTTCCTCCTTTTTTATATTGATGGACAATATTTCTGATTTACCGAGGTTAATTTTTAGGTTGGAAAGTCTCCCAAAGGTTTTCAGAACTGACAGCAGGTTGGGGATAGCGATCCTGGGGTTGGAGATGTAGAAGAGAACATCGTCAGCAAAAGCTGCGAGTTTATGGACCTTGTCTCCCACTCTAATCCCTGTTATGTCGTTGTTTATACGGATTGCGGACAGAAGCGGCTCCAGAGACAGAACGAACAAAAGGGGGGACAGAGGACACCCCTGGCGCGTTCCATTCCCCATAACGAACCCCCCGGAGAGCATCCCGTTTACCCTTACGGAGGCTTGGGGTTGGTTATATAGGACTCTAATCCACTGCAGCATCCTAGGGCCGAACCCCATTGCCTCCAGGGTTCCCATCATATGTCCCCAGTCTACCCTGTCGAACGCTTTCTCAGCGTCGATCGACAGGAGTAGACTGGGGACCCTCGTCTCCCTAGCGGCATGGAGCAGCAATAGGGTCCGGACCCCGTTGTCCCGGCCTTCCCTCCCTGTGACAAACCCCACCTGGTCCGGGTGGACTAATTCCTGCATTCTATTCTTCAGCCTGTTAGCTAGAACTTTTGCGTATAGCTTAGTGTCTGTGTTTAAGAGCGCTATCGGACGGTAACTCGAGCACAGAGTCCTGTGTTTACCTTCCTTCAATATAAGAGTGATTGATGCCTCTAGGGCCTCTCTCCCCATAATACAGTCCGTACCCAGATGGTTCCAGTATCGACACAATCTCGGGATCAGGATATCTTTAAACTTCTTCAGATATGTCAATGTGAAACCATCCGGGCCCGGACTCTTGCCGCTCGGGGAGCTCCCCAGAGCGTCCAGGATTTCTAACTCGGTAATGGGACTGTCCATGTTAATTCTATCAGTTTCTGAAAGGACCGGTAGGGCACAGTTCATCAGAAAGTCCTTCCCCTCAGTACAAGGGACAGAATTGTGCTGTTCGTTCAGTCTAACGTTGTACAGTTTTTCATAATAGGTTTTGAAAACATTTGCTATACCCTTGGTCGAGTAGACCATTTCACCTGATTCATTTTGGATTTTTTCAATGAAATTCAGTTCCCTTTTCTTTTTAAGCATCCTTGCAAGATATTTTCCAGATTTATCCCCCCACTGATATTTCTCTTTATCTATTTTATGGAACCACTTTCTAGACTCTACCTCCATAACCGTTTTTAGCTCCTCCCTCTTGTTGTTCAGCCTATGATATATCTCTTGTTTGTGTGTCCCGTTGCTTTTATGCTCCCTTTCCAGCCTCTGGATCTCATTTGTTATTTTGGACATCTTGAGCTTATTTTCTTTTTTTTTTCCTGGCTCCGATGGAGATGAGGACCCCCCTTATATAGGCCTTATGCGCCTCCCATAAAGTTGCTGGTGAAATATCTCCTGTGTCGTTTTGGGAGAAAAAAAATTCAATTTCCCCCCTCACGGCGTCGGCAGCCCCAGCTTCCAGAATTAACTGATCATTAAGACGCCACGAGAAGGGGAGTCTTTGGGGTTCAGGGATCCTCATCCTCAACGAAACCGGGGCATGGTCTGATAGGGTTGTGATCTCTATCTGAATGGAGAATACCCGTTCCAGGAGTCTATGGTCTATAAGAAAATAGTCAAGGCGTGAATGGGTACCGTGGACTGGGGAAAAAAAAGTATAATCTCTCATTTTTGCATGTGTCGCTCGCCACCCGTCAATTAACTGATTCTGAGTCATCTTCCGCTGAAATTTTTTCATTTGTATTGAACTCGGGCCGCGCGCTCGCGACGTGCTATCGTATTCGGGATCTAAACAAAAATTGAGGTCGCCTGCCAAGACCACGTCGCCCAACTTAAATCCTGGTACCAGCCCTAGGATGTGTGACAAAAATCTTGACGGGTTTTTATTTGGGCCATAGACATTGATAAGTGTAAGTACGCTCCCCCAACCTTCCCCTTCAAGAAGAGATAATGGCCCTCGGGGTCTTCGAGTCTATCTGTTAATGTAAATTTGATTTTTTTGGAGAACCCGATTGCCACCCCCCTTGAGCCCTGGGTGGGGGAGTCGCTGTGGAACCATGTTGGATAATGCCGAGAGTATAGTTTAATATTTCCCCCCTGACATAAATGTGTTTCCTGCAAGAATGCTATGTCCACCTGGTACCTCTGTAACTCTCGCAATATTTTAAACCTTTTTGCGGGTTCCCTTCCCCAAACACCCCCCCCCCTCCCCTCCCGGTCGTCTTCCGACCCTGTGCGATCCAAAGGACCCCCTGTCCGGGTCCCCCCCGTGTAAACCGTGAGGCGTCCTTCTAGGGCTCCTGGCTCGCCTTCCTCCAGGCTGTTACTCCAACCCGGCGGCCCCCCCCGGGGCCCAGGACACAACCCCAAGACCCCCCCCGGAAGTGATCCTGCCCTCCGCGCCACCTCGAACCCGCCCTCCCACCCCCCCCTCCCCACCAGCCCCTAATCCGGCATGTCGTTCAACCCGCGAACCCACAACAATAAAGGAAAAAAAAAACAAAGAAAATTATAATAGTACAAAAAACACCTGAAAAATTACATTTCCGCCCTCCCCCCCCCCCCCCCCCCCTCCGCCCAGTCCGCCCTCCCGCAACCAATCGCCGGAAATCAGCCCCAGTCCTGTTTTGCTCTTCTCAGGCCTCAAAGAGGTATGTTGGGAGTAGGGATCCCCAAAGCTAGACAAAACTCTGCAGTTCATCTATGAATTTCATCCGTACAGTCTTTCCTGATTTAATAACAATTAATGAGGCAGGAAACCCCCAGCTGTATTTTATATTCGCATTTCTCAGAGCTTCTAGCAAAGGTCTCAGCTGGCGTCTCCGCGCTAACGTTTTTGCCGAAAGGTCGGAGAAAACCTGTAATGCCACAGAATCATATGTCAGCGGGGGGCTGCCTCTTAATGCAGTCCAAATTTTGAGCTTGTCTTCATACTAGTGAAACTTAATAATAATGTCTCTAGGGATCCCCTCGCCGAGGCCTGGGGGTTTCCTAATCCGATGTACTCTATCGATTTTTATTGGCGATCCCTCTGGCCGCCCCATCAGGGGATTAAAGATGTGCTGCATTATAGATTAAGTCCTCTCCCTGTTGTTCAGGCAGGGATCTAATCCTCAAGTTCTGCCTCCTATTTTGATTTTCCTGGTTTTCCAATTGGTATTCTATATCACGGTGTTTAGTTTCCATTTTATTCATTTGAGTTTTAAGGTCTAGAATTTCTTGTGCTTGGATAACCGCAAGATCTTCTACCTTCTCGACTCTGTTAACAATAAGGCCTAAGTCGGATCTGATGTTTGAGATTTCCGATTTTATCACTCCTTCAAGTCTGGAGAACATTTCTGAGTTTTCAAGTTTTGTTGGAATACAAGCTAAGTTTCTTTGTTCCATTAAGAAACTGGAGTCCCGAGCCCCATCCCCGTCTCCCTC
>CM053027.1:298077676-298110063 GCA_028564925.1 Lithobates sylvaticus | reverse complement strand
GGCTGAATAGGACCTGCAACAGTGTGAACACCCAGCACATCCAGGCATTGGCCAGCAAGCCTGCTGGATGTTCACTGTGCAACTCCAATGAAAGACTTCACCTGTCATATTCAAGATGTGATGTCGGGTATGAGCTGGACTGCTACTCAGACCCGCCCCTCTGTCAAACAACCAATGTAATGAAAGAGCAAACTCACATGGTACTACATGTATTGCTCCTCCCCCTCCCTATCACATCCCACACACCACACTTCCCCATTCCTCCCTTTCACAGAGCACAGCAGCTCCTCCCCTCTAGAACGTTGTATCTAAACCCCGCCCCTCCCCCTCCTTTCCAGCATGAACAGCTTCTGTCAGTATACACAGGGACAACACTGCACATGAATGTAAGGTGAGTGTATAGTGAGAGGAGGCTGAGCTCTGATAGGACAGTGGGGTATCAGACATTCACAGGAGGGACTACAGGTCCCAGCATGTCAGCTGTTTTCTGGGGAGGTTTGTGATTGTGCCATCACTAGTGCTGAGGACATCACTTCCTGGGTAAAACATGCTGTGTGATGTTCCATCCACTCAGTGTGCTGGGGGGGATGATGTGTCAGGCTGGCCTCCCCCTCAGCTCTCAGTATGTATTGGTGGGATCTATATCTCTCTGAAGATTGGACCTGTCCAGTGTGTGGGCTTCAGGGCCCCCTACAGGAGATCTGAGAGGGGTGTCTGGCAGTAAAGAGAACCTGTCATCGTCCATTCAGATCAAAGTAAATGATAAATACTAGAGCTGAGCGCCTCCATAGCTGACACCCTCCCTGCACTCAACTGCCATCTGTCTGTCTGTAAGGCACCTGGTGAATGCTTTGCTCTGTGCCAAGTCCCATCCCTGGTGTGGGGACACATTAAAGCTGACATTTACCCGAAAATTTAATTTGGTACACACTATTCAATTTTTCTCATTCAACCAGCAGGCTGAATGGAAAAAAAAAAAACTGACAGCTCTGGGCAATTCTTTCATTATATTGGTTGTTTGACAGAGGGGGCGGGTCTGAGTAGCAGCCCCCCCCCCCCATAAATGACATCACAGCTTGGATCTGACAGGTGAAGTCTCTGATTGGAGCTGCACAGTGCACATCCAGCCAACTTGCTCACCAATCCCTGGATGTTCACACTGCTGCAGGTCCTATTCAGCCAGAAGTTGACATATATCGCTGGCTGGGACAAAGATGGAAAGTGTCAGGAGCAATTGTGTGTTCCCCTCCCCAGGGGGGTTTTTCAGCCTTGTGTAACCCTGCACGCACAGATCGCCACTTTCCCTTACTTCACTTACCCTGTACATAATGCATTCCTGAATCCTTCTACACTTTGTGTAATGCACACTTTCATAGTTTATGCAAAACCATTTGTAATGGAAGATTTTTCTTTATTACAGTGCTGGGGTTTGCATGTGTCCGTGAGACTTTATCTTGTGGCACAGCAATCAAAGCATATTTTAGAGGTACAAGGAAACCTGGGTTTTGTTTAGCCAGGCCCATTAAGCCCCCCCCCCCCCTCACTGTTAAGAGTTTGACCACATCCACTTTTGCCACGTGCCATCGGATGCTTCCTCCCTCATGTGTCCCTCATTCTGAAGTTCAAAGTTGGGAGGTATGGTCTTTTCTGCCGTAAAAGCCTGTTACGGGCAGCGATAGCCGTGGGCCGGACATGCAATGATTCCAAAGCCTGCAGGGCTCAGGAAAGATCGTACAGGCTTGACCAGGCAGCGCATGTGCAGTAACGTGATGTCGCCGCCTGGCACCATTTTTAAATGGAAGGCACTCGTTCTCGGCGGTGACGCAGTGGTGCAACGGTGCAGAGAGGAGACACAGGCCACAGGAGGACATTACTGGGGGGGGGAGCCGGCCCGGTAGAGGAAGACAGTACACTGATGTGCACAGTGCCCGACTGGAGAGGTGAACGGGACAGAAGACAGACACTGACTGATGTGAAACGGTATGGTATGAAGGGGGGGACAGAGAAGGAAACTACCATGTCCACAGCATCTAACCGTGTCCTGTCCACAGTATCTGAAAGATGGGTTTCAAATGTTTTGACAGGGGCGCAGTGTCAGTGTTTGCCATAGGCGCCATTTTCACTAGATACGCCTCTGCGCACCTGTACACAGTTTAGCAGGGCCAGTGACAGCTGGTGCGAGGAGCGGGACAGCGAAGGCCTCAAGGGGTGGGCAGGATGACATCACCCAGTCTACATAGTGCGAGCGAGTGGTCTAGGAGACGGAAGCCATGGGAAAGGAGAGCAGCAAGACGCCAGGAACAGTGGGTACAACGTCCCCGGCGCCTCCCAGAGCCTGGAACCCCTGGACTCCTTAAACCTCATCACTGCTCCCAGGCCTGGGGGACAGACTGACCGGGGGTTCAGAGAACAAGGACTGGCAGGAAATGCAAGCAGCCATGGACCGCTCCATGTCACATAATAGATCCGATGGATGGAACAGAGCACCTCCTTTCCTCACCCAGGATGAAAACGGGTCTTGCCAGCTGCTGGCCATCATGGGCATCCTAGTGGCATGCAAGGTATCGTACTGAGCATTACACACACCACTGGGACATAGGGGCACTTGAGGGACTGCAGACAGGGCTAGGGGGTCCCTCTCTCTGACCCCCATCACCCCCCTCTGTCTCTCTCTGTTACACTCTTCTGTCTCTCTCTGTCTCCCCCTCTGTCTCTCTGTCACCCCCTTTTTCTCTTTCTGTCATCCCCTCTGTCTCTTTCTGTCACCCCCTCTCTCTGTCACCCCGTCTCTCTCTATCAGCCCCTACATGTATGCAGTCTCTTAGAGTCTCTTGTGCCATGTCCGCAGTCTCTTATAGTCTCTTGAGCCATGTATGCAGTCTCTGACAGTCTCTTGGGCCATGTCCACATTCTCTTACAGTCTCTTGAGCCATGTATGCAGTCACTGACTGTCTCTTGGGCCATGTCCGCAGTCTCTGACTATCTCCTGTACTACGTCTGCAGTCTCTGACCATGCTAATGTGATAATGACATTGTCGAAAAGGATCAGAGCATGGGTGACATTAAATTGATGCCCCCCCCCTGAAAAAAGTTCTGCGGACGCCCATGATAGCACAGCATACATTTTTAGGAGTACACATGCACACAAGTGCATTACTGCAGTTCAAATATGAAAACACTAGACTTGAACACCCCTACACACACATCATCTACACATATGCACTACACACATTACCAGCAGGTGAGCATTATGATGTATAAGGCACATTGGTATATGACGAGCACATACACTGCAGGGCATAGTTACTATATATTGCAGTTCTTGATTTATTCTTTTTGTTTCATTTTAAACATTCATTCAAAGTATTGTGCAGCAGCGATTTAATGTGCTATGTTGAGATATAATGTATGCCTGGATCATTTTATCACAATACATAGGAACACAGAGTACATGCTGCACTGTGGATTGGGCATTGCCAAAATGCATAGGTGTGAAACCAACCTATAGATTTTTGGCGCAAGTTTCTTATTTACGGTATTTGATTTTCACTATTTCACAAATATGCACAATTTAAAATGTACAATCCTTTTTTATTTAATTCAACATAGTTATTTTTTTTTAGATTTAGTAGAAATTTTGAAAGGTATGTTGTGTTTGTGAGAGATAATAAGGACCAACAAACTTAGTAGCTCAATTTTTTTATAAAAAAGTGAAAAATTACAAAAATGGTCTGGCCAGCTGATGTAAAAGCAGAACTCCGGGCCTGGCGGCAACAAGGTATATTTGTATATTTTTTAATGTTGCCCTTCAAGCCCTTAAAACTTGCCTCTCTCTAAATGGTATTAAAAAAAAAAAATTGTATTGATACATGTCCTCCGTGTGTCCAGCTATTCATCTCCTTTTTTTTCCCCAAATGCTGGAAAATTGGCCATTGAAAAGGTTAGAAACAAATTAGATTTGACTCTTTAACTTCAGTGTGGTTTGGGTTTTATGTTCAAGGTTTGTGGATTTCAATAGTTTGCAAATTCAATAGTTTGCAAATTCAAACCCAGACCAACTTATGACTATTCCTTATATGGTACTTATGTTGGAAATACCAAAGAAATTTGGAATCAGCAAGGGCTAGTCAATCTTTGAGTATTTTATTATATAATATTAGCTTTATATTACCGTGCACATTTCTCATCCTGTACATACATATATGAAAAAGGAACAATAGGTAATCGAAGAATGATATTATAACATATTCTATGCTACTACCTCACCTTTACAAAAAACCTATCCTCATCCAGCAAATAGTGTGCCTGCCCAGCTTTTCCAGGTCTTTCTAAAGCATTTTCAAATAACCCAGCGATACCTTCCAACAGAAGAGGCCCACAACACAAAACATGGCAATAACCAGGACATTTTCAACTTTCAGAACTGGTTTGTATTTGTATATATAATAAAAGGACCCTACTGGCATGTACTCTAGTAAAGTGACCCCCAAATCTTGAGATTTACCACTACTATGTTGATGAAGCCCATTATACCAAAACAGTACTGTCCACCAGTAGGTGTTCTGGTTCAGCAAAGGCCGAATGGTTGATGTATACATCTAGTGGGTGTGATATGAACTTACAATCTATCATACAAAAACATGGTATGACCTAGAAGTCATTTGGACATATATATCCAAGAAGACATTACCTTAAACTCTGCCTATTGACATTATATTATCTAATGAAAATCAACTGTAAACATTTTTTTTCAGAATTCATTTATGGATCTCATTATCTACATAAGAAATGTCTTGCTTTGAGTGTCCTCAACCTCAAATTATTTACTACTGTGCTCCTACTAAGCAGGCAACCATAGAAATAGGCAGCTGGTGATATTTGTTCTAAGTAAAGCATTTCCATGATAGATTTCCCAAATGTCAGAGCATTTCATAAAGTATCATAAAATTGCAGTGTGTTCCAGGCATTAACAGCAAAACATGTACAAACAAGTGTGCTATATGGAAGGATTGTATCTAAGGGACCGTATGGTATTATGAGCTGACTAATGAAAGAGACAAAAATGTCAAGACTCTTCTAGGCCATTCCCATTCTCTCATAGTACAATACAAAATTTTACTTTACAGAACTGGGTTTTCTTTAAAGTTGGACTCCAGGCAGATATAAAACACACAAATAAATACACATATGTATTCATTAATATATAATTTAATTTTTCTAAATGTATTTAGTGTAAGAATCTGAGTTTGACATGAGCTTCTTGCGTCACAGAAAACATGGGGGTTATTTATGAAAGTGCACTTGAAAGTTCAATTGGAAGTGCAGTTGCTCTAAATATAAGGGGTAGATCTGAAATAAGATTAAGCTCTGCTGATTTTATCATCCAATCATGTGCAATCTAAAATGTGTTTTTTTTTTTATTTCCTTGCATGACCCCCTCAGATCCACCTGCAGTGCAAAGTGGATTTGCCTTTAGTAAATAACCCCCTAGGTGTCATCCATTTAACTGTGCTGTGTTCTGGGTCTTTGTAAATCTCAGGATTAAAGTGGTTGTAAAAGCAGAAGGTTTTTTATCTTAATCTATTCTATGCAGTAAGATAAAAAAATCTTCTCTGTGCAGCAGCCCCCCCCCCCCCCCAAAATACTTACCTAAGCCCCATCTCTATCCAGTGATGTCCCTCCTGATTGGCAGAGACACAGCAGCCGCGCCATTGGCTCCCCCTGCTGTAAATCAAACTCAGTTAGCCTATCAGGAGAGAGAGGGGGCAGGGTCGAACTGCAGCTTCATGTCAAGGACCAGAGAGGAGGAGGATCTGGGCTGCTCTGTGCAAAACCACTGTACAGATCAGGTAACTATAACATGTCTGTTATTTATTAAACAAGACTTTACAATGACTTTAAAGCTTCCATATACAGTGGGTAAAATAAGTATTGAACACATCACCATTTTTCTAGGTAAATATATTTCTAAGATCCCTTTCACACTGGGGCATCGGCGTCATCAGCGGTAAAGCGCCGCTATTTTTAGCGGTGCTTTACCGTCGTTTTTGCAGGGGTTTTCGGCCTCTAGCGGGGCTCTTTTAACCCCTGCTTGCGGAAGAAAAAGGGTTAAAACAATCCACAAAGCCGTGCAAAGTGCCGCTGCAGCGTTGTTTTGCCGGCGGTTCGGCAGCAGTGCACATTCATTTCAATGGGCAGGAGTGGTTCACCGCTCCAAAGATGCTGCTTGCAGGTTTTTTTTTTAACGTCCTGCCAGCGCATTGCCTCAGTGCATCAACTGCAGGGGAGCTGTTTTTCAGGAGCTTTACAGGCGCTATTTTTAGCCCAAACGCCTCGGTGTGAAAGGAGTCTTAAGGTGCTATTGACTGGAAATTTTGATCACATGTTGGTAACAACCCATGCAATCCATACGTTCAAAGAAAGCAAAAAAAATTGGTTCTGAAATTAAGTGATGTGTTATAAAATGGAATGACACGGGGAAAAAGTATTGAACACATGAAGAAAGGGATGTGCAAAAAGGCATGGAAAGCCAAGACACCAGCTGAAATATATCAGTAATTAGAAAGCAATCCTGCCCCTTGTCATTGAAAATTAATATTAGCTGGTTCAGTCTTAACTGATGGTCTATAAAAAGGTGTCTCATTACCAAGGTGTCACACACAAAACATCTCATGGTTGTTAAAAGCAAAGAAATCTCTCAAGACCTTCACAACCTTATTGTTGTAAAACATCCATTGGTTACAGAAGGATTTCTAAACTTCTGAATGTTCCAGTGAGCAATGTTGGGGCCATAATCCGGAAGTGGAAATAACATAATTTCACATCATTTCACGGGCCATGACCAGGTGCTCCTAGCAAGATTTATGACAGAGGAGAGAAAATAATTATCAGAAGAGTTGTCCAAGAGCCAACGACCACTTGTGGAGAGCTTCAGAAAGACCTGGAATTAGCAGGTACAATTGTTTCAAAGAAAACAATAAGTAATGCACTCAACCTCCATGGCCTGTATGCACGCTCACCACGCAAGACTCCATTGCTGAAGAAAACGCATGTTGAAGCTCATTTAAAATTTGCTGCACAACATTTAAACAAGCCTGTGAAATACAGGGAGAATATAATCTGGTCAGATGAGACCAAAATTGAACTCTTTGGATGCCATAATACGCACTGTGTTTGGAGGTCAAACGGCACTGCACATCACCCCAAAAACACCATACCAATAGTGAAGTTTGGAGCTGTTTTTCAGCATACGGTACTGGAAACCTTATATCACTGAAAGAAGGATGTGTCCCTCCTGGGGTTATTCTCACACTCTTTTTTATCCCAGTGAGCATTGTTTTCACCAGAATAGGAATATAGGGAAAGTCTTCCAGTGGGGACACTTATTGTGGTGAAAATTGTCTAAGAGTGAATGTCTCCCTCTTGGTGAGATTTGTTCTCATCTTCCTGATGTGTCTATTGGACATTGCTATAGACCCATGATGTGTCTATATGTCCCAGAGTGTTTTTTTTTTTTATGGCGATGTCTTGTTCCTCACATTAAAATTTTAGGTTTCGCAGTGTATCCTTAGGTATTATATATATATATATATATATATATATAAATATATATATATATATATATATATTTTTTTTTTTTTTTTGTGGCAGATAGAACTTCATTTTGGATCAAAAACTGCATTTTCCTGGAAGTTTTACATTTTTTTACATTACATTTCACATACACAAAATATAATCAACAAAGTCTGCTGATTAATATATCACATTATTGTGATTTTTATGAAATGCAGCAGAATGATAAAGATCAAAGGGAAAGCATTTGTTTTACTTTAGGAGAGCTTTATTCCCCTTTCAAAGCTACATTGCAATGCATTCAGACGAAAAAAAAACAGTTTGCACTAATTATGTGAGTGTTTGATGCTTGCTACGTGAATACATTTTTTTATTTCACTCTTTTATTCATGGGCATCTGGATCTAGTCAATGGAGACCATGTCCAGACCCCCACATCAGCTACAGGGTAGATCACTTTTAGCATGACCCACAGGGGTCATAGGACACATGATGCATAAGACACTGTGCAAAAACCTGATGGAGCTCTACATAGAAACATAGGCGTGCACCGTGGTTGTGCCAGGTGTGCCTGGGCATACCTTAATCATTATGTGCTGTGCCAATCCCCCCTACTGACCGGGCTTTCCCTCATGTTGTCAGAGCACTTCCCATTCATTCACTGTCCTGGGCAGTTGAGCTGCAGAGAAAGGCATGTGTTTGAGGTTTGGGGTACACACACACTAATGCAATAGGCTGCGCACACCTATGCATAGAAACCAATCAGCTTCCATTTTTTTTTTGTCAAAGCTTAATTGAACAAGCTGACATTAGAAGCTTATTTGCTACTATGCACAGTTGCACCAAATGTTGCTCTCTCCAGTATACACATAGAGAACTGATACGTAGCCATGGATTTTTTGAGGGACATTTAGAGAAAAGCAAAAACACTGATATAAAAACAGAAGTTTTTATTGTTTAACAACATTAAAATAAAGAATAAGACTCTACAAAAGTCATTAAAAATATGTTTGCCTTTAGGTTCACTTTCGATGTAATGATTCCAAAGAAGAATCCACGACGTGACACCGATGGACCTAGATGATTATGATGTGGCAATATGCTTTACAATTTGTATCTTATGATGGATGATTATCAGACCTGCTTATGCTGACCAAGGATATCCATAATCCCCTCATAGTTTTCCCTTTCTATTTGTGATGAACAATTACCTGCATGATGCCAATTTCTGCCATTTTTTTTTTTTTTTTTAGGACATTGTATCCGAGACATGTGTTTTTTATACTTACCAAGTTTGAATAGCGCACACTTTTGAAAATGGTGACCTTTTACCCATTTGGTGTCCATGCTGCTCCAAAGAGGATGAAGATATCTTGCTTGATGTTTATTCTAGCTGATATTGTACTCTGTAACTCCAAATAGCAACTAGGTTCCATCGTATTGATTCTTTTCACATGTACTCCTGAGGAAGATCATTCCAAACACATTTAGTTTACATGTACATTTTTCTTTGAATTCATTACATCCATGTGAAACTAAAGGCAGACATATTTTAATGACTTTTGTGGAGCCCGATTCTTGTTTTTAATGTTGTTAAATAATAAAGTGTTAATAAAAAAGTGTTTTTGCTTTTCTCTAAATGTCCCTCAAAAAGTTCATTGCTAAGTTTCTATTCTCAATGTGGGTTATTTACGAAAGGCAAATCCACTTTGCACTACAAGTGCACTTGGAAGTTCAGTAGCTGTAAATCTGAGGGGTAGATCTAAAATGAGGGGAAGCTCTGCTGATTTTATCATCCAATCATGTGGAAGCTAAAATGCTGTTTTTTATTTTTCTTGCATGTCCCCTCGGATCTACAGCGACTGAACTTGCAAGTGCACTTGTAGTGCAAAGTGGATTTGCCTTTTGTAAATAAACCCCATTGTGTGTCTCCGGAAAGGTATTCGTTTGTTATAACCACTAAACAATATGGTCATAGTTTATCTTTACTACTGTATGCATGGATAATAATGGAATGGTTTAGTATGTCTGTGGATTACATTATTGGTCCTAACTGGCATGGTTTAACATAAAACTTATTTTTTCAGCCTTAGCCAGCATCCTTACCCTCTGGTGATTTTCTGAATGTTGGAGTGAGTTATGAGTCCTATTCATGTGAATTGGTGTCAGAGTGATCATTCTTCATTAGATATTTACATTTCTGTCTTGGGCACCTTTTAGACTATATAGTTCCAAAATTTAGATTTTAGTAATCTACTTATTATTACTGTAATATCTTCAGTATTTGCTGAAGTATTAGACTTTGATTCAACATAATATACAATATATACTGCATATAACGTACATCGCATGTGTACATTGGAGAAGATATATTTGCTCACTATATAAGTAGGATCCGTTTCCTGCTTAGTAGTGCTTCACAATGTTTCACCTGTTGATTCTTTTCTCTTACTGTCATTATACCAGACACGTTAACACATGTCAAGGAAGACATCCCAGTGACCCAGGAGGACCTGCCCACAGAACTTCCTTCAGAACCAATCAGCGCTTGTCGGCGCGCATTGGCGCCAGAACACAGAACTTCCTTCAGAAACAATCAGTGCTTGCCGGCGCGCATTGGCGTCGGTGGGTGCGCACGCCCGCTTCACGAGCACGCGCTTGCGCGCGCAGGTGTGCGCTGACGCGCCGTCAGTCTCCAATTGCCGCCAAGAGGCCTTTAAATGGAAGTCAGTGACTGAGGCCTCTTGCTGTCCGGTCTACAGCATTTCCTGAGACCCCTGCTATCTACTGAATACCTGCTTGATTCCTGATACCCGGCTTGTTCCTGACTTCTCCTGCCTGTTGCCTGCTTCTGACCCCGGCTTGTCTGACTACCCTTTGCCTGCTCCTCTGGTCCTGTTGTTGCCTGCCTGTTGCCAACCCTGCCTGTACCCTGACTATCTGCCTGCCTCTGCCTGAACCTGCTCTGTCTGAGAGTGTTGACCCGGCCTGCCTGACTACGTCCAGCATTCCTGTGTTCAAAAGCACGTCTTCCTATCAGTCTGCTGACCAGTGTTCCTGTGGGACTACAGAACACCTCCCTGCTGCCAGCTGTTCCAGAAGTTCCTGCGAGTCTCAGAGTCTTCCGTGCTGTCTGCAGTTCCTGTGTTCCAGAACCCTGCACTTTTCCAGTCAAGGCCCACATCTGCCATCTGCCAGGCACTTGGGCTCCCCTGCACTCGCGAGCCCCTGTCTCCACCTTCGGGGGTTCATGAGCCAGAGGCATACGAGAGGCCGCTCCCTGCATTCTGGGCTCCATCCCTAGGTACGTGACAGTACCGGACAGCCATGTCCGAGCCCACGCAGGGAGCTTCGCCCATGGACGATCTCTGCCGCCATCTTGCGGGACTTACTCAGGCGGTGAAGAACCTGCAGGAAGGTTATGCTAACCTGGAGGAACGTGTCCAAGTTCTGTCCGCTTCCGCTTCTGCTGCCTCTGGGACTTCTGCTACACCCTCTGTGGTGATGTTGCCACCGGAACCCAGGGTTCCCCCGCCTGAGAAGTTTTCCGGCAACCGGAGCAAATTCAGGACATTCCGCAATGCTTGCGAGCTCCTCTTTGCACTTCAACCAAGGACTTTTTCCCTCGAAGCCACCAAGGTTGGGTTTGTTATTTCCCTGCTGTCAGATGAACCCCAGTCCTGGGCCCATCGGCTCCTGGAAAAGAAGGACCCCTCACTGAATACCTTGAATACCTTCTTCCAGGCCATGTCCTCGCTTTATGAAGACCCGCAGCTAACCGATACCGCGGAGACAGCCCTGCATACCCTGCAGCAAGGACGCAGGCCTGTGGAAGACTACGTGACGGAATTCAGGCGCTGGAGCGCCGATACAGACTGGAATAACGCTGCATTACGCTACCAGTTTCGCATTGGGTCTCTCAGAGACTCTAAAAGACGAACTGGCCCGTGTGGGCACACCAGAGACCTTGGAGGCCCTCATGGAACTGTCCATCCAGATAGACAGACGTCTACGGGAGCGACGCGCTGAGCGATCTGCCGGGTCTTCTCGTCCTGTTTGGATGCTTCCCCGTGTGCCCAGTCCTCCGTATCCAGTTCCCCCAGCTTCCGCTACCGCCAGGCTTGATGTTCCGGAACCCATGCAGCTGGGCTTGCTTCGCCCCTCTCTGACCCCTAAGGAACGTCAACGCCGTCGTGTCGGCAACCTTTGCTTGTACTGCGGAGAACCAGGACATTTTGTACGAGCCTGCCTAGCAAAGCTCCGTAAGTGCTTCTCCATCTCTCCTGCCTTTACCCCTGTGTCACCTAACCTTATGTCTCACCTGGCTGTTCCCATTGTCTTGCAGCTTCCCAAAGGGAACATCCAAACCAGCGCAATTATTGATTCTGGGGCGTGCAGTGGCTTCATGGACTTGTCCTTCGCCTCCAGGTACCACATCCCCTTACGACCAAGGGCGAAAGGACTTTCTGTATACCTGGCCGATGGGTGCACTCTTAAATCAGGACCAGTAACCCACAAGACCTCTCCTTTACCAGCTACCATTGCCGGGATTCACCAAGAATTGCTGTGCTTAGATGTCATCAAGTCCCCATTATTTCCCATCATACTGGGTATGCCCTGGTTGAGGGCCCATAACCCACAAATTGATTGGATCCTAGGGAAGATTGAGTTCCCCTCTCCTTACTGTCATCAGCATTGTTCACCTGGACCCAGTGAGGTGCCTGCTTCCCTACTGTGCCTGGAGGTTGAGGCCGAAACCCGTCAAGCGGTACCCGAAGTTTATCACAATTTCCTGGACGTTTTTAGCAAGAAGGGTGCAGAGACTCTCCCACCACACAGGCCATACGACTGTCCCATAGAACTCCTCCCAGGAGCAGAAATTCCCTTTGGGAGAGTCTTCCCCTTATCCGAACTGGAACTGGGGACATTAAAGACCTACCTTGATGACAACCTAGAAAAGGGGTTCATCCGACCTTCCACCTCACCTGCAGGAGCGGGAATCTTCTTTGTGGAAAAAAAGGACCACTCGTTACGCCCATGCGTAGACTATCGGGCCCTCAACAAGATTACGGTCAAGAACCGTTACCCTCTGCCCCTAGTGCCAGAACTTTTCCAGAGACTGGGGTCTGCAGCAGTGTTTTCTAAGTTGGACCTTCGAGGGGCCTGCAACCTTGTTCGTATACGGAGCTGGGATGAGTGGAAGACCGCCTTCCGTACACGCTTCGGGCACTTTGAATACTTAGTTATGCCCTTCGGCCTGTGTAATGCCCCCGCCACATTCCAACACTTTGTGAATGACATTTTCAGAGACTTTCTCGACCTATTTGTTGTTATTCATCTTGATGACATTCTAATCTTTTCCTCCTCTTTAGCTGAGCACCGAGAACACGTCAAGAACGTACTGACACGACTACGACTCCATGGACATGGACTTTACGCTAAGCCCGAAAAGTGTGTCTTTGAACAACAGAGTATCCCTTTCCTTGGTCTCATCATCTCCGTGGAGGGCATTGAGATGGACCCCAGAAGGTCTCAGCCATCCTAGACTGGCCAGCTCCGACCGATAAGAAAGGAGTACAACGGTTTGTGGGCTTCGCAAATTTTTATAGAAAATTCATAAGAGGATTCTCCACCATCATTTCCCCCATAACCAGGTTAACCAAACAGGGTCTCAAATTCCAGTGGTCCACCGAAGCCCAGGCGGCCTTCACCACGCTGAAGGACCTGTTCGTTTCAGCCTCAGTCCTGAAACACCCCGACTCCACCCTGCCATACATTCTGGAAGTGGATGCCTCGGAAATAGCGGTTGGGGCAGTGCTCTCCCAGAGACAGGGACTCAAAGCCCTTTTGCACCCGGTCGCCTTTTTTTCACGTAAGTTATCAGAGGCAGAAAGGAACTACGATGTCGACGATCGGGAGTTGTTGGCAATCAAGGCGGCACTTGAGGAGTGGCGCTATCTCCTGGAAGGAGCAACCTATCCGATTCTTATCTATACGGACCACAAGAACTTGGAATACCTGAAAGCCACCATAAGACTGAGACCACGGCAGGCCAGGTGGGCACTTTTCTTTACCAGATTCCAGTTCCATATAAATTACCGTCCCGGATCGAAGAATACCAAGCCTGACGCGTTGTCACGGATGTACAGTGAGCCTGAAGTCTCTTCACCTCCAGACACTGTCCTGCCTTCAGGGAACATTCTCCTACTCCAGGGGGACTTAGTTACCCAGATTAGACAGGCGTCCACTGGCGCTCTTCCCCCACCTGACACCGCTCTACTAGCCAGAGATGACCTCCTATGGTTTGGGGACAAGATCTTCGTGCCCCAGGAAGCACGGGTTTCGGTCCTCAGCTCTTGCTACGACCATATGCTGGCTGGCCATTTCGGGGTGTACAAGACCTCCGATCTGCTCCAGCGCACGTTCTGGTGGCCGCAATGGCAAAAAGACTGTAAGGATTATGTGGAGGCGTGTGTTACCTGCATCCAGAACAAGGGCAGCAAGACCAGGGCTTGGGGTTTGTTGAAGCCGTCTGCCCGTCCCGGAGAGACCATGGAGGATGATCTCCATGGATTTTATTGTGGAGCTACCGCCCTTAAGAAAATTGCACTACCATCTTTGTGGTAGTGGATAGACTATCTAAGATGTCCCACTTTCTGCCCATGAGGGGTACACCCTCTGCCGCCGAGACGGCTAAGACCTTCATCAGGGAAATAGTGAGGCTCCATGGCATACCAGCAAATATCACGTCGGATCGGGGGTCGCAATTCACGTCTAAGTTCTGGAAGGCTCTGTGTGGGTCACTAAAGATTGACCTGTCTTTCTCCTCTGCTTACCACCCTCAAACGAACAGCCAGACGGAAAGAACCAATCAGACGCTGGAGCAGTACCCGCGCTGCTTTTCCTCATTCTCCCAGGATGATTGGGTCCCGCTGCTTCCCCTTGCTGAGTTTGCTTATAATAACTCCGTCCATTCAGCCACTAAACAATCCCCGTTTTTTGCAAATTACGGGTTCCACCCTCTATTTCTTTCCAACAATCTTCCGGAGTGCCCGGTACCAGCCGCCCAGGAACACCTCAATTTTTTTGAATCCAACAACAAGCTATTACAGGAGACTATGGCAAGGACCCAGAGTTACAACAAGGAGGTTTATGATAAAAAGAGAAGAGGGGAGCTTGACCTCAAACCTAGAGACCAAGTCTGGTTGTCCACCCTGAATTTAAAGTTAGCATGCCCATCCAGGAAACTGGGTCCTAAGTTTGTGGGGCCCTTCCCCGTAGTGAGGAAAATCAATAATGTAGCCTATGAGCTGAAGTTACCGGAGTCCTTCCGGATTCACCCGGTCTTTCATGTGGCCCTGCTCAAGCCTGTGGTGCCAGACCCATTTGCCAACCGGAAGGTCGGTCTTCCCGCACCTGTGATCATTAACGGAGAAGTGGAATTCGAAGTAGAATCCATCCTGGATTGTAGGAGAAGGCGTAACCAGGTTCAGTTAGTGGTAAAGTGGAAGGAGTATGGACCCGAGGAGAACTCCTGGGAACCGGAGGCCAACATACATGCCAGAAGACTAATCCTTGCCTTCAAGAGGTCCCATCCCAGTAAGATGGCACAATTGGGCATCCGGAAGTTGCCCCTTGGGGGGGGGGGGCAATGTCAAGGAAGACATCCCAGTGACCCAGGAGGACCGGCCCACAGAACTTCCTTCAGAACCAATCAGCGATTGCCGGCGCGCATTGGTGTCGGTGGGCGCGCGCGGGTGTGCGCTGACGCGCCGTCAGTCTCCAATTGCAGCCAAGAGGCCTTTAAATGGAAGTCTGTGACTGAGGCCTCTTGCTGTCCGGTCTACAGCGTTTCCTGAGATCCCTGCTATCTACTGAATACCTGCTTGATTCCTGATACCCGGCTTGTTCCTGACTTCTCCTGCCTGCTGCCTGCCTCCGACCCCGGCTTGTCTGACTACCCTTTGCCTGCTCCTCTGGTCCTGTTGTTGCCTGCCTGTTGCCAACCCTGCCTGTACCCTGACTATCCGCCTGCCTCTGCCTGAACCTGCTCTGTCTGCCAGTGTTGACCCGGCCTGCCTGACTACGTCCAGCATTCCTGTGTTCACAAGCACGTCTTCCTATCAGTCTGCTGACCAGTGTTCCTGTGGGACTACAGAACACCTCCCTGCTGCCAGCTGTTCCAGAAGTTCCTGCGAGTCTCAGAGTCTTCCGTGCTGTCTGCAGTTCCTGTGTTCCAGAACCCTGCACTGTTCCAGTCAAGGCCCACATCTGCCAGGCACTTGTGCTCCCCTGCACTCGCGAGCCCCTGTCTCCACCTTCGGGGGTTCACGAGCCAGAGGCATACGAGAGGCCGCTCCCTGCATTCTGGGCTCCATCCCTAGGTACGTGACAGCAACAAGATATGTAAGGGTGAAATTAGGTGTAACAAAGCAAACAGAATATTGGTATGCATTAAAAGGAGGATTAACTCCAGGGATAAAGCGACAATTCTCCCACTCTACAAGACTCTGGTCCGGCCTCACCTGGAGTATGCTGTCCAGTTCTGGGCACCAGTCCTTAGGAAGGATGTACTGGAAATGGAGCGAGTACAAAGAAGGGCAACTAAGCTAATAAAGGGTCTGGAGGATATTAGTTATGAAGAAAGGTTGCGAGCACTGAACTTATTCTCTCTGGAGCAGATACACTTGTGAGGGGATATGATTTCAATTTAAAAATACCTTACTGGTGACCCCACAATAGGGATAAAACTTTTATATGGAAGGGAGTTTAATAAGACATGTGGCCACTCACTAAAATTAGTAGACATGTGCACTGCCAAAAAATGTGTTCGTTTTCATTTTCGTCTCATTTGTTTTTTTGTTTTTTTTTTATCACAATTAGTAAATTTGTACATTCGTAAATTCGTACATTTGTAAATTGGACATTCGTACATTCGTACAGTCGTGATTTCGTAAATTCGTACATTCGCACATTTCGTAAATTAGAAAATTTGTATATTTGGAAATTCGTACATTTGTAAATTAGAAAATTCGTGAATTTGGAAATTCGAAATTCTAAAACCCGAAAAATTAGAAAATCTGAAATAGTAACTAGCTATTAATATATAAATTATAGGTATTGTAATTTCCTTTCAAATTTGGTTGTTAATGAACGTAATAATTACAAATTTATTCGAAGTTAAGAATTATCGGAAATAACAAATCCTGCATCTAAACAAATGGAACGGAATAAATTAATAATAAATAATAATAATAAAAATGGCGTAAAACGTATGGCGAGCATTACAATTACAACATTTTTTGAGATCTCTGGGGTCAGCAGCTAATTATGAACGACAATTAACTACGTTCGAACAATATTGCAATGAGAAGGAGCCAATGCCTCGGCTGATCTCAAAGATGTATGGGTTGTTAAATACCCCTCCCGAGGACTTTGTGCTACCAAGTCTTGTAAAATGGGAAAGGGACTTGAACAGGACATTTTCCCCGGTTCAGCGTAGGAATATTTGTTATTTGGCCTTGAACACATCAATGTGTACACAAATTCAAGAACTAAACTATAAACTATTAACACAATGGTACTACACGCCGGTGAGGCTTCGGAGATTCTATGCGGAGGCTTCGGACCATTGCTGGCGATGTGGTGTGGAACAAGGAACTCTACTACACATATTTTGGTCATGTTCAAAGATTAGGCAGTATTGGGGAGAGGTGCAGAGAATCTCTCAGAAATTTACAGAATTTCTAATACCAGATGACCCCGCTTTCTTTTTACTCCATTGCTCGCAAATACCGATGCAGACATATAGAAAGTCTATACTGTGTCATCTGATTAACGCGGCTAAGGCTACCATCACATTGCATTGGAAGGACAGGAACCCACCGTCAGTAGCAAGGTGGCTTAATAGAGTAAGATACATTGGGGCTATGGAAGATTTAGTGCTTACGGGCCAGAACAAGAGAGAGAGGTATAACGCAACATGGGCAACGTGGAATGGTTTTATGTACACCGAGGAAGGGAAGAAACTGATGGGAGAAAACGAAGGATAGGGAGTTTAAGGAGGAAAGCCCTCTACCTCCCGTGTTTACACGCTAGAATACCCCCATCTTGCAGGGAAGGGCAAAAGGGAGGGGGGGACAGGCAATATATGCCGATGGGGCCTTTTTCCCCCTTTTTTTTTTTTTTTGTTTGTTTGTTTATTTATTCATTTATTTATTTATTTATTAAAAAAAAAAAAAAAAAATGTTTTATTATTCTTATTATTATTTATTATTATTAATTCATTATGTTCCATTCGTTTGGATACGGCATTCATTATTTCGGATAGTTCGTAACTTAAGATAAATTTGTAACGTTCACTAACAGCCAAATTTGAAAGGAAATTACAATACCTATAATTTAATAGTTAGTAATAGTTAAGTTATTATTAGTTAATTATTATGTAAGATTTCCGAATTTACAAATTTGCAAATTTACGAATGTGCGAATTTACGAATGTACGAATTTATAAATGTACGAATTTACGAATGTGCAAAAGTACGAATTTACGAATGTACGAACATTGAAATTTAAATGGGTTTTCGTTAATTCGGATATTTCCAAATTAACAAATTTGTCAAAATTTGTTAAAAAATTTATTTGGAACGAAACGAATTGCACAGGTCTAAAAATTTGAAGAAAAGAGGCTTAACTGTGAACTGTGTAGAGGGTTTTTTACTGTAAGAGTGGCAAGGATGTGGAATTCCCTTCCACAGGCGGTGGTTTCAGCGGGGGGCATAGATAGTTTAAAAAAAAATATTAGATAAGCACCTGAACACCTGCAAAATACAATGTAATACTGACATATAATCACATACATAAGTTGGACTTGATGGACTTTACCTAAAGAACAGATCTAAAGTTCGTTTGAACTTTAGAACCCAATTTAAGTCTATGGGACTCGAACGTTCAAAATCAAAAGTGCTAATTTTAAAAGCTTATGTGCAAGTTATTGTCATAAAATTGCAAATTGCAAAAAAAACTTTTAAAAACGTCCGTTTCAGTCCTGGTATGGATATTTTGGGGGAACCCCACGTCATTTTTTTTAAAATTTGACCCGGTGTTTCCCTTAATATCCATTCCAGACCTGAAGGGCCTGGTAATTGAATTTGGGGGGAACCCCACGCATATTTTTTTTATTTTTATCAATGACTTTCAATGACTGTTCTCTGTATTACGGGAGCCAACAATTCATTATAGCCGCAAGTGATATTAAATGCTTTTTTTCCTGCAAAAATTACACTTTGTGCAGGGACAGTTCTAAGCACGGGAAACATGCGCCCCTTTACAGGCATACTATACACACCCCCCAGGTATGAAATTTAAAGGAATATTACATTTATTGTTTCACTTTAAGCATTATTAAAATCACTGAAAATACTGCAGTTTTTAAAACTTTTTTTTGCATTGATACATGTCCCCTGGGGCAGGACCCAGGTCCCCAAACACTTTTTATGACAATAACTTGCATATAGGCTTTTAAAATTAGCACTTTAGATTTATCTCATAGACTTTTACAGGGTGTTCACAGCTTTTCGAATTTGCCGCGAACACCCCAAATTGTTTTTACATTGATTTACAAATTTATTTTGTAAAATAATTGAAAGAAGACTTTACCCAGCCACTAAGCAATTCATGCCTTAACCCCTTCTGGACTGCCCCACTTCAGCAGGGTGGCCCTACTGCGTGAAATCATGTATATTGATTGGTTTGTGCAAAAGTTATAGCATCTACAAAATAGGGGATAGCATTTTTATTAACAATTTTTTTTTTACTAGTAATCGCGGCAATCAGTGATTTTTATCATGACTGCGACATTATGGCAGACACGTCAGTCAATTTTGACACATTTTTGGGACCATTGTCATTAATACATCGATCAGTGTGATTAAAAAGGCATTGATTACTGTAAAAATGTCACTGGCAGTGAAGGGGTTAACACTAGGGGCCAGTGAAGGGGTTAATGTGTGTCCTAGTTTGAGTTCTAACTGAAGGGGGATGGGGACTGTGCAGGGAAGCAGATCGCTGTTCATACTCTGTATGAACAGACGATCTGTCAGTTCTCCGCTCAGAGAACCGGAAACTGTGTGTTTACACACACAGTTCCGGTTTCTCTGTGTGCCCCGAGCAATCGCGGGAGTGATCGAGATGGCCGGGCACTCGCGTCGGCTCGGGGAGCGTGCGTAGGGGCACGCGCATGTGCCCCCTAATGGCCACAGGGCAAAGCGACGTTACATAACGTTGTTTCGCCCAGCTGTGCCATTCTGTCACAGTACAACTGCAGTGGCCTGTCGGCATTTGGTTAAAGTAATGCAATTCCATATTGCAAAAAATTGCCTAGTCATAAAGGGGTGTAAACCTTCTGGGGCTGAAGAGGTTAACCTATCCTACCCCTTATCAAATTTTTCCTCTTGACATGACATTTTTTGACAAACAATCGGTGGTGATAAACTCAGATGAGTACAATTCTTTTAAGTCAAAACATATACTAAATTACTCCAGTTTTGGGTATTCAAACGACCAATTCACTCAGTGCCCACAGACACACACACTTAAATAACATGGTCCAAAGTACCGTAGGCTCCTCACTCAAGATAATGGAGCAAAAATCTCCAACCCCTGTGACACCATTGGTCTGTTAAGGAAGTAGATTAGAAATGTTCATTTAAAACAGGACACGCAGATGTCAGATTAGAAGAATGTAATCTTTCATAACGCCTGCCACACATCCATATTGAGACCACACTAATGCATGTAAGGACCTCTGCCCCTTTGTGATGACCTTAAACCATTGCTTTACTCAATACTTTAAATAAAAAGCAGTGACCCTGAAACATGGCAGTGTCAACTCATTAAGAACAGGCAGCAGAAGAGGGATACAGGAGTATCTTTCAGCTTAGCGTCTAAGTATTCTGCTTTAACTGAATATTCTCGCACAGACACCCATCACTGGCAATGAGTGAGAGCTCTAAGAGAGGTTATTCAGTGCTGAAAAGACTATTACAAATACTACTGCTTGTTAGTGGTTTGTATGTTTCATATCTCACTTTTAATAAGAATTGGCTATGCACCATGTTGGTACATCTTGTCTTTAATCTCTCTCTGTATTTTTGGTGATTTATGCAGAGAACCTCTAATGCCCCATACACACGGTCGTAAAATCCGACCACAAAATCCATCGGATTTTGTCCGACGGATTTAGTCCGACACTGGTGTTGCATACACACGGTCGGACAAAGTTGTCGGAAAATCCGATCATTCTGAACGTGGTGACGTTTGTTGCCTACGACGGGACTACGTAGAGGCTAGTAGCCAATAGCTTTGGTCTTGTAATGTGATCTGAGCATGCGTAGCACTTTGTCCGTCGGAATTCGCTACACACGATCGGAATTGGTGTGATAGGACTTTGTTGTCGGAAAATTTTTAGAGCAGGAGATACAACTTTGTCCGAAAATGTCCAATGGTGCCTACATACGGTCGGAATTTCTGACAACATTGTCTGATAGGACAGAATCCATCGGAAAATCCGACCGTGTGTATGGGGCTTAAGGACATGGCTCACTTTTTATCTTCTATATACCCTTTATTTATTTATGTACAATTGATATACACAGCCATTTAACTAAATACAAATGCAGGAAGTAAAGGAAGAAATACAAAGTTATATTCATATGAACAGCATAGTTGCCAACAGTCCTGATTTTCCCGGGACAATCCCGATTTTGGGACCCTCGTCCCGATCGGAGGCCGTCCCGATTCAGGATTTTGCCTTTTTTTCCAGGGAAATCAGGAATGTTTGCTTTTGCAGCAGCTGGTCCAACAAAATGACCGCCAGCGCCGCCGCCGCTAGATCTGGCCCCTCTGAGAGCACACACCGAGAACTCCACCACTGCCCTCCAGATCAAGTAAGATCACCCACACTGTCCTCACCCCATACATCCTATATAGGGGATAATTCACTTTCCTCACCCCATACATCCTATATAGGGGACAGATCACCCCATACATCCTATATATATATGTACAGGAGGGGGGTTAACTATGTACAGGAAGGGGGGTTAACTATGTACAGGAGGGGGGTTACTATGTACAGGAGGGGGTAACTATGCACGGGGGGTAACTATGCACAGGGGGGATACTATGTACAGGAGGGGTAACAATGCACAGGGGGTAACTATGTACAGGGGGTTAACTAGGGGGAGAGGGGTAACTATGTACAGGGGGAGAGTGGTAACTATGTAGAGGGGGTAACTATGGCTCTGCCTGGGACACTGATGTAAGGACTGAGGCTGGGAACACTGGTGTAAGGACAGACTCTGCTGGGGACACCTGATGCAAGGACAGACTCTGCTGGGGACACCTGATGCAAGGACTGACTCTGCTGGGGGCACCTTATGCAAGGACGGACTCTGCTGGGGGCACCTGATGCAAGGACAGACTCTGCTGGGGGCAGACAACATGGCAGGTGACACGCTCAGGGATCCCACTGATTCATTATTATGATGAGTTGAATGATTTCATTCTATATTACAATGTATTAATAGAAATAATGCACTTTAATCATCCTGACACCATAACAACCATGGTGCTGGGATGATTGAAGTGCTAACACCAGGTGTTTGGAGTATCTTTATCTGCTGTTTGTTAAACTTTCTAGAATACACATTTCTATTGTTGTGTAGGATCTGGGGCTGCTGTCCCTCCATCCCTTTCCCCCCTTTCCCTCTCCATCCCTCATTCATTGCAGACTCTAGTCACACCCCTTTAAGCCACACCCATTTTCCATCACAATTTTGTTTTTCCTCTATGCCACGCCCACAAACGCATGCCCCATCCCCTAATTACAAGAAGACTCCGCCTACAGCCAAAAAAGTGTCCCAAATTTTTTTTTATACAATGTTGGCAACTATGGAACAGACATCATTCCATTCAGTGTAGTCAGCATATTGTCTCTTTCTGGATTCTGATTCACAATTTTTATCATGTCTGTGTTGGAATCAAAAGTGAATCATGTGTGTATTAGTTTTAGGCCCCTTTCACACATGCTGTCCATTTGTCCGTTTTTCTAGCATCTGTCGACGAATGAAAAACGGACATCAATGCATCTCTATGGAAAAACGGATGTAAATGACTGATCATCCATTTACATCAGTTTACATCCGCATCCGTCATCATTTATTTTTGAAGCTGATCAAAGCTCTGTTTTTCTTCCGTTAAAAAAAAACGGATCGGACGAAAAACTGATGTAAACTGACAAATGGTCATTTTTTTCTTTTTTTTGCATTGGTAGTGGATGTAAAAAGAACTGATGAAAAACTGATTGGCACTGATGAAAAACGGATGAGCACTGATGAAAAATGGATGAGCACTGATGAAAAATGGATGAGCACTGATGAAAACCTGATGAATACTTCATCCATTTTGACGTGACTGAACTGATGAAATGAATGGTCCGCATGTGTGAAAGGGGCCTTATGGCCATACACTATCTGAAAATCGGACAACAGATCGTCCGTTTTTTTTTTTTTTGCATGCTAGTCACATACCAAAATGGAGAGGTCACTAAAGTTACGAAAATTCTCATACGACAGAATAAAAAATTGGAAGTGATGTCATGTGTTGTAGTGTAATTCTATTGTGTTTTCGTATGACAACTGTACTGATTAAACGAAAATCGTATGATCTGATATCATACAAGAAAAATTTTCATGTTTGTCCGATCGGATAATATCGGATGAACTGTCATGATCGGCTCTTGAATGCTCTGTACTAACAATCCTATTATCGTACGATTACTTCAAAAGCGGTATGTCCGATTTTCGGATCATGTGTACGGGCCATTAAGGTCTTGTTTATTCCAGAGTGCAGTGAGTGTTGGAAACCCACATTCTGTGTGTGTTTCCTGCACTGAATTTGAAATTCACTGGGTGTGTAATCTACTGTGGGTGTCAATATATTCCTGACGACACCCAAAACACAATCAACACAGTGCGTTTGCATGCGTACCGCAGTACCATACAATTTAATGCAGTGTGTTTTTGAAAAGTAGTGCGTGCATCCACCCTTTTAAATCAATGGACTGAAAATTGCGCCAAATTGAGTCGCACAAGAATCACACAGGAACGCAGACTGCATTTCTGTGTGATTCAGGTGGGAACCGGCCGGCTAATTATGTTTTTTCCTGTGCTGGAATCCCAACCAAAACCAAAGTAAAACCCAAATTCAGCTTTTAATTTTGCAGTTTCTTTTTTAAACAGCCATCACTTAAATTTGATACAGAGTCACTGCTGATGTAGACATGGCAATGATAAAGGATTGTGATTCAGAACCCAGAAAGTGATAACATGCTGACTGTACTGAAAAGAATGATGTTTTTTGATGTCATTTTTTATATTTTCCTGTATGTTTATTTATATCTAGTTAAATTGTAAATTTCAAACTTCCATTTGAATACTTTCCGTTTTCCTGCACTGACCATGGTTTTTGTGCTCAGGGAATTTTGGGGATGGAGTTTCTTGTGATGTCATTGCCCATGTTTAGTTTTAGTCCAATGGACCCCTAAAACCAGTGCACCATGGAGGGGGTGAACACCTACTTGATACTAAAGAGCCCAGTGCACATTAACCAGGCAAAAGTGCTTTTTGGGAGAAACCTTTTTATAAGAGCTGCCATTGCAGAGAGGTCATCGGACGATGTAATCAAAGTTGAATGGACATCATGGGACACTTTTTTTTATGAAGGACTTGTCCAAAATTGTTTACTGTCATTTTTAAAATGTTGACACTTTTTTTTTTTGAATGAGTAGGGGTACAACGTACCCGATACCCATTTACATAGAGGGGGGTGTCCCATTGTTAAAGGGGGCTTCCAGATTCCGATAAGCTCCCCACCCGCAGACCCCCACAACCACTGGGCAAGGGTTGTGGGGATGAGGCCCTTGTCCCCATCAACATGGGGACAAGGTGTTTTGGGGACCCCAAAGCATCCTCCCCATGTTGAGGGCATGTGGCCTGGTACATTTAAGGAGGGGAGGCGCTCTCTTGTGCCCCCCTCTTTTCCTGCGGCCTGTCAGGTTGCGTACTCAGATAATATGGATTTTGGGGGGACCCCTCGCCATTTATTTTATTTTGGCGCAGGTTTCCCCTTAATATCCATACCAGACCTGAAGGGCCTGGTATGGATTTTGGGGTGACCCCCACGCAATTTTTTTTCAATTTAGGTGCCATTTTTTCCAATGATTTTTATCTATATTGCTGGGACCCAACAATACATTACAGCCACAAGTAGTTTTGAATTCAATTTTTTTCCTTTTAAATGTCATTTTTCTGTGGTATTGTTCTAAACACAGGAAAAATGTGCAACTTTACAGGCATACTAAGGACACCCCCCAGGCACGAATCACTGCTCCCGAAAAAATGGGAGTTTTTAAAACTTTTTTTTGCATTGATACAAAGGACCCGGGTCCCCAAAATTTTTTATGGCAATAACTTGCATATAAGCCTTTAAAATTAGCACTTTTTCATGTTCGTGTCCCATAGATTTTAACGGCGTTCTGTGGCTTTCGAATTTGCTGTGAACGCTGCATATTGTTTGCTGTTCGGCGAACGGGCGAACACTCGATGACTCGAACATTGGACTCATCCCTAGTGGCTGCATCTGGTGGCAGGCGACGTGGCAAGTGACACACTTGAGGCTCCCACTGATTTTGCATTATGAGTTGAACCACTTTATTAATTATTACAATGTAATTATAGAAATAAAGTGCTTCAATCACCCTGACACCATATAAACCATGGTGCCATGATGATTGAAGCGCCAACACCAGCCATTGCCCGCAAAAAATTACTTACCACCATCATGTGCATTATTAGTTTCAGTTGAGAGCAGGCAGTAAAAAAGTGTAAAAAAATTTAAGTTATGCCAAAGTACTTATCCCAAAAGAAAATTGCAAAGTCTATTGAGCTCCTTCTGTCCAGTCACAGGCTAGGGACAGTGGCCTAACTGTATTTTGTAACTGCAGTAGAGAAAAGTTAGGTCACCAGCCTTGTGCTGTCTTTGTAAATCTCAGGAATTTCTAAACAGGAACATAAATCCTTAGGCAGATGAAAGAGGTGCCATATAGTATTCAAAAGTTAAGTACAGCTTTCTGACTATTTTCAAGTTGTACTCATATTTAGTGCATAACATGAAAAACATGGTCAGGGTCTGCAACCTTCCTTCCCCCCCAAAAAGAAAAACTCCACCCCCACTTACCTGAATCATGGGGTTCTTCCCCCTGCTGACTCTTGACATTTTTTTCTAATTTGGCACAGCTGTACGTGAATCTGCCTGCAAAGCTGTGTCATTCAGTCACATAGCACTGCAGTAGAGGGACTCGTAGTAGGAGCTTAAGTATGGTGACGTTACCACACTTGTAGTACATTGATACTTCCTCCAGACCCTTAATTAAAGGACCATACCTTGGTATAGAGCTGCAGCTAGAAGAATAGTTTTCATGAGCTAGATCATTGCACCCATGATCCACTGATTAAAGTTGCAATGCTTTCCCATACTGGATGGATGACTAATGATTTAACCTTGAGCATTGTGGACACTCTCTTACAATTTTGCAATGCTTTGCAGCCTTCAATACAGAAAATAAATAAAATAATGTATGCACATTTTTTTATTAATCCTTTTTTTTACGCTATTTATTTGCAAAATATGCACTTAGATTTTAACCTTTGCATTTAGAAGTTTGCCTGGAATTCATTTTTAAATCAGCTCACTCATTACAGGCAGTCAGTAGTACTGGGGCATGCAGGAAAATCGGTAGTTGGGTGCCAGTCACAGTCTACATAGAAAGTCTGTGGTTATTGCCTTTTTGAGCAGCTTAAAATTGGAAAGAACAGCATTCTAGACCTTAACAAGACAGTCACAACCAAAATGTAGACATGGATAAATTAGGTTCACAAAACCATCATACTACTGTACGATATGTATTTTCTGTAAAGCTCTTTTAAGATGTGAAAACAAAGGCAGGGTAGAATATGGGTCTTTAAATCAAGAGTTCATCATATCAATATACAATTAATTTTATTTTATAGCATTCATGAAATGCTTTTACCATTGCAGACAAAATCAAGTTAGAGAAAATAAGAAACATCCAAAAACAAGATTACTGTGATCCAGATTTCAATACAGCCTCCTTCCCTAGGCAACGTTGTTATTTTAGTGTTTGCTAGTGACAAGGAAGCTTTGTGTTGCTACCTTTGTTTGAACGAAGTATGAACAGAGCTGAACACTGTGTTCAAAAACAAACAAAAGGAACTAAGAGGTTAAAAATAGAAGATTAAACTGAATAGGTCACAAAAGCAAGGCAAGAAACTAAAGGAGAGATCCCAAAAGAGGCCGTTATATCTAATGTCAGCTACCACATAGATTTCTGTATTACTATTATTGAGCAAAAACAAGAATGCATGCAGAGTCATAGCATCCCATAGCAAAGTTGTTAGCTACAGTATGAGAAACAAAGACTGATAAAAAAAAATATTCTTACATTTATATAGTCCTTTCTCAAGCCTCTTGTAAATTAACCAGTTTGAGAACTTGAAAAAATAAGGCACCATTAAAAAAACCTTTATCTAAATTCCTAGGGCCTACCTTTTATGCTGTCATCCTCCTCTCTCACTTTGGCTATGCTGCCATTATATTCAGACCTGCCCTGTGTCTGAGAACCTGCTGCAGCAACTTCTGTATAAATACTGCCTGGCATCATTAACATAATATTAAATGTTAAAAAAAAAGTATATACTGATTCACAAAACATTAGTTAAATCAATTGTTCCTATTGTTAACCCTCTGTTAACCCTATTGGCCCCTCTCCATTTTAAAGTAGAACTAAAGGCATTTTGGATAGAGCAAGGGAAGGTCATAATGTCAGAAACCATAAATCAGACCACTACAGAAGTGCAGTTAAAATCACACTTGTTCAATAATAATAATAGTAGAAGGTAAACAGGGCAACAAAGTCAAAGCATAGCCATAGTTCGGCAACTGGAATGGATAATCAGACAAGCCAGGACGTCAGGGAGATCAGCATACTTCAGGACAGGCCAGGAAATCAGGAAACCGGAGAATCAGCATAGTGGAACAGCAAGCAGGATCAGGAACCAGAAGGGACATCAACCAAGCAAGTCTTCAACAGGTACACAGGAGAGAGTCTCTGGATGTATTGACCAGGGCAAAGGCAGAGAGGAACTGAACTGAACAGCTTAAGTAACCAGCATTCTATGCATTAGGGTGAAAACCCTCCTGTGCTGCAGCTGCCTCCCAGAGCCCCCCTTTTACGTACCTGAACCCGGTTTTTCCAGCGACGAGCACACCAGCTCCAGCCGGTGTCTCAGGTTTCTCATTGGATAGATTGATAGCAGCAGGACCCGTGAGCATGCCGCCCAAGTGCTCCCTGAGAAAGAACTTTTCTGTCGGGTACCTGAGAAGAGGAGGAGCCAGGAGCAGTGTGGAGGAACCCCAGAATAGAAGGATCAGGCCACTCTGTGCAAAATCATTTCACAGAGGAGGTAAGTATGACATGTTTATTATTATTATAATTATTTTATAATAATTATTATTTTAGCTGGAATGAATGTGATGCAATTCTTCTGGGATTAACTGTATGTCAATTATCTTCTGAACCAGATGATGAGGAAGAGCATATTATGCAGCTTTTGGCCATGGTATGCATAATTACTTGTACCTTTTGGCAGGGTTAGTTGTGCCAGGGTTAAGGGTAGTAAGTTCACTGTTTCTGGGTTCTGATCATGTGACTGGTGGAGCCTCATGGATTTGTTTGCTGTTTGGCCTGGTAGTTGAATCAGAGATAAGGGTAAGTTCCTTATCCAAGGGTATGTCTAGGTGGTGAATTGTGGTGCTAATGTCTAAGGGATTTGGAGGCTGAAACCTTAAGCACCCATCTACAGTTGGTGTGGAAAAAGCAGTCATAGCAGGCTCAGGTGGGATCAAACGGGCACCTGTGAGTGGAGCTTCAGAAATGACTGCAGTTCTCTCCTCGGATATGGCGTTGCTCCTATCACGCCATTTTTATACATGGGTGGTGCGGGGGACAGTTAATGAGGACATCTGTTTTGGAGACAATTTTCCTAGTGGGAAGTTACACTCTCTTTAGAAAGATTTCCTCTGGCTTCCAACTGTGACTTTCTGATAGATAGTGGAGGAAAATCTCCCCAACAGGACACAAACTTAAAACAAAAAAGATTGGATTCTAACCAATCTGTAAAAAATCCAAAACAAAAATACATATTTTGTCTTAGATATACTTTTAGAGATAACACCTTATCCCATGCAAGATTGATGTTTTCATATACATGATCATTTGCGCATGCTGTTTGCTTTTTCTTTTTATGCTGCATAGTGATGGTTGAACAGATTGAGTCTGGTGTGTCATGGAATTTGGCTATTCAAAGACCGCCTTCACTTGATTCTCATGAGTGAAAAGTGCTGCTTACCAACATACAGTTCATTATTTCTGCCAGTTACTGTTATGCCGCGTACACACGTGCGGACTTTTGCCGGCGGACCTAGTCCAGCGGACAATCCCGCGGGACTTTCCAGCTGGGTCCGCTGGACTTTCCGAGCGTGTGGACTTGCCCACACACGCACGGACTTCTCCAGCGGATAATCCGCCGGCCAAAAGTCCGCGGGACTTTTGAAAATGAACGGACTTGCCCACACACGGAGCAGTCCATTTCATTTCGAACGTAACTTCAGGTTACGTAGCTAGCGTAGGCAGTAAATGCCGCCGCGCTAGCTCCGCAAGCTGGCATGGATTTAAAGGGAATCCCCACGCGGGTTCCCCCCAAATCCATGTCAGACCCTCATCCGAGCGCTCGTTCGTCCCCACCCCTTTCCTGGCCTGCCAGGCTGCGTGCTCGGATGAGGGTCTGACATGGATTTGGGGGGAACCCCCACGCCGTTTTTTCGGCGTGGGTATTCCCTTTAAATCCATGCCAGGTCACGGAGCTAGCGCGGCGGCAGTAACTGCCTACGCTAGCTACGTAACCTGAAGTCACGTGCTAAATGAACGGACTTGCCGATGAGCGGCAAGTCCGTTCATTTCAAAAGTCCTGCGGACTTGCCCACTAACGGCGGGATTGTCCGCTGGACTGCCAAGTCCAGCGGATAAATTTTAAAACAAAACTTAAAACTTTGGCGCCAAAAAGTCCGCCGGACTTTGGCGCCAAAAAGTCCGCCGGCGCCCACACACGAGGGGATTATCCGCTGGACTTCAGTCCAGAGGATATTCCCGCGGGATTGTCCCTTCGTGTGTACGCGGCATTACTTGAACTATCTTAGACACAGATCAATGAATGTGGCTTTAATAGCTATAGAATATTGCAAGTTGCTAAACAGGGAGGTCAGCTAAAGCCACACTACAGTCAAAATTGACAATTAAACATCAAAATGACTAAAAGGAGCACAGCTTACCTACTAATTAAATCAGGTTTTCATTGTCCCTTTTGCTACTAAGTTGATGATCGAAACAAAACCCTGCTTCTGATGTAGAGGAGAAATTCCCAAACTTCTTCATCACAAGCTCCTTTATATTTATCAAATAAGAATTGTCTAATCTAAAAAAAGAAAGATAATAAACAGTAATTAGAAATTCCTCCCAACCATCAATTATATTTAAACCAGCTTTGGAAAATGATTGCCGTACCGGGAGAAAGTATGCAATGCAGACATCAAGAAATACACTCACATTGGCCATGTGTGTTACTCTCTAGGTTATGGTTGCAGTGGATTACCAGCAACTCATGTTGTATTGAACTCATGGTCATGGATAGGCTTTGAACAATAAAGTATTTACATATTCATCATTCAACCCACTTCCTGTGAGCCCAGGACCAATCCTGTAGGGTCTTATCATTAGGCCACCCTGGACTCACAGAGAAATGATGTAGAGATTGGCACACCTAATTAATATATGACACATGTTTTCGCCAATCTACCACCAGAGGAGGAGAACTATTAATATTAAATGTGTGGGGTGGGGGGATCAGTTTGGCTTTCAGTGCTTCTTCTGAACACTTTGAAGATGAATTGATCTAGAGTGTCTACAGCTATAGAGTAAGGTGAGCACTAGCTTTGAAGCTCATTTAGTGCTTGATAAAAATATGTAAATGTATTAGCCTGGCCACAGATTCACAGTTTTATATTAGCAAATCACAGGTTTCCTCTAATGCCCCGTACACACGATCGGACTTTCCGACAACAAAACCATGGATTTTTGTTCGAAGGATGATGGCTTCAACTTTTCTTGCATACACGGTCACACAAATGTTGGCCAACAATTACGAACATAGTGAAGTACAAGACGTACAAGATATCTCCATTACGAACGCTAGTTATATCTCTGGCTCGTACTTGATTTCGAGTATGCGTGGACTTTTGTTGGCGGACAATTTGAGAACTTGCTAGCCAACATTTGTTGGCGGAAGGTCCAACAACAAATGTTCGATGGAGCATATACACGGTCGGACTTTCTGGCCAACATGCTAACATCCAAAATTTGTTCTCAGAAAATCTGATCGTGTGTATGGGGCATAAAAGGGATCCATTTCATTTTAACCTAACTTACTAAAGGGTGCTTTCTTCACTTACATGTTTAAAACAGGTTTTGGCTCTTATCCTGTAATCAAACATCTATTATTTATAATTTTACTTTTTCTTGGGTGCGCACATGCATACAACACAGGAACTAAAAAAATGCAAAACATGTTTGTGAAAGTTTTTCTTTTTAGTTTCAATTGTTTGTTGCACATATTTTATGGGTGTTTGTGTAAGTTTTAGATGACTATCAAATTTGCTTTTTTTTCTCTGCTAATCTTTCAAACCCAGTACTGTAGTTAAATTTTCCCTCTTCCTCTGTCAATGAATAAAAGCATCATTTTAGTCTGTTCAAACTAATACATGATCTATTTTATTTTTAGAAGCAAAATGAACAAGAAAATAATTACAGCACCTTTCTCTCCACAAGAAGGATAATACTTCTTTCTACTCTGGTGATCAATAAGAAAATGCTTCTCATGATTCATTTTTTTAAGCTCGATACAAGACGCAATTTGCTTGACAATTATGAACGATCTTTTATCTAGCACAGCTCGGCGAGTCCTGCAATTATGTATTATTGCTTTGCGTCTCAGCTGGGCACTGATTGGCTCAGCTGCCATTTTTTTTCTTTGTATCCCTAAAGACGCTGATTTTGCTGATCAATTTGGTCGTGTCGTGGTAGCTGTAATCAAAGTTGGATAGAAGACAGGTAAGGAGTTCAGAATCGTCTCCGGGAAGTTTCCAAGTAATTACACTTGTTTTTTATCGATTGATAAACATCTATAAACTCATTTGTAGGGAAAGATTTAGTGGATCGTAGGGTTATTAGTTGTGCAACACCCACATAATACATTTTCAGATAAAAATAAAACATTTTGTTTTGTGCAAGAACAAAAGCTTAAATGTGATATAAATGTGCTTTCAGCACAGTATATCCTGTAAACCATCACAATTCATATTGTGGATATGTGTAGGAATTTCTAAAAAAGGGGAAATTAGCCCACAATTCTGCAACTGGGTACATTTAAAGGTAATGCGCAAACTGTGTGCAAAAAATCCTTCTAGAAAGCTTTGAGTGGCCCTGTGAGGATCACAATTATACACTGGACTGCTGAAGTGTGCTTACTTACAACCCCTGGTGCAACTGGAAGCAGTGCATTTTTTTGG
>CM053027.1:298056561-298077241 GCA_028564925.1 Lithobates sylvaticus | reverse complement strand
GGGAGCGTCCGTGCTGCAGCCGTCTTTCGGCTATAGCGCGGGCGCCTAGTGGTTAAAAAAACAACAGTGTAAAAATAAAAAAAATAAAATTAATTAATTAAAAAAAAAAAAATTTAAAGTGCCCCTTTCCCCCGTGCTAGCACGCAAAGGCGAACACGCACGTCTGTCACAAACAGGGATCGTCTCACAGATGTGAGGTGTCGCCACAAATGTCAGATCATGGGTAGTAATTCTAGCACTAGACCTTCTCTTTAAATCTAAAGTGGTAACTTGTAAAGGCTTTTAATGTGTCGCCTATGGATAGTAAAAAGCACGTGTCGCCATTGCATGGGCATGCGCAATTTTAAAGCATGACATGTTTGGTATTTATTTACTTGGCATGACACCATCTGTTATATTTTACCAAAAGAAATTAGGTTATGTCTTGTTTTTATTCAAAAAAGTGTATTTTTTCCGAAAAATTTGTTTGAAAAACCATTGCGCAAATACCGTGTGACATAAAAATTGCAAAACCCACCAATTTATTCTCTAGGGCCTCTGCTTTAAAAAAATATATCATTTTGGGGGGTTCTAGCTAGTTTTCTAGCAAACAAAAAACTGATTGTTACATACAAAAAGTTCCAGAAAAGGCCTGGTCTTCACGTGGTTAACAAAGGCTGTGATACAATGTAAAGTGGTGCAGCTCCATCATCAAAGACTGAGAAATCTCATAAAATAAGGTTGCCCATGGGATTTTAACAGGAGTTGCATCAAACAACAAAAATAAAAAACAAATTCTGAAAAATGATAACCTTTTATTTATTGAGACGCATTATAAAAAAATCATGTAAAAATTACATACAATCGATAAAAAGAGTCATACGTGGTTCTGTCACATAAACATCAGAGAAAATTCAATTGGAGTCTTAGCGCCCAACGCTTTTAGCGATGCAAAGTTTACTTCATCAGGAGACAGACATATTGTATAGGATATCCACCAAATAAATACAAATTAATATTAATGTTCAATGGCAGCAGCAGAAAATACAGCAAAACACTCCAAAGTCAGCGTCCGGGAGCTGTGAGGAAGGCAGGGAACCAGCAAGCAGGAAACACAGCGGAGACAGACAGCCATCATACATCAAAAGACATCAAGATGTTAGCGGTAGCTGATTGCCACCATAGTGTACTGCAAACAGGATGATCAACATCCAAAGTGATAGTCACTGTCATCACAGACAGGAGAGGAGTGAGAGATGTCTGTATAGGTGGGAGGGAGATAGTGTGGTGTCATGTCTCCACCCAGGGCCGTTTTTTCCATTGGGCATTCTGGGCAGTTGCCCGGGGGCCGCACTTGTCTGGAGGGCCCCATCCAGGGCTGATCCTCAGTGCTGCAATCTGCTGCTTAAATTGACTGACTGCACTGGTTGCTCACTTCGCCAGCCGGCATCTAGCTAGCAACCAGTGACGTCAATCAGAGGCCGCCCCAACATTCATAGCACACCACGGCTGCCCCAGTGGCTAGTGAACAGGCTCCGCCCACCTCTGCCATGTTCTTCAGACAGCATGGAGAGGGAGCGTAGCGGAAAGATGGCCCTTGATAGCTGGCGCTGCCTTGCTGCTGTGAGTGACACACTGTACTGCACCAGGCCGGTGGCCTCAAGTAAGTCTAATAATGTCTACTTAAGTAAGTTCAAGTTGTTCATCAAACACAGCCACTGTCTGTGCCCCTCAAAAGCGGCCACTGTGCCCATCAAACACCGCCACTGTGCCCATCAAACAGCCACTTTGCCCATCAAACAGCCACTGTGCCCATCAAAGCTGCCACTGTGCCCATCAAAGCTGCCATTGTGCCCATCAAACACAACCACTGTGCCCATCAAAGCTGCCACTGTGCCCATCAAAAGCAGCCACTGTGCCCATTAAACGCAGCCACTATGCCCATCAAACGCTGCCACTGTGCCCAAACGCTGCCGCTGTGCCCATCAAACGCTGCCACTGTGCCCATCAAACTCGTGTTATATTTTCCAAACATTGTGTTAATGTTTAAACACTGATTTTGTTGGAAGTACCAACAAATATAGCCTTATTGATAGTTTGCATTTTTATTCTCGTGCGTGATCGTATAGACAGGGCCCCAGTGCACTGTATTGCCCAGGGGGCCTATAACGCTCTTAAGATGGCCCTGTCTCCACCCCCAAGTTCCGGTGCTATGCCAAACCCACAGATCAGCAGATTTATGAGGACAACCAATCAAAAATATTTTTTTATAGGTATACACAATGCTATATAGGTTATAACAGTATTATCTACCAAATTGTGCAAAATTGTGTTGATTTGGGGTTTTGGGTTCACATCCTCTTTAAAGCAGAACTAAAGGGGAAGTTTCAATAGTTTTTTATTGAAGAACAGAGTTAAACATAAACAGTAGAAATGGTCTGGTGTTGTTGCATACACATGAGTATTATAGGCAGCTATACACACTTAACATAGAAATTTTTGAAAACATAAGAGAGTATACATAACGGTATACTTAACAGTGCTGCATTAGAAAGTTGTATGTAGAGTTATAACTATCAGGTAAATGCATGACTTTGTATTGGCGGAGACATTTTCTTTATATTTTAGCTTTTTACTTTTATAATGCACTCACTCAATTAGCTCTCCTGTTTTGTTTGATATTATTTACTACTTAGCATCCGGTGTGTCCCGCCGGCGGGCGCCCCAAAGGGAACTAACTGCGCCCACCGGAGAGGCCCACCAGGTCTCGTTTAACAGGATCTGCTTTCCTTGTACCATTTTATCCACGGTTCCCATATCTTGAAGTGCGATATGTACTGTCCCTGTGAGGCTGCGAACATCAGTTCATAATTAATGTGAAGGTCAGTGACTTTTATTATTTCCTGCAATGAGGGCACCTCCGCAGTTCTCCATCTTCTTGTGATTGCTAATTTGGTGCTGGATAGGATATGAAAAACAATTTTCCTATGTGTACAGGGGAATCTTTCCATGTTTAATGACAATAATGCTAGTGCAGGGTCGTTTTCAGTGTGGATTTTAGTTATGTCTCTAATTACCTCAAATACTTGGGTCCAAAGTTTCAGTAAGGTCGGGCACTCCCACATTATGTGTGTTAGTGTTCCTCTATGGCCACATTGTCTCCAACAAAGAGGTGACGTGTGTTGTTGGAATCCTGCTAACCTAGTGGGCGTTAGATACCACCTTAGAAGAAGTTTGCTGGCTAGTTCCCAAAGATTAGCGCACTTGGTAGCTGTGTGTGATATTTTAATTGCGTTTTGCCACTGTTCCAGTGAGAAAGTTGCCTTCAAGTCAATTTCCCATGTTCTCATAGATGGAGATTTAGTAAACTCCAGTTTAGAGTTCAAAGTGTTGTAGAAAAGCGAGATTCCCTTGATAGCAGTGTTGGGATGGATGAGGTACATGTAGATCCTAACTGGTAGGTGTATCTGGATAGTGGGAATTGATGCTAGGAGATGGGAGATTTGTTTGTAGGTGTATATGTCTCGCGGTTCTAGGCCATACTCTAACTGGAGCGCTCTAAATGTTTTAACTGCCGGACCTACCATGAGCTCTTCCAGTGAGACTATACCTTTCCCTATCCAACTTTTAATATTGAGATTGGGTATCAACAGTTGCAAACACGTGATATTAATGTGTAAAGGTTTAGTAGGTTGAGTAGGTGGGAGTGTGGTTAGGAGTGTTTTCCACGCTCTAATTGTGGCATCCATAGGAGGAGAAACCTGCATTGTCTTTAAGGGAATGAATACACTCGTTATTAGTAGGTCGTATGTGTTGTTGTTCTTGCATTGTGCCTTTTCTAGTTCCAGCCATCTAGGTGAGGGGTTGTTTGGAAACCACTGTTTGGTCTGTGCTAAGATTGCTGCTATATAATAATCCTTCAAAAGGACATGACCCACCCCTCCCGATTTCCTCGGAGCTATAAGTTTCTTGAGAGCGCATCTGGCCCTTTTCCCCTGCCATAGAAATTTATTGATGCTTGATTGGGCCTTGGAAAAGAATGTATCTTGGATAACTATTGGCATTGATCTAAATAAGTATATGAACTGCGGAAGCACCATCATTTTGAATGCCGCCAATCTGCCTGACCAAGATAACTCAGTCCTGCCGATTGAGGCAAGCTTATGGTCTAAGCTTTCGAGAAAAGGCAGGTAGTTAGCACCGCTCAACTGGTCCACCTTTTCTGTTAATGTTATGCCTAAATATTTTATCCCCACAGGATTCCATGTGTATGGGAATTGTTGTTGTAACTTATTTCTTGTGTGTTCGCTAATGCCTAGTCCCAATATTTGTGATTTATTTTCATTAACTTTGTAGTAAGAGATTCTATTAAACATTGTCAAAGCCTTATGTGCCTCTGCCAGGGAAGTCTCCACGTTCGTTAAGATCATTATTACGTCATCAGCGAACAAGCTGATAGAGTGGGAAGTATCAGGAACTTTGAATCCCGATATGTTGGGGTGCAATCTGACGTGTATGGCTAGGGGTTCCATCAGGAGGTTAAAAATTAAGGGGGACAGGGGGCAGCCTTGTCGGGTTCCATTTGTAATGGGGAATGGTGCAGATAGGACTCCTGATGTATATACTCTGGCTGATGGTTTAGAGTATAATGCCATAATTGCTGTCGATATGTTTCCAACAAAGCCAAAGGCTTCAAGGACTTGCTTCAGGTATTGCCAATGTATTCGGTCAAAGGCCTTCTCTGCGTCCAAAGATAGAAGCAGAGAAGGCCTTTTCTGCACCTCAGCGAGGTGTATTATATTAATCAGCCTTCGGGTGGCGTCAGATGTTTGTCTGTGTTTTGTAAAACCTGTTTGGTCAGGGTGGATCAGTGATGGCAAAATATCGACTAGCCTGGCTGCTATCAGTTTAGCGTAGAGTTTAAGATCACTATTCAAAAGAGAGATAGGTCTGAAATTTGCAGGGGTATCTGGAGACTTCCCTGGCTTAGGCAATGTTATAATAGTCGCCTCTAGCATTTCTGGAGGAAAAGAGGCAGAGGCAGCGGCTTCATTAAAGATGTCGCATAGATATGGTTTAAGTATGTTTTTGAACTCTTTGTAGTATTCCCCGCTGAATCCGTCTGGGCCTGGAGATTTGTTTAGGGGCATATGGTCAATTGCTTTAAGTATTTCTGTTTCAGTGAAGGGGGCGTTTAGTATGGACAGTTGCGTCTGGGTCAGTTTAGGGATATCTAAGCGTGCTAAAAAATCGTTTATTTCGTGTGGAACTGGCTGGTAAGTTTCTTGGTCATTTTTTAAGTTATACAGTGAGCTATAGTAATCACTAAACGCGTCAGCTATCTTTTGGGGGTGACTTTCCTTGGTTTTGGTTCGCGGGTGGAAAATATATGGTATCTTAGATTTGTACCTAAGGCCCTTTATGTTTTGCGCTAAAAGTCTACCTGCTTTATTCCCATTAGAGTAGTAGGTCATTTTCAGTCTTCTGTTATGTTTTTCAAAGTTTTCTAGCAGTAGTATTCTGAGGTCATGTCTTAGTTGGGTAAGCTTACTTGATGTAACGTGGGAGGGATTGGTCTTATTGTCTTTTTCTAAACAGTTAATGTCTGCCACAAGGTCCTTCAGCCTCTTCTGCCTCTGTCTCTTTAGCCTCGCCCCTAATTGTATACTTATGCCTCGCATAAATGCCTTATGGGCATTCCATAACATGAAAGGATTAATCACAGAACCTTCGTTAACAGAGAAGAATTCCTTCAGCCTGTCTTGCATCACTTGCCTACAATCTTTTTGTTGTAGTGTAAAGGTGTTAATTCTCCATATTGGCCTCGCATCAACCGACGACGAGTCCCCTATGGAGAGCACCACTGGCGCGTGATCAGACCAGGTTATAGGGTGTATAGCCACTGATTTAGTCCGAAGTAAGGATTGTTGGTCTAAAAGAAACATATCTATTCTAGAATATACTCTGTGTGGTGGCGAGAAATACGTGAAGTCTCTTTCTCCGGCATGAAGGCATCTCCATGCGTCGTAAAGATCATTCTTGATGATAGTAGGTAACAATGCCAGGCTATTTCTTCTAGGTTTGGAGGTTGAGTCCATGGTTGGATCCGGTGTTATATTTAGATCGCCGCATATGACCAGAAGACCCTGGCGAACCTTAGATATTTTCAGTAGCAGTCTATTAATAAAATGGATCTGGTGCTTGTTGGGGGAGTACACGTTCACAAGCGAATAAGTGGTTGAATTAATTTCGCATATTAAGATTATGTATCTGCCTTGCGTGTCGGTACTGCAGTCTATGAGCTTGAATGCTACTGAGTCCTTGATTGCAATAAGGACCCCCTTCCTTTTTGAGGATGCGTTCGCTGTGAAGATGTGGGGGAAGTTCTTATGTGAGCACTTGGGAGGATTGGAGGCTAGAAAGTGAGTCTCCTGGGCACATACTATATCACAATGATGGGTACTGGCTTCCTTCCATAGAGAGTTCCTTTTCACTGGGTGATTGAGCCCCTTGGCGTTAATGGTTAATATATTCAATGCCATCTGGTTACTTCAGGGGGATTGGTGTGATGCAGCAGGTAACAGGGTGTTGTACAAAAGCAAGCCTTCTTTTGTGTTGTGGGGAGTGTCTCTGTGTCCTGCGTCTTCGTCGCATGGCACAGAGAGAACATTAGAGGTGTGTGCAATAAGGTACTCACTGTTGTGGAAGAGCGACTGCAGCGTTGTGCATGCACAGATAAGGTACTTGTTTGTGCTGTTGTAGTTGGAGGGTGTCTTCTAAAGGGTCGATTCAGCAGTATCGAATGTGTCGCTTCAACGTCTTCAGGTTTTCTTAGCAGCAAGGGAAGAAGAAAAAAGAAAAGGGAAACAAAAAGGAAAAACAAAGCAACCGCACACTGATTTAGTGCGGACATTAGTGCAGAACAAAGACAAACTTGTACAGCGTATATCACTGTATGTAATTTGGGGGGTAAGTTCGGCCCTATTCTCCCTAGGGACGGAGATGTGAGAGCATACAGGAATGGGATATTGGTCATCCATCTTTGTTAGGCGTGCGATTTGGCGTTCTTTGCTGTCGCTGTATTCCAGTCCCTGTCCACTTGACGCGGAGTACTGGTGTCGGGGGCTCTTGGGTCTTGCTCTGGTATTATGTCCCAACTTTTGAGCAGTTCAATCCCTCTGGTCAATGAGGTGATTGTGTAGGTGTGATTATCTTTGGTTACAGATAACTTGGTGGGGTAGCCCCACTTGTAGATGATCTTGTTGTTTCTGAGTGCCTTTGTAATTGTGTTCAGAGCCCTTCTCTTCTGTAGTGTGTGTTGGGACAGGTCTGCGAAGAACTGGAGGTGCTGCAATTGTGGAGGGACCTGCTCTTTCTTTCTCATAGACAGCATGAGGTTTTCTTTTACGTGAAAAAAATGTAAGCGGAGCAGAACATCCCTGGGGATATGGTCTGGGAGGTGTGCTGGTTTGGGAAGGCGGTGGATTCTGTCAATTGTGACGTCCATATCCGACAGGTCAGGTACAATTTGTTTGAAAATGTCAGCGGTGTAAGTGTGGAGGTCAGCTTGCTGGACTGATTCGGGGATCCCCCTGATCTTTACGTTGTTCCTCCTGGATCTGTCCTCAATGTCTGCCAGCTTATCCCTTATCCACTCTGCCTCCCTTTCCTTATCTTCGTTAGCATCCACCAGGTCGTTTATAGTGTCTGCATATTCCCCCATCTTGGTTTCTATATGGTCTATTCTGGAGCCCATGGCGTTAATTTCTTTGGAGAATCTATGCATACATGAAGCCATGTCAGATTGGATGGTGCTGCGAAGGGACATCAACATGTCCTTCAGAACTGTGTCCAGAACAGGTTGGTTCTGGGTGGGGAATGACTCTATGGGTTCGGGGAGTTCCCTCGTGTCCTCATCAGAGTCTATGGCCGGGCTGTCCTCAGCGTGCAATCTGTCGCCATCCATCCTAGGTTTGGACTTTACAGGGCTGCCAGTGGATGGGGATGGAGGGTAGGAGTAGTGATGGGTATTGTGCTGGGCATCGTGGTGTTTGGCGTTACCTTGTTTAAAGGCCGGTCCGCGTTGTGCAGCTCCGTCTGTGTTGTAGGCCCGGGCGCCATCTTGGAGCCTTTTGTCAGGGACTCTCGCGTAAAAGTCCGTGAGTCGCTGGGGCTTTCCAGCGGTCCTCCGTTTGCTGGGCATGTCGCCTGGTGCTTGGTAGGGATGCCGCACTCCGTCAGGGTGAAATTCTCTCGTGGATGTGTCCGCTTTTAGCCGCTTAGACTCTCAGTCTCCGGAGCTCCGGGATTACACGTCCATCCGGAACTCGCGTCAGGCCACGCCCCCGCCAATTTTTTTAATCATTTTTTTTACTAGTACTAGGTGACAATCAGCGATTTTTATCATGACTGCGACATTATGGCGGACACATCGGACACTTTTGACACATTTTTGGGACCATTCACATTTATACAGCGATCAGTGCGATTAAAATTGCATTTATTACTGTGTAACTGTGACTGGCAGTGAAGGGGTTAACACTAGGTGGCACTGTAGGGTTAAGTGTGTCCTAGGGAGTGATTCTAACTGTGGGGGGGCTGTGTGTGACACAACACTGATTACCGCTCCCGATTACATGAAGCTATGATCAGTGACAGTGTCACTAGGCAGAATGGGGAATTGCTTGTTTACATTAGTATTTCCCAGATCTTCCTCTCAATGAGACGATCGCGGGTATCCCCGCGGACATCGAGTCCCAGGACCCGCGATCCTACTCATGGAGCTCGCAGCGGGTGCCCGCACGTGCCGCCGGCAGCGCACATTCGATGGCACGGCGACAGATTCAAAGGGATGTACAGGTACGCCCATTTGCGCAGCCGCGCCATTCTGTCGATGTACATCGTCGTGCGGCGGTCGGGAACCGGTAAACAAGTACGCTTACACATACTTAGAAAAAACAGATCAGACCCACAATGATGCTGCAAGTGAATCCATCATTGTGGGTCTGATCTGTTGTGGACCTTGAGTCTTGATTACCAAGAGCTCATTGGGGTTTTAGATGTAGACAACACATCTTTCTCAGGTAAATCTTCATATATTGCTGTTGGTATATACCTTTTGTTTTGGCTGTAATATATTTTTGTATTGTCTTATGTTTTCTTTTCTGTTCTTTTTGGTTATAGAATACCCCTCCCTGAAGAAGCTTACAAGCTAAATTTCGGGACCTCAGAACTTACCCACAGCACATGATCTGATCAATGGATTAAATTGAGGATTTTCATATTGATAATCGTAAGGGGTACCATTTTGTCCTTTGAACCCCCTTTGGTGAAATCTGATTGAATATCTAGATAGAAAACTGTGGAGTAGTTCTGAAAGCTTGTGTTCTAAAGTATAATGATTTTTTAAACGTTTGGTACCTTCTTAGATTTTTAGTCCCAATGATGATTTTAATATCTGTATGACTGTTTTGGCTATTTTACTTATAGCCATGAATTGTTTGATGGTTTTGTGTCAAAAACGCAGTGCATTGTGTTTTAATTTTTGGCATTTAAAGCAATATTTATTTGGCAGATCACCTATCTCAAAAGCCCTATGTTTTCAGCTGCCCTCCTCTGAGAGGGGCAGTTTGTGTTATAGTTTATAGGCATGGTATACCTCCGACATTGTGTTGTGGAATGAGACATTTAATATAAAGACTGCATTAAAGTGAAGTGTGATTTCTGGAACAAATCCCAAACCTCCAGTTGGAAATCAAGTAACCTTGGCAAGGGATACGTATTTTACCTGTATATTTATACATTCTTAGTAAAGTTTTCTTAAAAACCTAGTTAGAAACCATAATGTAAAAAGCCAAAACTGCTTTGGGAAGTATTTTCTATTATGTTTGAAGAAGAGGAGATTGAAAAACCCACTTATGTATTTCACATAAGGTTTTGCAATCCACTCAGGTTTTACAATTAGAAAGTATGATTAGAGCAGTACTGCAAAATAGTAAGCTGTACAGAAAGGAAAGAACAGAGGCACGGAGGGTAAACAATATATTTCTACTGTAAAAATATTTAAGAAGCAAAAGTGAATATTTTGCCCGAAAATGATTTTAGAGAAATATTTTAGATCAAACACATACTACAGAGAAGATGATCCAATTAACCACACGTTTTAATAGTTTCAACTGATGATATTTTCTAAAGCTGTTTTTGGTTTAAACATGCATATAAACTGGACACAGGGCCGCCATCGGGGGGGGGGGGGGACAGCCCATACACATGGGCACTCCCCTGGAGCCCCATGAAAGGCTCCTGTCCATGGACTTCACTGTTACTTTTCCTGCTGGCTGCTCTGAATGACGGACTGTGGTCCATTAATGACAGTCCTCTTTGGGCCCTGGCTCCGCCACTTAGCAGCCTGGGTTGTATCATCCTTCCTTCCCCCCTCCTGTGTAGGGAAAATACACAGCAAGTCCAGACAGAGGGTGAAAGCTGCCAATCTTTTCATGTTAAGAGGCAGGTAATTTGTTGTGAAGCGGTCCTAGCAACCAATCACCTGCCTCTTAACATGAAAAGATGGGCAACTCTCGCCCTCTGTTTGGACATGCTGTATATTCTCCCTACTACCTGCTGTGTTAGGTAGGATTAGTAAGGGAGGGGCATCCACATAAAGGAGACTGGGGTGCAAAGAGGGGGGCTGTGAAGAGGATGAAGATGCAAGGAAGGGTGGGCTGAGAAGGGGATGGATGTGCAAAAAATGGGGGCTGAGAAAGGGGATGGAAGTGCAAAGAAGGGGGCTGAGAAAAGGACAGATGTGCAAAGAAGGGGGGGGGGGGCTGTGAAGGGGAACGAGGTGCAAAGAAGGGGGCCTGTGAAGGGGACTGAGGTGCAAAGAGGGGGGCTGAGAAAGGGGATTTTGGTGCAAAGAAGGGGGGGCTGAGAAAGGAACAGATGTGCAAAGAAGGGAGGCTGTGAAGGGGATGGAGGTGCAAGGAAGGGGTGGCTGACAAGGGGATGGATGTGCAAGGAAGGGGGGCTGTGAGGGGGATGGAGGTGCAAAGAAGGGGGGTGAGAAGGGGACGGATGTGCGAAGAAGAAGGGCTGTTAAGGGGACAGAGGTGCAAAGAAGGGGGACTGAGGTGCAAAGAGGGGGGCTGTGAAGGGGACAGAAATGCAATGAAGGGGGGCTGTGAAAGGGGTGAAGGTGCAAGGAAGGGGGGCTGTAAAGAGGACCGGAGTGCAAGGAAGGGGACTGGCCCTGGAGAATGTCGGTGGTCAGGCCTGGGGGGCCCAGTCCTAAAGCTGTGTAAGGGGCCCCAAAAAATCTGATGGCTGCCCTGACTGGACATAGGAGCTATCAACTGGTTTGAGCTTAAAGAGTAACTCAATTTTTTTTTTTTGGGGGGGGGGTATAGCAAATATAAAAATATACTGTATATACAGAATATACAATAGCCAAACAAGCATTGCCACATGTTGTAAATTAAGCTTATTAAAAATGTAATTTCCACTGCAATGTTGTTGTAGAGATCACCCATAGAAATTTAATTTCCTACTTGTGTAAATGGCTCATTGATTTTCCTATATGTATGCCCTAAAATACAAATCTGATATTAGGCTTCCTCTGCAAAAGGAATTTCAGTTTTGGTGAGATGCTCCCCAAGGGTTAATTATTATTAAAGGGATGCCGGTCCTGCAGCTTTTCCCATTAAAACAATGAGAATGTAGCAGTTGATCATAATGAACTATTTCCACCTATTAAGATTCAGTATACACAGGACATGGTAAAACAAGCAACTATTTCTTCAGAGTAACAAAGGTCAGGATTCTGCTAAAAAAACAAACAAAAAAAAATCCTTGCAATTTAAAATGATCACACAGAGGGAAAAGTTGAGTTACTCTTTAAAGTGACTACAAAAAAAGGTAATGAATATAAAGTTCTGGAACCCAACATTTTAGGAAGTGGTTGGAGAGTTATGCCGCGTACACATGATCGGAAATGCCACCAGCAAAACTCAGATGAGAGCTTTTTGTCGGAAAATGCGACCATGTGTATGCTCCATCGGTCTTTTGCTGATGGAATTCCAGCCAGCAAAAGATTGAGAAAGATTGAGAGCATGTTCTCTATTTTTCGGTTGGGAAAATCCTATCCGAAAATGCGATTGTCTGTATGCAATTCGGACACACAAAAAATCACGCATGCTCGGAAACAATTTGACATATTCTCGGAAGCACTGAACTTAATTTTCTCGGCTCATTGTAGTGTTGTACGTACAGCGTTCTTGACGGTCAAAAGTTCAGAGAACTTTTGTGTGACCATGTGTATGCAAGACAAGCTATAGCGGAATTCCGTCGGAAAAAACAACCAAGATTTTTTGGACGGAAATTCTGCTCGTGTGTACGTGGCATTAGAGTGTCTTATTCCTTTTATATGAGATGGTGGGGTGCATTGGGTAACCTACTCACAGACACCTTTAGCAAATATAAACTAAATGGCTCAAATTCTTACATGTAAACAAACCACCTACTGATTATGTCCCACAGTTTGAAAATCAGGTCAGCATGGTAGAGAGTCCCTTTGACCCTGCACAAGTTCTATACACAAATCTCTCCAGTGTGCTAACGATGCGAGAAAGACCTTGGTACAATCCTTCCCATCTTCTGGGAATGATCAAGATTTTTTTTTTTTTTTTTTTTTTTTTCGTTTTTTTTTTGTTTTTTTCGTTCGTTCGTTTTCGTATGAACTACAAATCGAAATGGAGAGATTCACAGATGTCAACCTGGGGAATAAAATTACGGCATAGTTTCTCTCTTAATATAAGTACAAACACTTTTTTTTTTTTTTTTTTTCTCTCTTAATATAAGTACAAACACTCCCTGTTAATACATGTGGGTAATGTGGCTAGAGGATACATCTTACTTAAAGGAAAGAAGAAAGACCTGATTTTACTGGGCTGACTTTACCTCCTTCCTATGTGACTATGGAATCACCCTTTCGTATCAATCTATAGCCTAGCCCATGTTTGGACCACCACCACCATCCAGTCCCTACTATACATAACCAAACCCTCCACCACCCAGAACCCACCCCTACTATCCCCCTTGCTTCCGTCCATACTCTGATAAGTGTGGCAATGCGATGAATCCTGCCCATCCACTGATGCCCTATCCGTCTCCGTCCCCAATTCCATCCAATTGGCGCACCAGGGAACCAACGATTCATTCATCATTCTAACAATTTCCCACCAACACCGTCCCCAAGGCCTTCCACCAGCTCTGCAACCTCCGGTTATGAATACGAACTAATTTACGAGCAATTGTAAATTTAAAAATAAAAAATGTTTCTGTTTTTGATATATTTCTTAAAGTGGTGTTTCCTAAAAAAAAAATAAAAAAAAATAATTGGAAATTTTTTTTTTTTAACTTACCCTTAAATGCCTATTGCTAGGGGGTCCCTCATAGTCTGCCTCCTTCGGTGCCCGGGCTAGTGACATCACTTCCCCTCGGTGCTCCCTCCTGTCAGTCATCTGGGACACTGACAGGTCCCAGATGACTGCGTGGCCAATCATGGTGCTTCGACCCCCCGCATCGCTGGACCCTGGAACAGGTACGTGTCCGATTATTAAAAGTCAGCAGCTTCAGTATTTGTAGATGCTGACTTTAAATTATTTTTTTTTTAGGGATACTCTTTAAATATATATTACAATATAAAAAATTTCAGTTTTTCAAAAAAATACAAAGCGGACTTCTAATCACTCTCCGCTAAAAAGGGGTCGCAGGAGTGCAAAAGAATTGCACTCATGTGACCCGTTGGAGAAGCCCAGACAAATGAGCTCAGGCTGGACTTTACTATAATGTTGCAAATATAATACTAATGTGCATCAAAAAATAGATAGTTTACCTTAGTGTAATAATCAGTCTTTCAGTAGGTGAGATACTCCTCCTATATGATGTATTCTGTCTCTCCAGATGGATGTAAACCAGACCAAGCAATTCGTCGAAATGAATAAAGAAGGTAATTTACTATATTGAAAATAAGAAATATCAGGCATTGGTAGCTACACGCACACATTACCGCTTTAAGCCTACCATATGCAAATATGAGGCCTCTAATTAAAGGGGTTCTGCCAGGTGATGCATGCAAGTTCACCCATCACCCCATTAACATTGATTAGAGTGGATGGTTGGCATTAGGTAGATAACAACTAATTCAGCTAAATAGCAACGTTCACCATTTTATTCTCTAGGGTCAATGCTACAAAACAAATATCTAAAATTTGGGGCTCAAAAAGACTTTATCTAGCAAAAGACACGGAGTAAAAAAAAAATATATATGAAAAATAGGCTAGTTCATATGTGTAGATCCACATATAGCATATGTACTTGCCTTGCGATCGACATCCAGGTATAGTTGAAAAACTTGTCCTCAAAAACATGTAAATTCTCATACATGGCCCAGAACTGGCCTCGGTTATCTCTATTAGCAATAATTGGATGGATCCAGTAGCGACGTCTTCTTCTTATCCTCATCCTTCACTTTCTCTCTTCCTCTTCCATCAATACTGCCATACCAACTGTTATGACAGCTGTCATTAAATAACGCAAAGATAACATTGTGGTCACAGGACACAGACAGGGAACAGGGAACCAGGAAGAAAACAGGAACAACAATGATGTCACAAGAGCTGATTAGCTCTGGTTGGCCACAGGCAAAGTCGCCTGTCCTGGAGACGACTTGAAGTCGCATTGTAAGTAACTCAAAGTCGCGATGAAATCACGCTGAAGTTGCCTCCAAGTCGCCTTGCAAAGTCGCGCTGTAAGTCGTGTTGCCCCTGTGTGAACCAGTAACTAACATTGATTCAATATTTAATCACCTGCTTATTGATTTAGCACTGCTTCCATTATATTATTATATGTATGAAAACTACTGCATTTAGCATAGGACAAATGTTATATATATCATTATACCATTCTGCCTTTCTCTTGACAAAATAAAGTGTATTAAAAAAAATCCTACTTTTATTCATGGTCATGTGATTGTGTGTCTTCTGTCTCCTTGACTGGAGAATGGGATGATCCTCCTTTAGGTACCCATGTAACTGTCTAGTGACATGAACACTTCCCATTGGCTGTCTATCATCAAGGTCCTCACAGAATCCTGAAAACATCAGTAGGAGCACAAAAATGTCACAATGGCGAGTAACATAAAGATCAGTTGGTAATGGGCCTAGACTGCAATGGTGGATCACTGGTGTTCACTCCTGGAAGAGGCATGGCAGAAGGTCACATGTGGGTTGCCTCAGATGAGTTGAGAGAGGCTTTGGTATTTTTTTTTTTTGGTGAATGGGTGGCAGCAGGGAGTGGCAGATATGGGAAATTTTAAATGTGTCCAAAGTTGGATTTGATGTTACCAGTAAATATCAGATTTGTGTCATATCATAATGGTCTAGCAATGGAATGTTTGTATTCAGTCAATTGAGTGTAAAGGAGTAATAGAAGAGGAGCACTGGCTGCCAGCTACACTTATTGTTCCTGTCAAATGCAATCTGTCATCAGTCATTTGTACAAAATAAAAATACAGATATGTTGCAATCTAAGATTTGTATGGCCCAGGAACTACACAAAGAAGACATGTTCCTATCACAACCAATAGTTTAAAGGCTAATTATCTGTTCCTTAGTTCAGCCTGCTGCACAGCATGGATGGATGAATCTGAAGGATTTTGTATTCTGACAACCAGGGTTGGTAGCTGTCAGAATACCCAAACAGTGGCTGGATCTACTTTTTCACCATAGCTTCTTCGATTTTTCACTTAGTGTAAGATCATTCAGCTTAAGCATGCTGAAGAATGGCTTGTTTCGAAAATGTGCTGGTTCACCTCTCAGACAGTATTCAGCAGGCTAAGCATCCAACCCACTGAGGGTGTTTGAATTTATAGAGGGTGTCATAGACACCCTTTAGAATGCTGCTGACCACTGCACCAAAAGTGCTTGTGGGAGGTTCATGTACCTGTCAAGACATGGATCCATAAGTCTCAGAAGTGTCCATAATGGAAACACCCCCCACCAGCCACTCTAAAACTAGTTCCCCATCAGGTCTGCTTGGCTTATGATAGCCAGTGCACGAAAGTGGGCAAATCCATAGCTTCTATTCAGTCCAATAGTGGCTTTTGAACAGTGTTGGTCATCTTACTTTAAAAAAGTAATTAGTTAAGTTACAAATTACTTCTCCCAAAAAGTAATTGCGTTAGTAACTCAGTTACTACATTGGAAAAGTAATTAGTTACGCAGCAAAGTAACTGACTTTTTTTTAAAATATTCTATACGTGTAACTAAGGGGCGGGTCTAGTATTACTGTAACCAAGGGGCGCATTTATTATTATTGTTATATATCGTGTAACCAAGGGGCTGCTCTATTATTACGCTAACCAAGGGGCAGATCTGTTATAGCGTGTAAGCAAGTGGCGGGTCTATTATTATTATATCGTGTAAGGGGCGGATGGCTACAGAAGAGGGCGAATGTTAAATTAATGGGCAGAGCTCGATACATAACAATAATAATAATAACAAATGCGCCCCTTGGTTACAGTAATACTAGACCCGCCCCTTACTTACAAGATAGACGCGGGTGGCGGTAGATGTAATTGGAGTAACTAAGCCAAAGTAATGAGAACTGAGTTACCATGAGGGGAAAAGTAATCAGTTAGATTACTCGTTACCCTCTAAAGTAACTGCGTTAGGTAACTCAGTTTATTTTAACTCAGTTACTTACATCACTGCTTTTGAATCTATCCTCTGCTGAGCTGAGCACTGTCAAGCATGGGGACCTGATATAATAAGTCTCTCAGTTCCCCATCAGTTTCCACCCACCCCGTGACAAGTAATTTCCATATTTGGGTAATTAAGTTATTTCAATACTTAGGTAATTACATCTCCAGACAAATAAATGCTTAATTGCTGATTTACAGTTGAATATTGTACATGGCCATTTTTATTTTGTTAGTCATTTTGGAATGGTTCTGTATGCTGGCAGTAAAAAACAAAGAAACAAACAAAAACAACAATTCAGTAGGTCTTTGGTAATATAGCTAAATTAACAGCTACTTTTTTTAGTTAAAGAAACCAAACCTAATAAAATAAAAATAAAAAAAACTGATATCCACAGTATGTGTGCTGTTTAGCTTCTGCTGATTGATTAATTCATTATTTTGATCTACAACTGTTAACAAAATAGGCTTTGCTGAGTGGCACAGCATTTTCTATTATATTTATTAGATGCCTTTTTATTGAAATAAAATGCAAAAATTTGTGCAATGGACATCTCTGACTGTAAAATGATTTTTAAGATCAAATCTAATGCCTAATACGTACAAACCTGTGGATCAGCCTTCGGGCAGATAGTTTTGCATATCTCTCATTGCTAAATAATTCAGGAAAAAATAGATTAGCTTGTTATGGTGCTTGCAGAAGTCATTTTGGAAATTTGCTATGCTACCACATTAACTTGAGTGATTACCAAACTGACATTTCCTAGACATCCAGAGTAGCATAGTTTGAAGGTCAAATGTACTGCTGCTTGGAACACACCTATAAGGGCATATAGTCATTACAATTTATAAGTGCTCATCTTTGTGTATGTCCATACTAGTTCACCAATGCTCCCTGGACCCAAGCACTTATGTTTCATATCTGTAGGAGTTTGTTTTAATTTTTTCCTTGGAAAGGACACACAGAGTTTAAAGTAATTTTAAAGGCATGAATATTTTTCACCTTAATGCATTCTCTGCATTAAAGCAGTAGTAAACTGCTTTGTGATTTTTACCTACAGGTAAGCTTAAATTAAAGCTTACCTGTAGGTAAAATGAATATCTGCTAAACGTGCACAACTATTTGCTTGTTTGGCAGCTGGCGACTAGGGATGAGCTTCGAGTTTGAGTCGAACTCATGTTCGACTCGAACATTGCCTGTTCGCCTGTTCAGCGAACAGCGAACAATTTGGGGTGTTCGCGGCAAATTCGAAAAGCTGCGAGCACCCTGTAAAAGTCTATGGGAGAAATCTCAAGTGCTAATTTTAAAAGCCTATATGCAAGTTATTGTCATAAAAAGTGTTTGGGTACCTGGGTCCTGCCCCAGGGGACATGTATCAATTCAAATTTTTTTTAAGGAGCAGTGATTTTAATAATGCTTAAAGTGAAACAATAAAAGTGTAATATTCCTTTAAATTTCGTACCTGGGGGGTGTCTATAGTATGCCTGTGAAGGGGCGCATGTTTCTCGTGCTTAGAACTGTCCCTGCACAAAGTGTCATTTTTGCAGGAAAAAAAGCTATTAAAAATCATTCGCGAGTCGCGGCTAATGAATTGCCGGCTCCCGTAACACAGAGAACAGTCATTCATTGAAAGTCATTGATAAAAAAAAAGTCATTGATAAAATAAAAATAAAAAGGGGGGGTCACCCAAATTCAATTACCAGGCCCTTCAGGTCTGCTATGGATATTAAGGGGAACCCCGCTTCAAATTTTAAAAAAAAATTACGTGGGGGTCCCCCTAAGTATCCATACCAGACCCTTCAGGTCTGGGATGGAGTTTAAGGGGAACCCCGGCCAAAAAAAAAAATGGCGTGGGGTCCCCCTCAAAATCCATACCAGACCCTTATCCGAGCACGCAACCTGGCAGGCCACAGGAAAAGAGGGGGGGACGAGAGCGCCCCCCCCCCCTCCTGAACCGTACCAGGCCACATGCCCTCAACATTGGGAGGGTGCTTTGGGGGTCTGTGACCCCTCAAAGCACCATGTCTCCATGTTGATGGGGACAAGGGCCTCTTCCCCACAACCCTGGCCATTGGTTGTGGGGGTCTGCGGGCGGGGGGCTTATCGGAATCTGGAAGCCCCCTTTAACAAGGGGACCCCCAGATCCCGCCCCCCCCTTTGTGAAATGGTAAGGGGGTACAAAAGTACCCCTACCATTTCACCAAAAAAGTGACAAAAATGTTAAAAATGACAGGAGACAGTCTTTGACAATTCCTTTATTAAAATCTTCTTTCATCTTCTTTCTTCTGGTCTTCCTTCTTCTTTCTTCATCCTTCGGTTTCTTCATCTTCTTCTTCCATCTTCTTCCATCTTCTCCTTCCTCCAATCCGCTTCTTGTCGCTCTGGTCTTCTCGTCCGGCATCTTCTTCCACGGCGTCGGCGTCTCTTCTTGGGCCGCTCCGTGCAATGGGAGGATCCCGCTGTGTGAGGCTTCGCTCCGGCATCTTCTTCCACGGCGCCGGTCTCTTCTTGGGCCGCTCCGCACAATGGGAGGCTCCTGCTGTGTGAGGCTACGCTCCGTCTGACAGCTTTTTTATAACGGAAGGCGGGGCCACCTGGTGACCCCGCGCCCCTCTGACGCACGGGGACATCATGGGGACTTCCCTATGGCTTTCCCCATGACGTCAGAGGGGGGCGGGGGACGGCATACTATAGACACCCCCCAGGTACGAAATTTAAAGGAATATTACACTTTTATTGTTTCACAGTAAGCATTATTAAAATCACTGCTCCTGAAAAAACGGCAGTTTTAAAAAAAAAAAAAATTCCATTGATACATGTCCCCTGGGGCGCATGTGCTCTGAAGGATTGGCATACTCATGCCATTCTTTCAGAGCTCGTTGCCGCAGCCATGACCCTGGTGCACATGCAAAGAAGTGTTGTCATCGTGGCTCAGCCATTCAAACCGCCTGCAAATCTGGAAGGAAAAAAAAAAGAAAAAATGGGAGGCTCCCGCTGACTGACGCTTCTCTGTGACAGTTCTTATACAGCTGAGGGCGGGGCCATCCAGTGATGTAAAATGGTGACCCCGCCCCCCTCTGATGCCATGGGTCAGAGGGGACGGGGTCACCCGTTTACAGCAGAACAGTCACGGCTTTTATTTTTATTTTTCGGTCCACCGGGCGGCGTGAATTTACAAAACCCCATTACCATTTCACATAGGGGGAGGCCGGGATCTGGGGGTCCCCTTGTTAAAGGGGGCTTCCAGATTCTGATAACCCCCCTGAATGCATACCCCCACAACTACCGGACAAGAGTCTGACCCCAAAGCACCCTATCCATGTTGAGGGCATGTGGCCTGGTATGGTTCAGGAGGGGGGTGTCCCCCCTATTTTCCTGCTGCCTGCCAGGTTTCAGGCTCGGAAAAGGGTCTGGTATGGATTTTGGGGGGGCTCCTATGCCATTTTTTTTTTTTAGGGGCAGGGCTTCCCTTAAAATCCATACCAGACCTGAAGGGTCTAGTATGGATTTTGTGGGGACCCCTATGCCATTTTTTTTCAAATGTGGCACAGGGTTCCCCTTTATTTCCATATCAGACCTGAAGGGCCTGGTATGGATTTTAGGGGGACCCCCACGCAATTTTTTAAAAAATGTGGGTTCGGGGTTCCCCTTTAAATTCATACCAGAGCCAAATAGCCTGGAAATGGACTGGGGGGACCCATGCTATTTTTTAGAAGAGTTTTATCTATATTGCCGAGACCGGACAATTCATTACAGCCGCAATCAGTTTTAAATGACAATTTTTCCTTTAGAAATGTAATTTTGCTGTGGTACTGCTCTAAACATGGGAAAATGTTCCACTTTGCAGGCATACTATAGACAACCCCTGGCAAGATATGTAAAGGAATATTTTATTTTTATTGTTTCATTTTAAGCATTAAAAAAATCACTGCTCCCGAAAAAAC
>CM053027.1:297836480-298056090 GCA_028564925.1 Lithobates sylvaticus | reverse complement strand
GCAGGAAAAGCTTACAGCATGCATGAGGACAAAGAGGACATTCACCGCATATTAGAATATTGAGAATTATGTAATCAACAAATTAATACAATACATTAGAAAACGTAAATACATAGAATGTGATCTTAAAGGATAAAACTTACCCTAATATAGTCCTTCTGCAGGACTTGAATAATGGCTGAGCAGGCTTCTGGAATACTGACTCCAAGATCCCAGTCGTAAACTTGAGGTCCTGGAGACTTCTCCCCATCTCCAAGTACTGCAAGGTGGCTATGAGCCTTTGCTCTGGAGTGATGGAAAGCCTCATGCGTGTCCTGCTTCTTAATATAGGGGGTCACCAATGCCAAGAGTTGGTGAAAGCAGGGGTCCGTCTTTTGGAGATAATTCCGAAAATCATCCGGAATATTCTCCTGGAGCTCCCGCAGCAATGGCATATGACATAATTGGTCATGATTAAGCAACCAATTTTTGGTCCAAGAACTCCTCCTCCTCCTGTTTCTGGACTGGACTTGGGTCAAAGCAATACCTCCTAGTCCAATAATAACATGTTCTCTCCTCCGATTACGCAACATGGTTGGTTGATGAACAGCCGTTCAGAAACAAACTAAAAAGCATGAACTGAAAAGTGCAAATCAACACTCACCAAACTTCTACTAACACAAAATTAGCATAAGGAGCCCAAAGGGTGGCGCTTGAGAAATTAACTTCCTCTTTATAGTCTCGTAGTATGTCTGGTACGTCACTACATTCGTGTTGTCGACCGACAATTTGTGTACCGTTAGTATGCAAGACAAGATCCTGACACACACCCTTAAGACAAAAATCAGACGCTCAGTTGGCCAACAATCGTATTGTATGTACGAAATGGACCCAAAACGAATCGTTGTGCCACCGATGCGACTAGACTCGAATCGGGCTATTTGAATGTATGAAATGGATCTGATATGAATTGTTGTGCCCCCGATGTGACTAGATTCTAATCAGACTGTAGCGTGTATGAATTGGATCGAATACAAATCATTGTGCTGCCAATGCGACTAGATTTGAATCAGACTGAGAGTGTATGAAATGGACCCAATAAGAATCGTTGTGCCGCCGACGCGACTAGATTTGAATCAGGCTGATTCTAATTGGGCTGTAGCATGTATTAAATGGATCGGACACGAATCGTTGTGCCGCCGACGAGATTAGATTAGAAACATACTGAGAGTATATGAAATGGAATTCTGAGATTGTTTTTACGAACTAAGAAATGAGTCTCATGGTTTGTATGATTGCGCTTGAAGACCTACGAACGATTCGTAAGTTCTGCTATGGGAGTCGTAAATATGAAATGGGGAACATAACAGATCGAAACAACTATACTTGATATAAAGAAATAGATAAGAATCCTACCTGCGACAGTGATAAAGACTCGATCAACGAAAAACCATGAACAGAGAAGCCGCAACACACTGGAATTCAGACACACAACTCACGAACACGAAGTGAATTGGGAAGAGTCGGCCTAGTGACGTAATGAATTGCGCACAGAAGCCTACCCAGGCCACAGGTGAGTGGTCGGCTTAAATATCCCCTGGACTCCTCCCCTAAATTCAGACCAACATACTGACCTTCTTATATATATATATATATATATATATATATATATATATATATATATATATATATACAGTATCTATATATACAGTATCTCACAAAAGTGAGTACACCCCTCACATTTTTTGTAAATAATTTATATTTTCATGTGACAACCCTGAAGAAATTACACTTTGCTACAAGTAAAGTAGTGAGTGTACAGCTTGTATAACAGTGTACATTTGCTGTCCCCTCAAAATAACTCAACACACAGCCATTAATGTCTAAACCGCTGGCAACAAAAATGAGTGAAAATGTCCAAATTGGGCCCAAAGTGCCAATATTTTGTGTGGCCACCATTATTTTCCAGCACTGCCTTAATCCTCTTGGGCATGGAGTTCACTAGAGGTTCACAGGTTGCCACTGGAGTCCTCTTCCACTCCTCCATGATGACATCACAGAGCTGGTGGATATTAGAGACCTTGCTCTCTTCCACCTTCCATTTGAGGATGTCCCACAGATGCTCAATAGGGTTTAGGTCTTAAGACATGCTTGGTAGACATGGGTGCCGTCAAAAAAATAGTTTCGTTCCGTTCCGCTTCGAAAAAAAAAAAAATTGTATTTCGTAATTCGTGTACGAAATTCAATTTGGATTTGTATGAAATACGAATTTTCGTTAGATTCGTAAACTTGTCGTTAAAATAACGAAAGTTCGTTATGATGAATTTATCATTATGAGGGGTCCTCACCATCCCTGTGCTGTGCTGACTTCCTGGGTTTTTAAACTTTAGTTTTGTTAACTTTTTGTTAAAATAACGAATGTTCGTTATGATGAATTTATCATTATGAGGGTTTCCACCATCCCTGTGCTGACTTCCTTAGAGAACAAAAAAACAGTCACGTTTCTGTTAATTTGGATCCGAAATTCGTAAACAAAATTTCGTATTTCGTACTTCCTCTGAGTGATTGGTGAACAAAACACCAGTCACGTTTCTGTTAATTTGGATCTGAAACTCGTAAATGAAATTTCGTATTTCGTACAGAATTCGTATGCATAAAATTTGTATTTCGGAATCGTACGAATGTACGAATTTCTGGAAATTTGTACGAATTTCTGGAAATTCGTACGAATTTCTGGAAATTCGTACAAATTTTTGATTCGTACGAAACTAATCACACATGTCTAATGCTTGGTCAGTCCATCAGCTTTACCCTCATCTTCTTTAGTAAGGCAGTGGTCGTCTTGGAGGTGTGTGTGGGGATGTTATCATGTTGTAATCCTGCCCTCTGGCCCAGTCTCCGAAGGGAGGGAATCATGCTCTGCTTCAGTATGTCACAGTACATGTTAGCATTCATGGTTCCCTCTCATTTGTGTCTCATTTGGTCTTCACTTTACCAAACTCAAACTTTGTAAGTTACTGAGTTTGGAATGTGTATATAATGTTTTAGAACATGCCTGTTTAGCCACAAAAAAGGAGAAACAATGCAAAACATACAGTATCTCACAAAAGTGAGTACACCCCTCACATTTTTGTAAATATTTTGTTATATCTTTTCATGTGACAACACTGAAGAAATGACACTGTGCTACAATGTAAAGTAGTTAGCGCACAGCTTGTATAACAGTTTAAATTTGCTGTCCCCTTAAAATAACTCAACACACAGCCATTAATGTCTAAACCACTGGCAACAAAAGTGCATAAGTGAAACATAAGTGAAAATGTCCACAGTGAGCCCAATTAGACTGTGTGGATGTTGCCTTCCTCAGATGGGGTGATCTCACCCCTCTAAAAGCCACAATTTGAAACCACGTACACATAGGCATAACAATTAAATGTCCCTTATGACCCCATGCCTAAAAAGTGTGTAGTTACAAACATCTATTTTTCTAAACACACAAAACACAGTGTGTCAACATCTCGGGGTATCAATGGATGCGTTTTGGGGGTGCAACCCCTTCCTCTGAGCTACTTTAGTTATGGGGAAGGGGTTGCACCCCCAAAATGCGTCCATTGATACCCTGTGATGGGAGATAGCACATGTTGATACACTGTGTTTTTTTTTTTTTTTTTTTTTTTTTTTAAATAGATGTATGGAATTACACACATTTTAGGCATGGGATCATGGGGGAAATAAGAATGTTAATGCCCAATTTGGGGGCACCTTGAAATGTGGGGTTTTAGATTTTAAAAAACACATAAACATTACAATTCACATTAGTTAGGGTAGTGTTTCCCAACTCTCCTCCTCAAGATGCAAACCCAGGTCATGTTTTCGACTTCTTGAATTTGGCACACGCGATGTTGTAATTTTCACTGTTAGTAATTTGCACAGTAATTTTTTGACTGAGGAAAATCTAGAAAACAGGACCTGGTGGTACACCTAGAGGAGTGGAGTGTAGAAACACAGAGTTCTGTCACTAAACTTTCACATTTAAAAGCCATAAAAACATGGTAATTATTAAAAGGGCAAACAGGAGCCAACAAGTAGAACAATAAACTTCAGACCAGGCAAGAGGAAATAAAAATTTGGCAAGTATGTCCACAAAATCTCTTATTCTTCGCTGTAAAGCAGTGGCAGCCTCCTTCATTTGCTCCAGGTCCTTCAAACAATGCAACATATCTGCACTCATTCTGCCAATAGTACATCGTGGAAGATCATGACCTAGTAAGAAGACTAAAAAGTATTAAGTCAAGTGGCTGAGGACTACATAGTGAGTTATGGTCAAGTTACTAGTCAAATTCAGGAAATACTAACCTACCCAGTCTATTGTTGCTTGCACCCTGCTTGCCCTTCAGACACCTACACTACTAGGAATATACACACTGCAACTACTCTATATTCTTGGCCCTGGTGCCTGGGTCTTCCAAACTCGGTTACCTAGCAACACTGCCAGCTCCTTCCACCTCTTCCTTCTCCATGCTAATGTTAAGGCACTACATACTTTGGTAATGTGTACACGATTTGGGCTGCGTGTTGGGCGTTAGTTACTGTCACACATTTCTTTGCAATACACTCTGTTTTCGAAGGGCGACCCTTCACCTATGCAGAAAAGGTCGCTAAACGATTGAGTTTGCTGACAGTGCAAGCGTTGGCTGGCCGAGCACACTTCATAAATTACAGAATGCAACATTCCTACTTAGGCAATACCAGACTTTAGCTTCTTGCCCCAGTACGCCCTAGGGCTCCGGTTCACAGGTTTGTGCTTATAGCTGGAGCTATGTCGCAGGCCGGCAATGAAGGCCTCACCTTCGCCCCTCTGTCACCCTCTGCGATTTCAGAGTGCGGCAGTGTGCTGTCCCTCAGGGGATGGACCATCCCTAAGCTAACAGCAGAGCTGCTACTCAGGGGCATTCCCAACCCTGCTACAGCCAGGAAAGCCAAGCTCTGCAGGCTACTTCTCCCACCACCAGCCGGCGGCTGGGCCCAGCACCAGGCAGGTGTCCCTGCAATCTCCATGGCCATTTCCCAGCTTCACTCCATGGTAACCACACTGTCTGTAGCAGTCTCGGACGTTCAGACCAGAGTGGGAGTCCTGGAAGTGCACCTAACTGTGGCCCTCCTGGACCCAGTCGCTGTTCCAGGTTCTGGCACCTCCTCCTGCAGGTATGTCAAAGATGAGTTCTACCATCTTCCCCGCTCATCTCATTCCAGCCAGCATCAGGAAGGATATCTTAGATGGCAAGGATGTCAATCTGGCTTCCCTCCTTATATCGGTCCACGACCTGTCTGAGAATAAATCATATGCCTGGGGGGATGTCTCAGTGGTCCTTAACTTCATATCCATCCTCGCGGCAGTGTGCTGTCCCTCAGGGGATGGACCATCCCTAAGCTAACAGCAGAGCTGCTACTCAGGGGCATTCCCAACCCTGCTACAGCCAGGAAAGCCAAGCTCTGCAGGCTACTTCTCCCACCACCAGCCGGCGGCTGGGCCCAGCACCAGGCAGGTGTCCCTGCAATCTCCATGGCCATTTCCCAGCTTCACTCCATGGTAACCACACTGTCTGTAGCAGTCTCGGACGTTCAGACCAGAGTGGGAGTCCTGGAAGTGCTCCTAACTGTGGCCCTCCTGGTCCCAGTCGCTGTTCCAGGTTCTGGCACCTCCTCCTGCAGGAATGTCAAAGATGAGTTCTACCATCTTCCCCGCTCATCTCATTCCAGCCAGCATCAGGAAGGATATCTTAGATGGCAAGGATGTCAATCTGGCTTCCCTCCTTATATCGGTCCACGACCTGTCTGAGAATAAATCATATGCCTGGGGGGATGTTTCAGTGGTCCTTAAGTCCAAAGACCTCAGGCTCAACCGCAAGCTGACAGTCACAGAATTTGTGTTGGTCTTCGGGATGTTTAGAGACGTCTTTTGCTCGGCCAGCCCCAGCATGAGAGAAGAGATGGATTTATACCTCCACTCAGTGGTGGACCTAGGCTATAAATACAGTTGGTTTTCCTTTTACGACTACCACCATTTGTTTTCAGCCAAAGCAGCAGCCAGGCTCATGCAGTTTCAAGCTGCCACGTACTGAAGTGTCATTATCACAGAGCTCTTCTGCCTTCACTTTGCTGGTCTACACTCCCTGCTGTAGTATATGTACGTGCACTTTTTTTAACCACTTCCCGACCGCCCCATGTATATATACGTCAACAGAATGGCACGTACAGGCAGAATCACGTACCTGTACGTGACATTCTTCCGGCGGTTGGGGGGTCCGATCGGACCCCCCTCCGCCGGCGGGGACGGTCGGGATCGTGTCAGGAGCGATCCGGGACGAGGGGACGGCCAGTGGTTTCTGGCCACCCCCTCGCGATCGCTCCTGGCCAATGAAAAGCTTCCCCTTCCTGTCTATTGTATAGACAGGAAGGCGGAAGTGATGTCACGCTCGGTGCGCCGGTCTATGTGACCGGAGACGCCGAGCGGTGAACATGTAAAGGTTAGTGCACAACAGTACACTGACACCAGTACAGTTAGGCACATATTCCACCCCCCTGTCACCCCCTGATCACCCCCCAGATCACCCCCTCCCCCCCCAGTCACAGTGTCACTAATTGCAGTGATCATTTATTTACTGATCACTGCATTTAGTGTCAGTGTGACTGTAATAACTGTCAGGGCAGTTAGTTTTAGGTCCAAGGTAGCCCCCTACCCCCCCCTAAAAAAGGTTTAACCCCCTTGATTGCCCCTAGTTAACCCCTTCACCCCCTTTTGCCAGTGTCACTAAGCGATCGGTTTTCTGATCGCTGCATTAGTGTCGCTAGGTAACCATTTTTTTTTTTTTTTTTAACCGCCATGTTTATATAGGTTCATAAATAGGTTTATAGGTCAGGTACCCCCATATTACAACCTAAATAAAGGTTTTAACCCCCTGATTGCCCCTAGAGTTAACCCTTTCACCAGTGATCACTGTATAAATGTCACTGGTGACGCTGGTTAGCCAGTTAGTTATTTTGTTATTTAGGTTCCCCGTCAGGTTTTTATATAGCGTCAGGTACCCCCATATATTACCTAATAAAGGTTTTAACCCCCTGATTGCCCCTAGTTAACCCTTTCACCCCCTTTTGCCAGTGTCACTAAGCGATCGTTTTTCTGATCGCTGCATTAGTGTCGCTAGGTAACCAGTTTTTTTTTTTTTTTTTTTTACCGCCATGTTTATATAGGTTCATAAATAGGTTTATAGGTCAGGTACCCCCATATTACAACCTAAATAAAGGTTTTAACCCCCTGATTGCCCCTAGAGTTAACCCTTTCACCAGTGATCACTGTATAAATGTCACTGGTGACGCTGGTCAGCCAGTTAGTTATTTCGTTATTTAGGTTCCCCGTCAGGTTTTTATATAGCGTCAGGTACCCCCATATATTACCTAATAAAGGTTTTAACCCCCTGATTGCCCCTAGTTAACCCTTTCACCCCCTTTTGCCAGTGTCACTAAGCGATCGTTTTTCTGATCGCTGCATTAGTGTCGCTAGGTAACCAGTTTTTTTTTTGTATTACTGTTACGGGTGACGCTGGTTAGTTAGCTTGTTTTTTATACTGTCAGGGCACCCGCCATTTATTACCCAATAACGGTTTAACCCCCTGATCGCCCGGCGGGTGATATCAATTAGGTTTTAGGGTCTAATAAGGTCTGCGTCGCCCCAGGTTAGTGCCAGTACCGCAAACACCCACGCGCAAAGCATACACCTCCCTTAGTGGCACAGTATCTGAACAGATCAATATCTGATCTGATCAGATCTATACTAGCGTCCCAGCAGTTTAGGGTTCCAAAAAAAAACGCATTGTTAGCGGGATCAGCCCAGATACCTGCTAGCACCTGCGTTTTCCCCCTCCGCCCAGCCCAGCCCACCCAAGTGCAGTATCGATCGATCACTGTCACTTACAAAACACTAAGCACACATAACTGCAGCGTTCGCAGAGTCAGGCCTGATCCCTGCGATCGCTAACATTTTTTTTGTGGTAGCGTTTTGATTCAGTCGCTTCAGTCAGGAGCTTTTTTACCTGTGAATCTCAAAAAAATAAAAAAAAAAAAAATAGTTGTCGTTTTATTGTTCTCTCTCTCTCTCTCTCTATGTTGCTCTTTTTTTACTCCATTCTATTCTGCAATGTTTTATTATGTTTTATCATGTTTTATCATGCTTGCTTTTCAGGTATGTAATTTTGTTTACTGTGTTTTAGTGTTAAGCATTTTTTTGTTTTCAGGTGCGCCATTCAGTTGCAACGCGGATTTATTTATCTTGACAGCAACAGCGTTTGCTCCCACGATACATAAAGCCGCGACTCCAACGCTGTAGGAGGTGATTTCACCACCACAGTTAAAAAAAAGAGCATATATGCCGAAGCATGGGGGCAGCAGGGGGGGGGAGGAGCGATTGGCTCCTAATGCCACGTACATACGGTCGAAATTCCGACCGTGTGTACACGGCATAACTTTTGCGGGAGGATGCCCCCATGCATCGGCATATATAAATGGTGCATGTATGCCCATCATTAGAAGTGGGTGGATGAAGGGAGGTATTCTAATGGTGGGCACACCCACCAATCAATCTCTTTTTTTCGTTCAGCCAAGAGGCTGCATGAAAAAAAAAAGATTACAATATATGTCCAGTATGTTGCTGGACTTTGAATGGTTATACCAGAATGATGCCTGCAGGTTTAGGTATCATCTTGGTATCATTCTTTTCAGCCAGTGATCGGCTTTCATGTAAAAGCAATTCTAGCGGGTAATTAGCCTCTAGACTGCTTTTACAAGCAGTGGGAGGGAATGTCCCCCCTCCCGGATATAAACCGCGCCATTGGGAAATTGGGAAAGCATTTTATCACACCAATCTTGGTGTGGTCAGATGCTTTGAGGGCAGAGGAAAGATCTAGGGTCTAATAGACCCCAATTTTTTCAAAAAAAGAGTACCTGTCACTGCCTATTGCTATCATAGGGGATATTTACATTCCCTGAGATAACAATAAAAATCATAACAAAGAAAAAAAATGGAAGGAACAGTTTAAAAATAAAATAAAAAAGCTAAATAAATAAAAAAAAAAAAAAAAAAAAAAAAAAAAAAAAGCACCCCTGCCCCCCCTTCTCTTGCGCAAAGGCGTACACAAGCGTTGGTCTGGCGTCATATGTAAACAGCAATTGCACCATGCATGTGAGGTATCACCGCGAAGGTCAGATCGAGGGCAGTAATTTTAGCAGTAGACCTCCTCCGTGAATCTAATGTGGTATCATGTAAAGGCTTTTAAAGGCTTTTAAAAATGTATGTAGTTTGTCGCCACTGCGTGTTTGTGCGCAATTTTAAAGCATGTCGTGTTTGGTATCCATGTACTCGGCCTAAGATCATATTTTTTATTTCATCAAAAATTTGAGCAATATAGTGTGTTTTAGTGCATTAAAATAAAAAAAAAAGTATTTTTTCCACAAAAAATGCGTTTGAAAAATCGCTGCGCAAATACTGTGTGGAAAAAAAAAATGCAACACCCACCATTTTAATCTGTAGGGCCTTTGCTTTAACATTATATATAGTGTTTGGGGGTTCAACGTAATTTTCTTGCAAAAAAAAAATATGTTTTCATGTAAACAAAAAGTGTCAGAAAGGGCTTTATCTTCAAGTGGTTAGAAGAGTGGGTGACGTGTGACATAGGCTTCTAAATGTTGTGCATAAAATGCCAGGACAGTTCAAACCCCCCCCAAATGACCCCATTTTGGAAAGTAGACACCCCAAGCTATTTGATGAGAGCAATGTTGAGCCCATTAAATATTTTTTTTTTTTTGTCCCAAGAGATTGAATAATGAAAAAAAAAAAATATATATATTTTTTTTTACAAAAAGTTGTCACTAAATGATATATTGCTCAAACATGTCATGGGCATATGTGGAAATACACCCCAAAATACATTCTGTTGCTTCTCCTGAGTACGGGGATACCACATGTGTGGGACTTTTTGGGAGCCTAGCTGCGTACGGAACCCCAAAAACCAATCACCGCCTTCAGGCTTTCTAAGGGTGTAATTTTTTTATTTCACTTCTCACTGCCAATCACAGTTTCGGAGGCCATGGAATGCCCAGATGGCATAAAACCCCCCAAAATGACCCCATTTTGGAAAGTAGACACCCCAAGCTATTTGCTGAGAGGTATTGTGAGTATTTTGCAGATCTCGCTTTTTGTCACAAAGTTTTGAAAATTGAAAAAAAGAAAAAAAAATTTTTTTTTCTTTACTTTCTTCATTTTCAAAAACAAATGAGAGCTGTAAAATACTCACCATGCCTCTCAACAAATAGCTTGGGGTGTCTACTTTCCAAAATGGGGTCATTTGGGGGGGTTTTGTGCTATTTTGGCATTTTATGGCCTTCGAAACGGTGATAGGTAGTGAGGAGTGAAATCAAAAATTTGCACCCTTAGAAATCCTGAAGGCGGTGCTTGGGTTTCGGGGCCCCGTACGCGGCTAGGCTCCCAAAAAGTCCCACACATGTGGTATCCCCATACTCAGGAGAAGCAGCAAAATGTATTTTGGGGTGCAATTCCACATATAACTATGGCATGTGTGAGCAATATATCATTTAGTGACAACTTTTTGAAAAAAAAAAAAAATCTTTTTTATTTTTGTCTTTATTCAATCACTTGGGACTAAAAAAAAAAATATTCAATGGGCTCAACATGCCTCTCAGCAAATAGCTTGGGGTGTCTACTTTCCAAAATGGGGTCATTTGGGGGGGTTTTGTACTTCCCTGCCATTTTAGCACCTCAAGAAATGAAATAGGCAGTCATAAATTAAAAGCGGTGTAAATTCCAGAAAATGTACTCTAGTTTGTAGACGCTATAACTTTTGCGCAAACCAATAAATATACGCTTATTGGCATTTTTTTTACTAAAGACATGTGGCTGAATACATTTTGGCCCAAATGTTTGACTAAAATTGAGTTTATTAGATTTTTTTTATAACAAAAAGTAGAAAATCTCTTTTTTTTTCAAAATTTTCGCTCTTTTTCCGTTTATATCGCAAAAAATAAAAATCACAGAGGCAATCAAATACCATCAAAAGAAAGCTCTATTTGTGGGAAGAAAAGGACGCAAATTTCGTTTGGTTACAAAATTGCATGACCGCGCAATTACCAGTTAAAGTAGTGCAGTGCGAAATTGAAAAAAGACCTCTGGTCCTTTGGCTGCCAAATGGTCCGGGGCCAGTGAGCAGTATGCAGTTAGTACAGACAATCGGTGGGCAGTATGCAGTGAGGACAGCCAGTCAGTGACCAGTATGCAGTTAGGATAGCCAGTCAGTGAGTAGTATGCGTTGATGATAGCTAGTCAGTGAGCAGTTTGCGGTGAGGACAGCCAGCCAGTGAGCAGTATGCGGTTAGGATAGCCAGTCAGTGAGTAGTATGCGGTGAGGACAGCCAGTCAGTGAGTAGTATGCAGTGAGGACAGCCAGTGAGTAGTATGCAGATAGTACAGCCAATCAATGGGCAGTATGCAGTGAGGACAGTCAGTCAGTGAGCAGTTTGTAGTGGGAGGGCTGGGAGCAATTCATCAGTTCTTAGTGTTCAGTGTAAGGGTTCAACCTGCAGCACAGTTGGAACATTGAGGGAACTCCTGCAGTGATAAAAGGTAACCTTCTCCCCTTCAGCCACTTACCCCATGGCTGAAAGTAGAGGACTCCCAGGCTGGCATCTCTGGCTCCACCTCCTTCCCAGTTTCAGCAGCTTGATCAGTCAGAGCAACCACATGTGAGTGTGTAGGAGGGAGGAAGCTCTGTTGATTTCCATCAACCAATCATGTGCAAGCCAAAAACATTTTTTTTCCTTGCAAGTGATTGGCTACACTTTTCAAAGTGATGCTTTACCTCATTTACTAAGCTCTGGAGCAACTGTACTTGCAGAGTGAAGAGACTATTTGTCTTTAACCACTTTCCGACCGGCGCACGACGATGTACGTCCATTTTTTGAAGAGGGATATCTCGGTAACGGCAGCAGCTGCTGCCACAACCGAGGTATCCATCTCTTCAGGCGCCGGTCGGCTGTCTGATAATGGTGGTCGCCGCGAGATCACCGTTATCGGCGGCGGGAGAGGTGCCCCCCCTCCCGCCGCTCTCCCGCGCCTTCTGCCCCTTACCGGAACCGTCGGCAGCGGCGGAGGCGATCGGGTCCGTTCTCCTCCTGTGTCTAGAGATGAGTGACGCTAAGATGGCTGCCACTCATCTCTATACCATAGGAGGGCGGAAGCGACGTCAAAAACGTCACTTCCGCCCATACCTCTTAAAGAGGAATTTTCAAATGTCATTTTTTTAAATGACATTTTTTTTTTTTTTTCATTGAAGTCCAAATATGAGATCTGAGGACTTTTTGACCCCAGATCTCATATTTAAGAGGACCTGTCATGCTTTTTTCTATTACAAGGAATGTTTACATTCCTTGTAATAGGAATAAAAGTGAGCCAATTATTTTTTTTTTAAAAAACTGTGTAAAAATAAATAAAATCAAGAAAAATAAATAAGAAAAACAAAAAAAAAATTTTTTAAAGTGCCCCATCCCGACGAGCTCGTGCGCAGAAGCGAACGCATACGTGAGTAGCGCCCGCATATGAAAACGGTGGTCAAACCACACCTGTGAGATATCGCCGCGATCGGTAGAGCGAGAGCAATAATTATAGCCATAGACCTCCTCTGTAACGCAAAATATGCAACCTGTAGAATTTTTTAAACGTCGCCTATGGAGATTTTTGAGGGTAAAAGTTTGATGCCATTCCACGAGCGGGCGCAATTTTGAAGCGTGACATGTTAGGTATCAATTTACTCGGCGTAACATTATCTTTCACAATATATAAAAAAATTGGACTAACTTTACTGTTGTCTTATTTTTTTATTCAAAAAAGTGAATTTTTTCCAAAAAAAGTGCGCTTGCAAGACCACTGCGCAAATACGGTGTGAAAATTGCAACGACCGCCATTTTATTCTCTAGGGTGTTTGAAAAAAAACAATATATAATGTTTGGGGGTTCTAAGTTTTTTTCTAGCAAAAAAAACTGTTTTAAACATGTAAACACCTAAAATCCAAAACGAGGCTGGTCTTAAAGTGGTTAATAGATCAACACCAATACACAAAGAAATTGTTGTATATGGATAGAAGTGATTACTTACATCATTGATAACTAGACTATGGGCCGAACACCCCCTGTTCAGTTTGCAGCAGAACTCAAGAACAGGGGAAATGTTCTAACCCAAACGGCAAACCCCATTGAAGTCTATGGGAGCCGAACAGGAAAATCAAAAGTGCCCATTTTGAAGGCTTATATGCAAGTAATTGGCCATAAAAGGGGCAATGGGGGTATAAGTAGATTGTTTTTTTTTAAAAAAATTTAAAAACAATTGTTTTTCAGGAGCAGTGATTTTAATTAAACTTAAAGTGCAATAATAATAAAAAAAAAAAATTCCTTTAAATATAGTGCCTGAAAGGGGGTCCCTTAATGTGCCTGTAAAGTTGCACATCTGTAGCATGCATAAAACATGCTGCAGCAAAAATTTAATTTCTAAAGAAAAAAAAATAGTCAAATCCCATTTAAAATGACTTGGTTGCAATTGTCAGCACCCGGCTATTGAAAAAATAAAGAAAAAAAAAGTGTGGGGTTGTCGTCCCCAATCCATACCAGGCACTTCGGGTCTGGTATGGATTTGGAGGGTAACCCCACGCCAAAATTATAAAAAAAAAACAGCGTGGTATCCCACCCAAAATCCATAGCAGACCTTTATCCAGGCATGCTGCTCGGCAGGTCACAAAAGGGCCCCCCCCCCTCCTGACAAGCGAGCGGCCTCCTCCCTCCTGAACCATACCAGGCCACATACCCTCAACATGGGGGGCTGGGTGCTTTGGGGTAAAAACCTACACTACAAATAAAACACATAAATGGCCACATTTTTGTTTGGCCAGCATAGCCAGGACATGGTGCTTCTTCCTTCTACAGTAAGGCCTTATTCTCACACCTGCATTATGACAACATGCTATATATAACACACCTATGTGGTGCTCTGTAAAAACATTCATTGTGAATGGAGATCAACACATCACAGTATTCCACATATAATGCACTGTGGTGTGCTACAATGTTAAAAAAAAGGGTTATGTGCATTTTGTGCACATTTGGGCTGCAATGTGTTGGCAGCTCAATGTACCAGTATAGATTGTGTGCATAGGATCTAAATCTTTACACTCCAAATCGGATATCTTGTTAGCTTCCTTCTTATTTTGAGAATGCCAAAATGCAACAAGCACAAAGGGTTCTGGTAGTCAATGATAGTCAACGTTCCCAGTTTTCTAGTATCTATCTATCTAGATTTAAGCGGGGGGAGGCACAGTTCACTGTATCATGATAGATAGATAGATAGATAGATAGATAGATAGATAGATAGATAGATAGATAGATAGATAGATAGACGGCTTAACCAGATTTCCCCCAAGACAGTAGCCTTGGAATAAAGCACTTTTCTCCGTGTGGGGAAATCTCTTTCCTCTATTCTTGTTTCTGCCTTCTTTTTGGGTGATTATGAATACTGGGCATGGCACACAATACAGGCATACCCCACTTTTAAGTACACAATGGGGTTTATTTACTAAAGCTGGAAAGTGCAAAATCAGACTCACTTCTGCATAGAAACCAATGAGCTTCCAGGTTGTATTACCAAAGTTTAATTAAACAAGCTGGGGTTAGAAGCTCATTGGTTTCTATGCAGAAGTGAGCCTTATTTTATACTTTCCAGCTTTAGTAAATAAACCCCATTGTGTACTTAAAAGTGGGGTATGCCTGTACATAGGAGTTGATTGAGTAAATCTGTGTGTAGAATCTGAAAGTCATACCAAAAACTTTCTATGACTTACATAAATACTTCAAGTATGGAATCACCCAAAATGCTCAGTGATTTTCTTTTATGGAAGAGAACTCTAAATTGACCAAATGAGAGATATATGAAGACAAATAATATTAAATAACAACACATTTTTTCAGTTAAAGAGTTTAAGAGAGTTACACTCAGTGAAAGTTTTAAATTGCTGCTATAAGATTTTATTTGCTTCTCATATTTCTCATTTTGCCAGTTTAACTCGGCAGCACAATGCAAGAAGAAGGAACAAACTATACCAGTTCCCTCTCACTAGAGACCTCTGTGAATACTAGGCCTAGCAAGGCTCAAAATGTAACATGAAACACACTGCTTTTATGTATACTTTATAATGTTTTCAGCTAGGAAGCTGGAAAACAAATCCAATGGAATATTAATGCAAAGAGCTTCAAAGCAAGACTGTTTGCAAAGAGCTTAAGGGATGTTACTCCGTGTTCAAGGGCTAAACCTTTAAACTCATTTTGTTAAGTCTAATCTATGTTATATACTTGAACATGTTTACATTTTATCTGCATCTACACACACACACACACACAAATGTGTCTGTGTGCATTCATGTATGGGTGTACATCAATTCACTAGCATATCTGTATAGTTAAATTTACCAAAGTAATGGATTATAAGCTTTCCTTTTATTCATCATTTTGATTATTAATTTAAATAAAAATGACCATGTGTATAACTGTTTTTCTATGACAACGCCTACTCAATTTAATATATATATTGAGGAGTAGTGCTATAACCCTAAGACAGGAAGTACGTTAGTACTACACAAGAGCTTAACCTCCCCTTACCTCCATAACATAGAGGGGATGTGTTCTGTAGTCCACAGAGAGAACTCAGAACAAAGCTAATTGTGTTATCCGTTAGCACTGGTGGAATCAACAGATATTTTTTTAATGTTGTTTAGAAAAAGATACAACTAGTCAGCACTGATACCATTCCATTCAATCAGGCAGTGTGTTGTCAACCCACAACAGGAAATTAGGAATTAAATGCGTGTCTACTAGGATCTGTAAGGATGTTTCTGTATTTGCAGGATCCAGATATCAAACATGGGACATGTGCATGTATTCCAATGGCATACTATTTATGTATTTTTTGCATTGAAAAACACTTTCCTTCGAATTAGTTTGGGAACCATGGGTGACCTATTTATCTGTTAGTTCCTAAACTTATATTTTACAAATATATTAGTTGTCAGGGGTGCACTTATTTCCCCCCCCCCCCTTAATTCCCCTCTATCTTTCATTCTACTCCTTTTCTTCTTTCTTTTCTCTTTCCTTTTTTTGTGGATATTCTATGAGTTATATTTCGCTAAGCTTTGATATTAGTATATTCATGGAGAAATCATCATAGTAATTTAGGTAATTTGCTTAGTCTAATTTACATCCTTGTTTGACATTTGTTTTTAATGTAACACTTTTTGTGAATCTTGTTTATTACATACAATAAAAAACTATTGTAAACAGAAAAACACTTTCAATTGGTAGTAAAGTTTGTTAGAAAAAAAAAAAATCCAAACTGCAAGGCAATGTCATAACGTGAGACTTACTAAAATAAAGCCCTCCAGCAGAGTGCTGTAACCGCTGACAGGGTTTTCCATCTTCACCAGGTCTTCTTTCGGGTTCACAGGCTTTGGCCGTCTGACTGGCTGAGCTGAGATTACATCACTCCCACGCATGCACACGGAATGCATGGTTTACAGCACAAACCTCTGAATAAACGGCAAGGGGTGCCATTCCTTCAGAGCTCATGTGCCTGTGACGTCACCGGCTGCTGCTCCATGGAATATCTCCTACGGTGCATGTTTAGGAGATTTTCATTTTATCTATGGGTAAGCTGTAGTATAAGCTTACGTGTAGGTAAAAGTACCATAAGCAACTTTACTACCACTTTAAGGTTTGTAGGTCCTGTCTGATATTAAAATATATATGAGGTACCGGTGCCAATTATTGTGTTTAGTGATTGTATTAATATTTTTTTATTTTTCGTGATGTGCAGCAGTTTTGTGAATAATATTCACCCACCAGTGATTATTTAAAACATGTAATAAAGAAAGAAAACCGCGCCACCCTTTATTGTTGGTGCTGTTACCCAATTTTTACCCCCTTTTTTGCTTTAAAGGTGCTGTATGTACAAAGATATACTTTAAATATAATTATTTATGGTGTGTTTTTACCATCTCTTCGTATGGTTTATGAGTGCTATGTAAAAAAGTGCTCTGTGCTATTTTCTAATTACAAATTCCAACCGCAACAATCATGCGCTTCATAGAGAATATTTCATCATAGTGTTTTTACAATACATCTATATCAATGGTGCCATCAATAGCATTAAGTATTTCAACATTTAATCACGGTATACAGAAATACAGATAAGTTATAAGTGAAAAATAAAAATAAAAATAAGAATAAAAATAAATCCGTGACACCACCGTGTGTTTGCAGTGCTTCTATATTCTAAACATTCGTTGTGCAAGTCCTTCTAGTGCATCCACCACCTATTATGCAATGGGTCACTCACCACATCAAGGTGAGTATGGGGTGTGTGGTTAATTTCTGGATAACCAGTCCTATCTGTAGGTTCCTGTACGTTCCTATTTCCTGGTATAGGGGGTCACATATGCTCCACTCTCCAGAAGAAAAGATAATGACATATGGCTCCAATGGTGAAGTATGTTTTTAAAAACTTTTATTTAAAAAAGAAAGCATTTATAAAACTCACATGATCCGGTGCCTTATGCTGGCACTGAGCGTTTCCAGCCGTGTGTGTGAGACCCTGTCGCTAGTATCTCTGTGCTGGTTTCTCGTTTGTGTGCGTTCCAAGCCTCTTCCTCGCCTGAACAGCCTCTGCCGGAAGTGACGTATGTGCGAATTACCCAGCAGCCTCTACGCGTTTCGCAACTTAATTTTGCGTCATCAGGAAGCTGCCGGGTGATTAGTTAGCTCTGTTTTTATGGTCCCAGTACCCGTTTGTGTGTGTTGTGATTGGTTCCCTGGTTTGCGCCCTACCGGAAGTACCATATCCGCCATCTTTGTTGTGGTCCTTCTATTTTCCTAATGACAGGAAGCTTGTGTCCCACCATTTTAACTGTGGTATTCCCTTATTTATCTTTTATTCCCTCCATTCTCTATGCTCGAATGCCGGATAGGTAACACCACCCATACATGTGGATTGCTCTCACAATCTGTTATATGTCTTTGAGACAAAGCCTTAAAAAATTCCTTCTTTAAAGTTAAAATTCAAATATCCATCGGCCTATTATACTATACATGGTCCATCCATTGTCTTAATAACAGGAAGTTTATGGTTCACGATTTTAACTGTGGTATTCCCTTAATTGTCTTGTGTTCCCTCAATTCTCTATGTCTAAAAACCGGATAGGTGTCACCACCCACACAGCTGGATTGCTCTCACAATCTTACATACATCCTAGAGATAAGTCTTTCAAAAATATATATATGGGTATTTTACTAAAAATTACATTATGGTGTGCATCGACCTCGATTTTTCTTTTCTTTTATTTTTCTTTTTATTTATTTTTATTCTTATTTTCATTGATACTTCTATTGTTACCTTTATATATATGGGTATTTTACTAAAAATTACATTATGGTGTGCATCGACCTCGATTTTTCTTTTAATATACAACAAGCATTTATCAAATATCCGTCATGTATTAAACATCAACCATTTGTCATATAATCAAATAATCTATCAATCACCGTATCCCCTTGTTCACATTTTACCACCTGTCAAACCACGTAATTTTGATCAAAAAATTATCAAAAAATTGAAAAAATGAAAAAAAATGAATGAATGAAAAAAATGTGAAAAAGATGAAAGAACTGGAAAAAAACGAAAAAAGAAAAGAAAAAATATAAATAAAAATAAAAATAAAAATAAAAATAGAAATAAAAATAAAAATAAAAATAAAAAATAAAAATAAAAATAAAAAATGAAAATAAAGGTAACAATAAAAGTATCAATGAAAATAAGAATAAAAATAAATAAAAATAAAAATAAAAATAATAAGAATAAAAATATTAAAATTGTGGTAAAAATACAAGTGGAGAATGTAAAAATAATGGTAACGAAAAAAATAAAAATCAGCGTGGAAATGTGAGCATGAGGTTACGTTAATAGTCCTCTATGTAGCAGCTGACATCGAGTTCCACATTCAACACTTTTTTCTTCATTGTGTCTAATTTAAATATCCAGTATGTTTCATTTTTCGATATTTCTCTTTTTAAATTTATGTTTCTCCAGCTTTGTTCTATTCTATCGATTCCGAAGAATTTTAAGTGTTTAGGGTCCCTATTGTGGATTTCCCTAAAGTGTTTAGAGAGACTATGGTGCTTAAATCCCTTTTTTATATTTCTAATATGTTCTCCCATTCTTGTTGAAAGTGCTCTGGTAGTCCTGCCTACGTACTGTAATCCACAGTCACATTCTATTACGTATGTGACGTGGGTACTTTGGCATGTAATCAGCTTTTCTATTTTAAATTTTCGTTTATTTGAATAGGATTGAAACTCAAGTGTTTTTCGTGTTTTTCCGTTTGTTGTTCTACACGGTTTGCATTTACCACATCGGTAAAATCCTTTCTGGTCAAAAAAAGTGGTCATCTTTTTAGGTGGATCTGGTACGTTCTTGACTAATTGGTCTCTAATGCGTTTGGCACATCTGTAGATGAACATGGGTTTTGCTGGCAAGATACTGCCTAATTGAGGGTCATTGCTGATGATAGGCCAGTGTTTTTTTATTATCCCTTCTAGGGTTTTATACTGGCTGTTGAATCCTGTTATGAAAGGTATATTAATCCCCTGCTTCTCTTTTGTTTTGTTCCGTTTTTTATTCAGAATTATATCTTCTCGATTTTTTTTTCCTATTTTTTCTCTAGTTTCCTCCAGTTTTCCTTGGTTATACCCTTTATCTTTAAATCTCTCTATTAGAATATCTGTTTGTCTATAGTAGTCATCCAATTGGTCGCAATTGCGTCTGATTCGAATAAATTGTCCCATGGGGATGGCTTTTTTCCACTTGGGGTGGTGGCAGCTGTTGTACGGTATATATCCGTTTCTGTCTGTCTCTTTAAAGAACGTTTTTGTTTCTAAATGTTGTCCTTTCTTATATATTTCCAAATCCAGAAAATTTACTTTCTGAGTTTGTACGTTTACTGTAAATTTTATGTCATATTTGTTTTTTCCAATATGTTCCATGAATGATGCCAGTTCATTCGTGGTACCTTCCCAAACGATTAATATATCATCTACAAATCGTTTGTAGGACAGTATCTGTAGCCAACATTTTCCAAACACTTCTTCATGTTCCCATTTGTTCAGGAAAATGTTGGCCACACTGGGAGCATACTTGTTTCCCATTCCTACACCTTTGGTTTGTCTGTAATATTTGTGTTGGTGCCAGAAGAAATTATTTCCCATGGCCAATCTTAAACCTTCAAGTATGAACCGTCTTTGTTTTATTTTCAAATTTGAATATTTTTTTTTCAAATTTTAAAAATTTTTCATCGACCATGCCACTGCCCCTAGTGTATCCACCTGTTTGATGTTAGTATACAATGACTCCACATCTATTGTTACCAATAGTGTATTGTCATTTATTCTAAGTTGTTTCAACATTTTGATGACATCTGTGCTGTCTTTGATAAAAGCTTGGCCCTTACCCGCTAGGGGTTGTAAAAATACGTCGAGGTACTCACCGATTCTAGAGAAGATTGATCCGATCCCACTTATTATGGGTCTACCTGGAGGTTTTTTATTTTTATTTTTTTTGTTTTTGTGTACCTTGGGTACCTGGTAGATCACCGGTACCCTCGGAGCCTCTGGTAGTAGGTACCTGCCTTCTTTTTTTTTTTTTATTATTATTTATTTTTATTTTTTTTTTTTTATTTTGGTATTATTTTTATTTTATTTTTAATTTTAATTTTTATTTTTATTTTTATTTTTTTTTTATTTTTATTTTATATTTATTCTTTTCTTTTTTCATTTTTTTTTCCAGTTCTCTCATCTTTTTTACATTTTTTTCATTCATTCATTTTTTTTCATTTTTTTCATTTTTTGATAATTTTTTGATCAAAATTACGTGGTTTGACAGGTGGTAAAATGTGAACAAGGGGATACGGTGATTGATAGATTATTTGATTATATGACAAATGGTTGATGTTTAATACATGACGGATATTTGATAAATGCTTGTTGTATATTAAAAGAAAAATTGAGGTCGATGCACACCATAATGTAATTTTTTGTAAAATACCCATATATATATTTTTGAAAGACTTATCTCTAGGATGTATGTAAGATTGTGAGAGCAATCCAGCTGTGTGGGTGGTGACACCTATCAGGTTTTTAGACATAGAGAATTGAGGGAACACAAGACAATTAAGGGAATACCACAGTTAAAATGGTGAACCATAAACTTCCTGTCATTAAGACAATGGATGGACCATGTATAGTATAATAGGCCGATGGATATTTGAATTTTAACTTTAACCACTTCCCGCCCGGTCAATAGCATATTGACGTCCGGGAAGTGGTTCCGTTATCCTGACTGGGCGTCATATGACGTCCTTCAGGATAACATGCCGCCGCGCGCCCGTGGGGGCGCGCATCGCGGCGATCGGTGGAGCGGTGTGTCAGTCTGACACACCGCTACACTGATCTCGGTAAAGAGCCTCCAGCGGAGGCTCTTACCACGTGATCAGCTGTGTCCAATCACGGCTGATCACGATGTCAAAAGCCGGTGATCGGCTTTTCCTCACTCGCGTCTGACAGACGCGAGTAGAGGAGAGCCGATCGGCGGCTCTCCTGACAGGGGGGGTCTGCGCTGATTGTTTATCAGCGCAGCCCCCCTCAGATGCCCACACTGGACCACCAGGGACTCCACTAGGATCACCAGGGAAGTGGGCAACATGTGGATGGCCAGGTATGTACCCCCTGGCCATCCACATGTGCAAATGATGCCCAATCTGTGCCAGTCAGTGCCCACAAATGGGCACTGGCTGGCACCATCAAGTAGCAATCAGTGCCACCCATCACCCAGCAATGCCACCCATCAGTGTTATCAGTGCCACCCATCAGTTTAATCAGTGCCACCCATCAGTGTCCAGCAGTGCCACCTATCAGCGTCCATCCGTGCCCATCAGTGCCCACCTATCAGTGCCCATCAGTGCCCATCCATGCCACCTATCCGTGCCACCCATAAGTACCCATCAGTGCCACCCATAAGTGCCCATCAGTGCCGCCTATGAGTGCCCATCAGTGCCGCCTATGAGTGCCCATCAGTGCCACATATGAGTGCCCATCAGTGCTGCATACCAGTGCCACCTATCAGTGCCCATCAGTGCCACCTATCAGTGCCCATCAGTGCCGCCTATCAGTGCCCATCATCAGTGGCCGTCAGTGCCACCTCATCAGTACCACCTCATTGGTGCCACCTCATCTGTGCCCATCAGTGCCGCCTTATCAGTGCCCGTCAGTGCAGCCATATCAGTGCCCATCATTGAAGAAGAAAACGTACTTATTTACAAAAAATTTAACAGAAACAAAGAAAAAATTTTTGGTATTTTTTTATTTGTTGCGCAAAAAATAAAAATCGCAGAGGTGATCAAATACCACCAAAAGAAAGCTCTATTTGTGGGAACAAAATTATAAAAAATTTGTTTGGGTACAGTGTTGTATGACCGCGCAATTGTCATTCAAAATGCGACAGTGCTGAAAGCTGAAAATTGGTCTGGGCGGGAAGGTGTCTAAGTGCCTGGTATTGAAGTGGTTAAAGAAGGAATTTTTTAAGGCTTTGTCTCAAAGACATATAACAGATTGTGAGAGCAATCCACATGTATGGGTGGTGTTACCTATCTGGCATTCGAGCATAGAGAATGGAGGGAATAAAAGATAAATAAGGGAATACCACAGTTAAAATGGTGGGACACAAGCTTCCTGTCATTAGGAAAATAGAAGGACCACAACAAAGATGGTGGATATGGTACTTCCGGTAGGGCGCAAACCAGGGAACCAATCACAACACACACAAACGGGTACTGGGACCATAAAAACAGAGCTAACTAATCACCCGGCAGCTTCCTGATGACGCAAAATTAAGTTGCGAAGCGCGTAGAGGCTGCTGGGTAATTCGCACATACGTCACTTCCGGCAGAGGCTGTTCAGGCGAGGAAGAGGCTTGGAACGCACACAAACGAGAAACCAGCACAGAGATACTAGCGACAGGGTCTCACACACACGGCTGGAAACGCTCAGTGCCAGCATAAGGCACCGGATCATGTGAGTTTTATAAATGCTTTCTTTTTTAAATAAAAGTTTTTAAAAACATACTTCACCATTGGAGCCATATGTCATTATCTTTTCTTCTGGAGAGTGGAGCATATGTGACCCCCTATACCAGGAAATAGGAACATACAGGAACCTACAGATAGGACTGGTTATCCAGAAATTAACCACACGCCCCATACTCACCTTGATGTGGTGAGTGACCCATTGCATAATAGGTGGTGGATGCACTAGAAGGACTTGCACAACGAATGTTTAGAATATAGAAGCACTGCAAACACACGGTGGTGTCACGGATTTATTTTTATTCTTATTTTTATTTTTATTTTTCACTTATAACTTACCGTATCTGTATTTCTGTATACCATGATTGAATGTTGAAATACTTAATGCTATTGATGGCACCATTGATATAGATGTATTGTAAAAACACTATGATGAAATATTCTCTATGAAGCGCATGATTGTTGCGGTTGGAATTTGTAATTAGAAAATAGCACAGAGCACTTTTTTACATAGCACTCATAAACCATACGAAGGGATGGTAAAAACACACCATAAATAATTATAATCAAAGTATATCTGTCTGATATTAACCACTTCAATACCCGCCCATAGTCATATGACGCCCACAAGGTGGATCTCCCATCCTGGGTGGGCGTCATATGACGTCCTCCCATTCCCGGCCGCCTGGGGGACCCGGTCGGGACCCGGTGCGAGTGCCCGGCGGCCGCGATGTCCGCCGAGCACCCGCGATTGCCCGTTAAAACAACGGGACCGTGTGGGACCGTGGAGCTGTGTGTGTAAACACACAGCTCCACGTCCTGTCAACGGAGAGGAGACCGATCATGTGATCCCAGTACGGAGGAACACATGATCGGTCTCCTCCCCTTGAGTCCCCTCCCCCCACAGTTAGAATCACACATATAGGGAATACATTAACCCCTGCCGTGCCACCTAGTGTTAACCCCTTCCCTGCCAGTCACATTTACACAGTAATCAATGCAATTTTATAGCAACGATCGCTGTGTAAATGTGAATGGTCCCAAAAATGTGTCAAAAGTGTCCGAAGTGTCCGCCGCAATGTCGCAGTCATGAAAAAAAAATCGCAGATCGCCGCCATTACTAGTAAAAAAAAAAAATGCAATAAATCTATCCCCTATTTTGTAGACGCTATAACTTTTGCGCAAACCGATCAATATACGCTTATTGCGATTTTTTTTACCAAAAATATGTAGAAGAATACGTATCGGCCTAAACTGAGTAAAAAAATAGTTTTTTTTTAAAAAAAATTGGATATTTATTATAGCAAAAAGTAAACAATATTGTGTTTTTTTTTCAAAATTGTCGCTCTTCTTTTGTTTATAGCGCAAAAAATAAAAACCGCAGGGGCGATCAAATACCACCAAAAGAAAGCTCTATTTGTGGGAAAAAAAAGGACGTCAATTTTGTTTGGGTGTAATTGTCAGTTAAAGCGACGCAGTGCTGAATCGCAAAAAGTGCTCTGGTAAGGAAGGGTGTAAAATGGCCCGGTGCTGAAGCGGTTAAGGCATACTTGAATAATTATGCTCTCAAAAATGAGCAGTAGGAAAGACCTATATGTCTTTAGTTCTGCAATAATTGTTTCCATCATTTGGGAACAGCATAGGCTCAACTGCTTCATCAATGCCAGTTACATTTTTGAGCATCAGCTCTGCACAGGAGGAATAATTTTTGTGCAGTTATCATGCAGTGGAAGATGTGTTTAGAAGTACAGCAGTTTTCTTCAACTTCTGTGTCCCCACCTGAAGCTCAATTGCTAAAGAAAGGGAGGGTTGACTTGAGTGATCTTAATTCTGCACCTGAAGAAACTTGACCAGCTTGTCACCAGTGCAGATATAGGTTAACCTGACCACATTTTACCATGGTTGGCAAGCCAGCAGTGTGTGATGTGATACAGAAAGAGCTCACTTGGTTGGGTAGGAAACCCAGAAGTTTATACAGGATGGAATACTTGAACAGAGCCTGCAGCATTCTCACACAGTCAGCACACACCCTGTAAATATTACTTTATGCCTACGGTTGATTGATGATTTTGGAATGTCTTCTGCACACAAGTTATTATATGCGCACTAATTGATGAGAAGTGGTATACCGTATATACTTGAATATAAGCCGACCTGAATATAAGCCGAGGCATCTAATTTTACCACAAAAAACTGGGAAAACATATTGACTCGAGTATAAGCCTAGGGTGAGAAATGCGCAGCTACAGGAAGTGGAAAAGAGGGTCAACAATGCCCATCTGCAGCCTCACTGTACCCATTTGCAGCCTCAGGTCCCCCGAACTTCAAACTCGGTAGTTAAGGGTTCCTATATGCCCCCTGCAGCCAAAATTTGGGGTCTCTGAACCCAAATGGTCCCAAAATTACATTGCTGCAGATGGACACAGTTGACGACTTTGGGGCCCCATATCTTGGGCCACTTAGTGCTAGGAGCCCCAAATTTTGTGTACAAACCCAGTGGAACTATCACTACAACACATGGGGTTCCTAGCACCAAGTGGCCCCGAGATACGGTGCCCCAAAGTCGGTTCGGAAAATGTCAAGCACTTTTCTGCAGCAGATAATGAAATTTTCCAACCGACTTTGACCCCCCGTATCTCGGGGCCACTTGGTGCTAGGATATGTTGTAGTGCTAGTTCCACTGGGTTTGCACACCAAATTTGGGGTTCCTAGCACCAAGTGGCCCAGAGATACGGGCCCCCAAATTTGGTTCGGAAAATGTCATTCCCTGCTGCAGAAAACTGCTTGACTCGAGTATAAGCCGAGGGGGGCATTTTCAGCACAAAAAAATGTGCTGAAAAACTTGGCTTATACTCGAGTATATACAGTAGTTTGGATCAGGCTTGGCCAGGACTTGTTGTTTGACAGCTGTTACACAAAAAGCATAGACACCAGGTAAAGATGGAGTATGCATTATCTCAAAAATAAATGATTTTGCTTTGTATCAAGCTACATGATATTTCCATTAATAAATTGAGAACATTTTATTTATATTAGCTAAAAACAAACATATTTTGGGAGGGGGAAATACTTGCTCCAAATGTAAAAGAAAGCCAAGAGCCACTCACAGGGAGCCAGTCGGAAGAGCTTTTTAGATTATGAGCCTTCGACAGAAGCAGGCCAAATGGTTGGCTTCTGGACCTGATGCGTGTGGTCGGCAAGCACGATCGCCGCTGGCCACTCACGATTGCGGCCACGAGAGCCAGCATGGGGAGGAAGATGGCTTTCTCCATGACGTTAGAGGGGGCGGGGGTCACCAGGTGGCCCTCCTCTGTCGTCATGGGAAGTCCCTGTCAAGTCCCCCTGCGTAAGAGGGGGCGGGGTCACCAGGTGGCCCCGCCCTACATTATATAAGACCTGTCAGAAGAAGAGAAGCATAACACAGTGAGAGCCTCCCATTGCGCAGAGCGGCCCAAGAGCGAAAAAGAGACGCCGTGGAGGAAGATGCCGGACGAGAACACCGGAGCAAGAAGAAGCGGATGGGAGGAAGAAGAAGATGGAGGAAGAAGATGAAGAAACTGAAGGATGAAGAAAGGAAGAAGGAAGAAGACCAGAAGAAAGAAGATGAAAGAATAAAGGAATTGTCAAAAAACTGTCTCTTGTCATTTTTAACACTTTTGTCACTTTTTTGGTGAAATGTTAGGGTTACTTTTGTACCCCCTTACCATTTCACACAGGGGGGTGGGATCTGGGGGTCCTCTTGTTAAAGGGGGCTTCCAGATTCTGATAAGCCCCCCCGCCCGCAGACCCCCACATCCACCGGGCAAGGGTTGTGGGGATGAGGCCCTTGTCCTCATCAACATGGCAGCAGCCAATGTTGCCACTGCTGTGTCTCAGCCAATCAGGAGGGAGAATCTTGGACAGCTGAGACACTCATGGACATTGTTGGACATAGAGGGACCTCAGATTAGTATTAGGGGGGCTGAGGGGGACTGCTGCACACAGAAGGCTTTTTATCTGAATGCATAGAAGAATGCATTCAGATAAAAAAAACAATACAATCCCTTTAAGAGAACACAAATAGCATATTGCACTTGAATATAATAACTGTGTATTATTTTATAGCTAATAACCACAGCAGCTTAGCATAAGATATAACTAGGAGTAAAGAATTTTCTGAAAATGGACGCATAGTACATTACTGTATCAGTGCACTGAAGAATGCATTTTTACTAAATATTAGAGCTTCCTATAGGTAACAGTTATCCTATTGAAGTGACTGGATTCCTTCTTAGTAAAACTGATGATCACAGCACTCACCTTGAATGCTGCACATGATGATCACCTAGCTAGGAAATTTGGGTCTTCGGTCTGGGAGGAAAGACAAAGCTGAAAATGTCAAACACTTGACAATATTCTGAAGGTTAACTTTAGTCCATAGAGAAACAGGTAGTTAAGAGTTAATTCTCAAAAGATGAGGAAAAAAGAAACCACGGGCAGTAATGCAGAAAAAAAAAGAAAATGAATGATGACAGTTTTATCAATTGTCAGACTCTGTACTGCCGTGTACAGAAAACGCAAGCAATTTACTGAATCTTGAACACAAAAGCTTGTACTATCTGTACAATGACCAAGCAATGATAGCTTTTTATTTTGCTTGCGCCTTCCCCCCACTTTTTTCTGAGCCAATGCTTTTATGATTTATTTTTCCTCCCTCGTCTCTCTTTATGAAGAAAAGTAGTCAGAATCAATAAAATGTTCCCCCCTCTAATGTCTATAACAATACCCGTGTAGGATCGACGCCCTATTCAGTTGGAAAAGCAGTCCAATTATGCCACAACTGTCAATTTTGGGGTCATGGATCAAGAAAATACAAAGAGAATGAAGCATTTAGACTGAAGAATTCTATGAAAGTCAGATGATTCCCTCAGGTTTAGAATTGCTGGAATATAAACTGCTTTGTAATTATAAGGCACATTGAATATCAACAATTTCCCTTGCTTTCCCACATATACAGCCAAATATACAATGGATATTTTTCTGTATTTAAATGAATACATATCAGTAATACAGGCACAGCACTGGCTTTGCATATTTAGCATTCCATATTTTTTATGTGTTAGTGTTATGGTCCACAGTTGATTGATCAGTGGGGTGCTTTAGCAATTGAATGCATTAGCAATGATTTTCTATATTTGTCATAGTTCTGATGACAAAGATTATTAACAACAAATAGGACACTTGGTAGATAACCTTACTTATTACAGAGGGTTACACTTGCACAGTTCATATGTTTTAACTTTTATGTCTCTATGTCACTAGGACAATAAACATTGGTTCTGATTACTAAGATAGGGAAGATACAAGCAGCAATAATTACTTGAAAGAGATTGAAAGCATTCTCAACTTACAAAAAACAAATGTTTTTGCTGCTCTTCCTGTCCATGTTAGAGGGATTTCTCATTACTTCCTCTTTCTAGGACACCCTATACCTAGGGCAGGAAGTGAAAAAAATCTAACATAATTTATTACCAGAAACTGTTTGCAATGTCATTTAGGTCTTGATTCATTCAATTTGCAATTACATTTATAGCACCTTAACCCCTACCCATGAGCGAACGCATATATATTCTATAGTTGGCGGCACCAATTGAGCAGGAAAATCCAACAGGGCAGTTGTACAGACGTTTATCAGTAGAAAAATACCTGTGAATCGACTTTTATATGATCTCCCTACCCATACATGGATCGAAATTCAAACGGTTCATCAGGGACTGGCCACATTTTGATCCATGTATGGGCAGGAAGGTTATACAGAAGTTAATCTACTGGTATTTTTCTACCAGTCAACACTTGTACAACCACCCTTGCGGATGGCTGGTTTTTGAGTTTATGTTGTGTAGATTAGACTAAGAGGTGGGCCTAAGTAGTTTAGCAAAAGCCAGCAAAGAGTACACAATAGTACTAAGGTGATGACTGCATTTCTGGCACATCCCCAGATATTTTTCTGTATCTGTATGGTTTTTATAGCAATACAACCTTGGGACATGTGCATGTTTTGCAACAATGTACTCCATATGTTTTTTCCCCCTGGCATACAATTTTAAGTGTTATTGCTGCTTGATTAATCATTTCCAATAACTATGACTTAGGGATTATACAATGTGCCCAAGTATAGTTGTTAGTGGGGTTTGATGAATCCCTAATAAAGTCTAAAAATTCCAGACTTAAAGGCTAAGTTAACCATTTTGTTTTCTAAACTTCAGCTCCCCTATGTACCAATATAGCATTATACTTCTTTTGCAAAAATAAAAAAAATGTTCCATTCATTGAAAACACTTCTAAATTTCAGCTTCCCTGTGTTAATGTATTTTGAAAAAATAAAAAAAGCTTTCCATTTATTCTACACGCTCACCTCACTGTCCTCATGGCTGTTTGAAAACACTTCTCCATTACTCATGCCTTACTTCCTGGACAGACTATAGGTCATGACACAGGAAGGAGTTCACCAGCTGATCTCATTAGCACACACTCTGCATCATCCACCCTCAGCTGTCAACTTCTTCCTGTGTCATTACCTAAAGTCTGTCCAGGAATTAAGGCAGAAGTAATGGAGACGTGTTTTCAAACAGCCATGAGGACAGTGAGGTGAGTGTGTAGAATAAATGGAAAGCTTTTTTTTTATTTTTGCAAAATAAATACATTAACACAGGGGAGCTGGAATTTAGAAAAAAAAAGTAGACAAAGGTGAACTTAGCCCTTAAAATTAACTTTAGTGATGCCTATGGGGGCTGAAGCTTGATAATCAATTCTGGACATTTTCAAAGCTAATAGACTAGGGGTATAAAAAAGACATTGGGAGTTGGACACTGATGTGCAAAATAAATAAATGAATACAATTTATAATACCATACAGCAGAGAAGTGATCATCCTTTTAAGCACATTCTATAGTGATGAGGATGACATGTTAAAAAACACCAATTTATTCAATAATATGCTAGGGAGATGACTTTAACCACTTCAAGACTGGACACTTTCACCCCCATTTTTAAGATTTCAGTGCTGTCATATTTTGAATGACAATTACTAAGTCATGCAACACTGTACCCAAATGAAAGAAAAGTTTCTGAATTTCTGCACTCCTTGAAATCTTTAATTGTGTATAAAAAAAACATCACAGACACCATGGGGATATCTCAAATGGAACATGTTTCACGCTAATAACAGCACTTACTCAACTTATGCTTACAGATTTAATCTGTATGCAGTGACCGAGCGAGTGTTGTTATTAGAAGTTTGATTTCCTTACATCAGTTGTGGCAATGTATTTATATACATTATATATATATATATATATATATATATATATATATATACAGTATCTCACAAAAGTGAGTACACCCCTCACATTTTTGTAAATATTTTATTATATCTTTTCTTGTGACAACACTGAAGAAATAACACTTTGCTACAATGTAAAGTAGTGAGTGTACAGCTTGTATAACAGTGTAAATTTGCTGTCCCCTCAAAATAACTCAACACAGAGGGAGGCGTGGCAACAGCCCAGCAAGATGGACGCTTGACTGAGGAGCTCCTCATGGCTGCTAGGAGAATCGCTAGATAGCAGAACCCACAGCGTCATCCTGCAGCTCTACACGCCTCCTATGGGTGTGCTACACTTCCTACCATGCCACAGAGGAAGCAAAAAATGCCCCAGCCGCACAAACTCTTGGGGTTCTTCCCGCCTGTCTCTGGAGGACAATGACAAAATTGGTTGGTGGCCTCCAATCCTCCCGGGCTCTCTAGTGACCGCCTCAGTAACATCCTCCTTAGCCAGCATGGCGGCCACTGCTGAGGGGCATACATCTGGGACATTCCACCCCACATTTTTCAACACAGCAAAGTCCAAACCCTGCAGGGAATCCTCTCCACCATACGAGGATCAAATGCAGGAAAAGGTAGGTGCAGATTCTGCAGCACCAGCACCCAGAATCCACTCAGACCTTATAGCTGCATTCCCCACCTCTTACCAACCAGTGTCAGACACAGTTCCTAAAGACATGCTGCTCTCTCTCTGAGCATCCCTGCAAGCTGACATGGTGAACTGTATGGCACAACATTAAGTGGAGATTCAAGAATTGGGCGAAAGGGTTGATCATGTGGAGAATACGCTGTGTGACTTTACTGAAAATCATAACACCTTAGTGGATGCTTACTCTGCACAACATGAAGATATGTCCTGGATTAAAGCAAAGCTGTAAGATTTAGAGCACAGGTCAAGCAGAAACAACTTAAAGATCAGGGGGATACCTGGGTCTATTCAATCTTCTCAACTACCCCATTTCATGAGAGAATTGTTCCTAGCAGTCCTTCTGAACTTCACATCTGTGGACCTGACAATTGACAGGAGCCATTGTGTGCCCAAACCCTCGTTCCTATCAGCTGAAATCCCTAGAGATGTGATCCCTTTTTCAGGTCAAAGAAAAACGACTGGAAGCATTCAGACATCCATCACAGCTCCCTGAAAATGCCTCAACCCTACGCCTACTGCCAGACCTCTCTCAGTACACATTGCAACAATGTAAGAATCTACTTACGATTACTAAAGCTCTCTGGAACCACAACATTCCATATAAGTGGAAGTACCTGCAAAGCTAGAAATTACCCACCAAGGTTCTACCTCCTGAGTAACCACCCTTGAAGAATGTCTGTCCATGCTACGTACATGGGATATCCTTCCCGCTCAAGTTCCTGCTCCTCCACGGGTGTACTCTCCTCAAAAGACAACCCCAGATTGGCAACAGGTCCGCTATAACCACCACACCTGATGTTTCACATTGTAGGTCCCCAAGACAACCTGCACATAAAGTGCTTCATTAGCTCCCAGTGTCAAGATGAGTGCATAACACCGCACTCCAACACCCTGCACTATGCTTCAGCATATGCTGCTTAACCCCTCTCTATTCATGAAAGGATACTTCTCTATACTGTTTTTTTATTGCTAAGTTCCCAGTTGGAACTCTAGCTGTTTCTGGACACAAAATGGCCTTCCAGCCTGGAAATACAACTTATCCTCCAAGCCCGGTGTCAGCACTGGATGATAATAGCAGCCAATACCCACATGCCTATTCTCCTCACAACCCAAGCTCAATCATACATGATACTGTGCCCCATGCAGATAACCTTGCCTCTTTTCCATATTGCTTTAAGGCTTAGAGCCGCTTCACCTAGTTTAGCCACCAACACCAATGGGATTTAAAGTACTTTCATTGAATGTCAATGGGCTTAACCACATGTCAAAAGGAGCTCTATGTGGAAGGAAGCCTGCAAACAAAATGCCGACATATTGTATATGCAAGAATCACACTTTCCCGCCCAGGTGACTCCTCGCTGTACCCACAAGGCATACTCTTATATCTTCATCGCCTCAGCTTCCAGCAAAATATTAGGGGTTCTACTAGCAATTCGAGACTCACGCTCCTTTGAACTAAATGACTCTGTCTTAGACCCAGAAGATCGCTACATCATTGTTATATGTCAGATTAACTCCAAGCTGTACACTCTGGTGTCCGCAACTCCCACCAAATCCGCTTTATCAAGAAACTGATCAAAACAGTTCAGTATCTTCAAAAAGGTAGCATCATTTTTGGTGATGACTTCAATGCAGTTACTAACCACATCCTGGACACCTCATCTACAAGCAAGAGCTCTCATCCAGAACTGAAGACTCTACTACATGCGTCTGAGCTTCATGATGTTTGGAGATGCCATCATGGTAATGAAAAGGACTATACGTCATACTCACCCATAGACCTTTTCCTTGTCGATAGATGGGTAATGCAGCAGACATCCTCCTCCTCCATATCTGACATTACTTGGTCAGATCACGCTTCCATATCATTTACTATGGAGGAAAAGGATGCCTGCCCTAGAACATTTGTTTGGCATTGTAACAATTTGATTAGTCAACATTCAACATTTAAATTTTCACAGTATGGAATGCCCACAAGGCATTCATCAGAGGGCTTATTATACAGCTTGGCGCTAGGGCCAAGTGACAATTTAATTCTAAACTAACTGAGCTACTTAAATCCATACACAGTTTTGAAGTTCAAAATAAAGCATCCCCTTCTGAATCCGTCTCCGCCACCTTAACCAAACTGCGGTATGATCTCAGATCTCTCTTATGTTCTCAGCATGACACATACTTGAGAAAGCTTAAATTAAAGCACTATGCTCATGATAATTGAGTGGGTAAATTACTGGCAAACAAACTAAAAGTTAGCAGCGCCAAATTCAGAATCCCTTTCCTATTCCACCCATTCACTAAACAAAGGCTCTCTAATCCTTGGGAGATGCATTTTCCGATTATTATGGTGCCTTATACAACCTAAAAAAAGATGCTACCACCTCTCAACCCACTCCAGACTCAATTACTGAGTTTCTAGCCCAACTCTCTCTCCCACGTAATTGGAAGCTCTAAATGCCCCTTTCACAAAAGCAAAATAACCCAGGTAATTAAAAACCTACCTGCAGGCCTGGAGGGATTCACAAATGAATACTATCAATGTGTCATGGTTATGCAGGAATCTTCCTCTGTTTGCTTACCTCTCCTCATGTTTTCAGACTAAGAGGCCAGCCACTTCCACCTGGTGGTTTTTATAACCTCTCCTCTAAGCATGACTCCACCCCAGGCCCTATCAGGGAACCCTATATTAACCTGTGCACTGCAAGCCAGTGGTGCTGATCAATCATTGTGTATCCATTGTGTATTCGGCTTCCTGTTTTCTGCTTGCCGTGTGCTCTACGTTTGTCTCTGTTACCGACCTTGGCGTGTTCTCAACGATTCCTGTCTGCTTGTGACCTTGACCTTTTGGCATGTCTCCGACCATCCCTGTCTGCCTGTGACCCTAAACCTTTGGCTTGTACTCTGTTGTTCCTGTCTGTTAGTTGCCCTGACCTCTGCCATATCCCCTTACTATCCTTGTCGTTCCAGCCTGCTGCTTCCTTCTCCTGTGGTCTACTGTGAGCATGAGCTGTGAGACCCTAGGGGCCGCGACCTGGAGCCAGACTGCAGCGAAGTCCATCCTCACCACTGGAGGCTCTGGCCAACACCTCCTGGCTCTTAGACTCCGCGCCCTGGGGAATCTATGCTCTAGCTCCCACTGGTATCTGTGTTAGTGATCCAGTAGACCTGTGTCCTGAATCATCCTGGGTACAATCCGCAGCAGTCAGTCCTAAGGTCCACTACCTAGCGGTGCACTTCTGACTCCTACGGAGTGCATCTGTCACCTGGTCTTAGGTGACCTGACACAATGTTTCTCTGATATGTTATCCCTGCACCTAGTGGAAGTTTTCACAGAGGCAGCTCTGAAAGCATCATTGCCGGACGAAATGTTGACAGCTTCTTGCCTAAACCGGGTAAAGACCCCAATACCCTGGCCAATTTTAGGCCTATATATTTGCTGAATTCTTATATTAAGATATATGTGAAACACCTTGCACTCCGTTTACATGAAATTCTTCCGACTCTGGTACAACCAGATCAGACCGGATTTGTCAGGGGCAGGCAAGCCTCTGATGCCACCAGGCGCATCCTAACCACTTGCCGACCAGCGCACAACGATGTACGTCGACAGAATGGCACGGACAGGCATAAGGGCGTACAGGTACGTCCCCTTTAAGATGCCGCCGTGCCATCGGGCCCCCCATGAGGCCGGTCGCGGATCCCCGCGATCGTCTCACGGGAAGGCTGAACGGGGAGATGCAGAAATAAACAGCATCTCCCCGTTCTGCCTAGCAACTAGTGACGCCGATCTCTGCTCCCTGTGATTGGAGCAGAGATCAGCATTCACTAGCTGACAGCCACGCCCCCCCACAGTAAGAAACACACCTCTAGGCACACTTAACCCCTACACTGCCACCTAGTGGTTAACCCCTTCTCTGCCAGTGTCATTTACACAGGAATCAATGCATTTAAATAGCATTGATTGCTATATAAATGACAATGGTCCCAAAAATGTGTCAAAAATTTCCGATGTGTGTCCGCCATAATGTCGCAGTCACAATATAAATCGCTGTTTGCCGCCATTACTAATAAAAAAAAATAATTAATAAAAATGCTATAAAATTATCCCCTATTTTGTAAACGGTATAACTTCTGCGCAAACCAATCAATAATCGCTTATTGTGATTTTTTTATTTTTTACCAAAAATATGTAGAAGAATACGTATCGGCCAAAACTGAGGAAAAAAAATGTTTTTTTGATATATTTTTGGGGGATATTTATTATAGCAAAAAACAAAAAAGAATGCGTTTTTTTAAAAAAAAATTCGCTCTTTTTTGTTTATAGCGCAAAAAATAAAAACCGCAGGGGCGACCAAATACCACCAAAAGAAAAAGGACGTCAATTTTGTTTAGGAGCCACGTCGCACGACCGCGCAATTGTCAGTTAAAGCGACGCAGTGTCGAATCGCAAAAAAGGTCCTGGTCCTTTGGCTGCAAATTGGTCCGGTCTGAAAGTGGTTAAACATTATTCAATTTGCTGAAAGGACTCGATCGTCTCCTCTGCTCCTGTCCCTTGATGCAGAGAAGGCGTTCAATAGAGTCCACTGGGGGTACATAACACGGGTGTTTGCAAAATTTGGCTTCTCTGGACCCAATACTATTCGCTATACTGGCTATACTGGCTTTGTATTCTACTCCCTCCGAAAAGGTCTACTCCTCCAGCCTGCTCTCCAAATTCTTTTCTAGAACAAATGGGACACGACAGGGAGGTCCATTATCCCCCTCCATTTTTAACTTAGTAATAGAACCTTTGGCTGAGGCCATTCGGTCCCACCTGGAAGTCTCTGGCTTCTGTTTCCATACCCATCCTCATGTCATCAACCTATTTGCAGACAATATTATTTTGATGCTCTTTAACCCATCCAGTGCCCTACCTCATGCTCACCAGGTTCTGACCCTTTTCAGTTCCATTTCCTATTATAAAGTGAACTTTTCCAAATCATTAATTCTGGACTTAGGCTACTCCAAACAATCTTGTTTACGACTCCTAAATTATTTCCCTTACGCTTAGTCAGATAAGGGACTACCATACTTAGGAATTACTCTAACATATCCGACCACGCAATTACATGAAGCTAATTTTAAACCACTTATTAATAAGTTAAAAGCCAAAATCCAACTTTATTTAAGCTGCAATATTTCCTGGTTGGGGAGAATGACTACAATTAAAATGATGATTTTGTCACAGATCCTCTACTTCTTCAGGACCCAACCTATCACATTGCCACCTTTTTACTTACAATCCCTAACCTCTTTTACTAAAAACTTTATTTGGCAAGGTAAAAGGGCTTGCTGCATCCATTGCCATCTTATCAAACACTGGAAGGCTGAGGGGTCGGCCTTGTAGACATTCCAGACTACTGGACTGCCACACAACTAAACCAATGGTTTAACCCATCTCCAGATAACTTGTGGGTAGAAATAGAGTATGCATCTATACAATCCCACAACTTCAAGAGCCTTTTACTGGCTGACATATGGAAAAGAACAGACATATCCACTCTCCCTATTACTATAAAATCAGTCTTACTAGCCTGGAGAACCCTAAGCAATCAGGTGACCCATAAGGTCCACAACTTAATAGTTCGCCGCCCTCTATCCACACTGGAATTTCTTATTCCCCACCTTTCCATAAAACAGTGGAACAAAGTTGGTATTAAATGGGTGGAAGATCTACTTATCAAATCCTGACTCCTACCTTTTGAGATATTACAGAAGACCTTCCAGATCCCACCTAAAATTGTTTTCAACTATTTACGCGTGTCAACATTCCTAAAATACCATCCCAAACCCAATACGCACCTGCTCCCCATTCACACGCGAGACCTTGTAACACTAACAAGTCACTTGACACTAGGGGGGGGTGGCTAATTGGGCCCAATTTGGACATTTTCACTTACAGGTGTACTCACTTTTGTTGCTAGTGGTTGAAACATTAATGGCTGTGTGTTGAGTTATTTTGAGGGGGACAGCAAGTTTACACTGTTAAACAAGCTGTTCACTCACTACTTTACATTGTAGCAAAGTGTCATAGGATCACTAACATTTAACCTATTCCAGTATGTAGACATTTTTGTAGACAGAAGTGCAATCCACACTATCTTACCTGAGGAGTTCAAAACACATCTTGAATATACTGTGATTTAGAATGGCAAATAGGATGGGTATTGGTAACACTGGATTTTACATCACGATATACTCTGATTCCACCCCATAAGGTTGTGATGTGAATAAATGTACACTAGAGGGAACCATTCATTAGAAAAGTGTCAAATTGACTGTATTGTTTTGTTTTTTTGTATACAAACTTTGACTGTATTGTTAATGCTATAACTTTCATTCCTAAATTCCTACAGTTAATTAGGACAGCTGTAGACATGTGGACACAAGGCTTGCACTCAGTTGCAGCTGCTTGTACATTTGAGAATTTTATTTTAACTGGACCAATGGCAAACTGGGTACAGCCCTTGAAGTCTCAAAAAGATTCATAGAGAATATTATATGCATATAAAAGGGATCAAGAGTTGAATTGAATGTCTTTCTGGAAATATGTGAATAAGAATACCTAGTGTATAATTTATATTTTTTTCCTCACACAAGTACAGTGAGAGTCATCATCTTAGATCCAAATATTTTTATTGAGAATAATATCCTCCTACCTTGAACATTTAGGAAACCTGTAGACTGCAACAGCTACACCCTTAATGCAAGTTGCAACCTGTTTACTTAGCTGTTAAATATCCCAAAAGAGCACATTATACACCTGAGAATAAATTGCAGCAGAACAGAGGATTATAGGTAAGAGTAAGTATAGTAAGTGTTAATGGCCCAATTTATTGAAACCGGTTCTATAAAAATAACATCTGAAAAAGGACTTTGAAAAAGTGGGCAGTATACCTAGGAAGGAACTTTTGAGAGGCAAAAAAAGAGGAATGTGCTGAAAATTTGTTGTTTGGCATTTGTATTCAAATATAATACTCCAGTACATGTGATGAGGAGAAAAATATCTAAGTCCTGGGATATCTTGAGAGAAGACTTAGCACAGAAGTTACCATTGGGAGCTAAATTTATTTACAAGAGGGTGGAAAATTTAGGACTGGAAATTGCTCTAACTGTCAAAGTTAGAGATGTTAATAATGTAGCTAGTATTCCAGAGAAACATGAATACTTGACTGTATTGTTGATGCTATAACTTATTTATTACATGTGGTTCCTTTATGGCTTTTGTGAACACATTAAGAATAATGAAAGTAAAGGAGTTCACTCTCCCACCTCCGAGGGGCACAACAATCAGATAGGATTTTATAAACATGTAACAACGTTGATCATTTTTGCAATCCAGTGTCAAAAATTGTATGTAGGCAGAAAAAATTGTGAGCTAAAGACCTGAAAAGGTAAACAAAATTTTGTAAGGCACTGAGAAGCACCCTCTCCGAATACATTATAATACATTTCACCATAAATACTTACAAAGTACTCGATTTTGGGAGATAGAGGTAGCAAAACCAGATTAGCGAGGGGGTAATTAAGTAAAGAAAATGTAGAGGAGTGAATCCAAATAAATGTAATCAAGTTGCCATGACTGCATTAAATCTGGATATCGAATCATTTGCATTTGAATGATTTTTTTATGCTACTTTTTACCATAGGACTATAAACCTTTTAAAACCCTTTTTACCTGGGGAGTCCGGCCTCGCCTAAATTTCAGCTCTTTATTCGTCCCCCGCAGCTTCTGTCAAATATGCAGCTACCACTCTCAGACCTTCTATATAGCATGAGGGACCAAGAAGTGTAGTCCCCTGTGCCCAATTTTCTTTTTGTTGGCCAATGAGCCCCTGGCCAGTATCATTAAAGCGGAGTTCCACCTAAAAGTGGAACTTCCGCTCATCTGATTCCTCCCCCCCTCCGGTGCCACAATTGGCACCTTTCAGGGGGGAGGGGGTGCAGATACCTGTATAATACAGGTTCTGCACCTACTTCTGGGAATAGACTCCCGCGGGAGTCACGCCCCTTCCTGCACCCCCCCCGCTGTCTCCTGGGAACCAGGAGATAGCGGGGACCACTTACAACGCGCAGCCTGACTTGCGCATGCGCAGTAGGGAACCGCTTCACTTCCTGATTCCCTTTACCGAGAATGGCGCTGGCAGCAGCCGAGAGCCAATCGATTGCTAGGCCTCGGCTGCCGACATCGCTGGACTCCAGGAAAGGTAAGTGTCCATTTATTAAAAGTCAGCAGCTGCAGTATTTGTAGCTGCTGGCTTTTAATAATTTTTTTTTTTCAGGTGGACTCCCTCTTTAAGAATAACCATTACATCTCTGGAATCCTGAACACGGGGATACATTATAAAATAAACCTATTCACTTATGAGACTCTCCTGACACTACCTAACCCACTTATTATGCTCCTGAATCTTCAGAAATCCCTTTTACAATCTGTGTCTCTTTCCGGCTTTTGAATTTACCCAGCAAAATCCACAGCACTGAACAATTCCTTAACTAAAGCTAGTCTCTCCAACATTCAATCTAACTTCTCCTTCCAAAGGTTGTCCTCTATATTGGAAAATTTAGGTATCGACTGTACCTAACCCCTAACTATGACTCTGTATTTGCGACTAACTACTACCCCTACTACGCAATCTCACCTCCCTTATGCACTCCTGGTCATTCCCCCCTTTTTTGGTAGGCCATAAAGCCGACTATCTTACAGAAAGTCTTTTATTTTTCACTCACTGCCCTCCTTTCACCTTTGGCTTCCTTAAAATAGGGTTATCTACTTTATTTGGGCCGATAAAGAACCTAGGGTAACCTGAGCCATGCTTTTCACCCACAGATTACAGGGGGGCCTAGGAGTCCCAAACATAACTAAATATTATCAGGCTGCCTAAATCTCCCAACTGTCCCTCCGGCACGCTATCCCTGATATCACACTATGAGTACTTCTTGATATCCCAAACTGTGACTCCGCCCTGATGTTGGCCCTGCCTTGGTTACCCGTCCATCCTCTTTGAGCCCTTTGATGCAACACACTTTGACATTTTGGGACATTACTCCAGCAAACTTATCCCCCCTTTCTTCCCTTGCTACCCATTCTCAATAACCCACTCTTTCTCTGGAGTCGAGACCAGGCAAGGTTTTTGTCATGGGGAACTCAACATGGCTTTTGCATATTCATAATTTTTGACTTCCTGCTCTTTCCCCTCCTGGCCCACCCTACAGGAACATCATGCATTGAAATATTTGCCTACCCTTATGTAAATTGTCAGATTTTCCATATAACAACATAGTATTTGACAATATTTGAACATATCTGTCTACACACCCCAGAGTCGCCCAAGTTGATCTCCACCCTTTACACCACACACAGTAGTCAAGGGCCCCTAGAATCCTTACCATATGTAAGGCACTGGACATGCGATCTGGCAACCACCATAGATCCAGAGACCTGGAGTAAGGTATGGTACAGGGTGGCAAAGTGTTCTTTCAATAGGATAACCTTGAAATCAGCCTATAAAGTTCTCTTTTGGTGGCACTGGGCTCTGGCTCAGGTGGCCTAGTTGTTCTCAACTCTTCCTATAGATGCTTCCAAGGTTGTGGCCAATAAGGTAACATACTGCATACTTGGTGATTCTGCCTAAAATGCAACGCCTTTGGTCCAGAATTTTTGGACTCCTTCAAATTTTGTTTCATCCAGTAGTTAAACTCTAGCAGCTAAATTTGCTTTGCCTTATTACTTAATCCCAGGTCTCTCTGTACATGAACAAAAACTGATCATGTACCTTTTCCTTTCAGGCAAACACAACGATAGCTAAGGCATGGAAGAAGCCTTTGGTTTTCTTTAAACCCAGGAAGCCTATCTTACTTCTAGCCTTATATTGAAACTGTGACCCAAGTTTTTGGGGGCCTCCTCCCCGTCCTTTACCCCCTGCCCGCATCCCTACCGCTCTACTCCTTCCTTTCATCGCATCAAGACCCTATTTCTCCCAGCTGATCCTGACTACTCAATCCTCCTGAGGCAACCCATTATATAGTCTGTTGATAATATCAGTATATATTTGTACTGCCTGTCTTTTAACTGCTTCCACTGATTTGCTGTTCTGATTTCCATGGTTAGGTCTATTTATACATTGATGCCATTGCCCCTGCCTGGGCCTAAAAGTTGTTATGATTTCAACATTTGAAATTCTCAGTAAAAATCATTGAAACCTTTTTATCTTCACCTTTATATTGTGTTTATTTATTTATTTCACAGGATATAGATTTTAGATGCTTTTTAATAAAAGTTTATATTGTATATATTTTTTTTTTTTTATAGTTGACGAGGTGGCCTAAATAGAATAAATAAGCAACATATGAAACAAGTTCAGTACAGTCCGGACAATAAGAGATTAAGATAAGAGATTAATTAATTTGGTCTTGATTAGTAGTGCTTTTTGGGACCGCTCTATCTACAGGAATCCTTTTGGTGATTCTAAAGGTTTTATTATTCTTTAATATGAGCACGTGTGGAGTTGTCAGGGAACCAATGGTAGGAGAAGGACTCTAGCACCCAGCATCCATCAAGACACCAACAGCAGGAGAAGGGCTCTAGGACCCAGCATCTCTACCAGCACGTCACATGGGTCTTTATAAGGAAGTAAGTTAGTGTTCAAAGCTGCTTATTGATCTTCCGCTTGTACCGTGTTCCTGTGATCATTGTTTCTGAAAGTTCTTTGCTGCCAACCTGGCTTGTCCTTGACTATTATTCTGCCTGTCTTCTGACCTGACCTTGGCTTGTCCACGGATATTCTCTACTGTCTCCTGTGTCTGACTTTGGCTCCCCTCTGATCCTGCCTGCTCTGTTAGCCTCCTGGCTCTGAACTCTGGCTTGAACTGACTTCCCATTATCTCAGTGCTACTACAGACCTGCCACGTCTCACAGGTGCCACCTGTCCGCAGCCACTACTAACCACATCAGAAACCCTTCTGAGTTCCTCTACAAACAACCTCACTGGCAACCTGTGCTACTTTGAGCCTGACTCCTCCTGTTCTTACTTTCAGGGGAGTCTGGAACTTAGCCGCAAGGGAAGCCCTCTCTCCATTGGCCTCCAGCACCAGGTACGTGATAGGAGTTGTGGTGTTACTGTTAACATGAGTGAGATGGAGATGTCTTGGTGATTTTATAATGTATGGATAAGTATACTAAATGTAAGATACTTTTTAATACGTATAAAATTTGTATCAAATTTTCATGTATTTGTTAGTTTTCAGAGGGATTAGACAAGGGACTGAATGCCTGTATGTGATATTAAATACCCACACTGTCCTGATGAATACATAATAGTGGCACTAGGGTCTAATGCTGTGATTATTACCATGCCAATTGCCAATACAGTATATACAATCCATTGTGTACAGCACAATACGTTTTTTATATATTTGTACAAAAGAAAACAATAAATTTAAAGTTTTATTTCTTAAGTCTATTTAATGTTGCTTGAACAACTCAATTTTGATTATCATGAACTGTATAGCAGTTTCTTTAGGAAGGCAATTGTTGATTTTTATATTAAGTTAGGGTTGGTTCCATTCCCTTATATACCCGGTTAATATACTGTATGGTATTATTGTCTACACTAACTCTGCTGGACATTTTTGCAGAAATAGCTTGAGTCCATAGCACTATTTCATAAATGTATTATGTATTCAATGAAAATGTTTTTCTTGTGCATAATTTTGATGCAAACACTGAATGTTTGTAATGTTATGTTCACAATTTGGGGGAATCATTTAGTAAAGTTGAACTCCATGTTCTAATTTCTGTTGTAGGATCTTGTTTGCCTCCAAAACAAAAGCCTTATATAAATAAGACAATCATATAACAAATTAAAACCCACTAATCACTCCCTATGCAATTTCTCATCTTAATTTATCCTTCCCCTACATTAGCTTTCAATGCACTGATAATATGGCTGCTCCATATCCCCCTTCTTTTATAGGAGGCTGGTTTATACTAAATCCCCCTCACTGGCCTTAGTAAGCCTGCTTGTCATAGTGCAAAGGCTGTGCAGTGCATTATGGATTAAAATAAAATACATAGCGACAGAAAAGGGTCTCAGATATCAGTTTCTGGAAAAGTGGTTCTATTGGCTTGAGTTCTACTACTCGGAGGAATATGCAAGACAGATGGCGTGAATTGCCTGTGATTGTGCGAAGTCTCCGGCAGAGGCTGGGGCTCCATTGGCCAGACCGGGGATAAATCTGTACCCCCCCTTTCCCCTCTTTTTTTTTTTTTCTTTTCCCCCTCACCCCTCTTCTTCCATTTCCCTCCCTCCTCCCTTCCACCTCCCATTAATCATTCAAATTTACATCAGTTCTTCCTCTCCAGTCCTCGTTCCTTGACGTTAGCCTGGGAGCGGCATTTAAATTCCCTGTTAACGATAAGTGGTCTGACATGTGAAGCAAGCGGAATTCAGAGAGCTCCTAGGCCTTGTAGAGAGCACTCCTACTTACGAACCTGGAGAAGAGAGTTTATTCTATTGTTTGATGTATCAAGACATGGTAATCTTTGATTGGGTTGTACACACTAACATAAACAACTTCTGTAATGATTAATGTACAATCTTATGTTTGTATCTGCTTTTTGCAATCTTTGTAAATAAAGAAATAAAATACACCAGGGCAACTCTGCACATAAATTTATAGAGGCTGCAAGTTTTGATACCACAGGATTCAACTCAAACCCGTTAGTGGCAAATCCAAACCGTATACCTAGTGGAGATGTCCAAACAACCATGCAGTATTCATGATCTGAAATTGTGACACCCATAGAGCTCTCAACTCTCAGCATGTTTTAGTGTGCAGTATTATTCAAATAAAATAAGAGTATGAAATGTATGTAGTTAAATGTGATCACATTAAATTAGAGAGCCAGTGTTAATATGCAGTCTGTATTTAGGGGTATTGAAATTTTGAGATTTTTATACATGACTGTAGAGGGTTAGAGCAACCTGACACCATTAAATATAGCACTATTATATACAATAGGTCTTAAACTGGCTTGTGCAATGTACTTTTTGGAGATCAGGGAACTTTTTAAAAGTTGGATTGTGTCATGCAGATTGGTTGTCATTATCTGATCTCTTCTGGTTGCATTTTTAGATCTCAAAATAAGCAGTATAATTGACACTAATTTGCCTCTGCATAATGTGTAATTTGTCTTTGTTCATTTCTATGAGGGGGCACTATTTTGCCAAAACCAGCCTTTAGTGAAGGCATGTGAATAGAATTTCAGAGTTGTTTTACTACTACAGTATTAAAACAATTCTGGGCAACAACTGAAAACAATCAGTGAGCTACCAATGCTGTCAAGCTAACACATCTGTTCTGCTAAAGTCAGAAAGTTCAGTTAGTTTATTGTAGTTTCAGTTCCCTGCAATCCCTTGCAAACAGTTCCCATGTAGCTAATTCAGGGTGAACTAGAAGTGTACTTCCTGAAATATATGGAATATATTTTACCAGATTTCTATCTGCTACCCGTGCTACCAATTACATTCAGACTTTCAAAGTAGCTTTAATTCTGATTGGTGTCTAAGGAAAACTTTTTAATTATGACTCTTTAATTCTAATTTCCCTCCCATCCCTCCATGGGCACACATGTTATGTAACTAGCAATTTCCCCATAATACCTTAGTATGTATTCCGTGAGATCCTTCAACCCTTTACAGCAGCCAATCAGCAAGACTACCCTTAATCTATCCACTGGTATATGTGCTCCAACTAGGGAGAGTCTGAAAATTACAAAGTTAGGGCTGCAGTACACAGAGGAGCCTTGACATAGGAACTGCAGCTTATGTATATATTTGCAAATGTGTTTAAACAAAACTCTCTGTTTTTAATGTGAATTGTTAGACAGGGTCAATCTGGTTGTTTTGCAGTGCTGGTAAGTGTGCTGGTTAATCTTTGTTTGTGATGTGTGTTGCCCTTCAATGTGCACTGTACTGCAAAGGCTAGTTATAGGTTGGGGCGGTTGCCACTTTTTTTGTATAGTTGGTTGAATTGGATGCAGGGATGCACTAGATGCCTTCAGCTGTTACTGTGCTTTTATTGGGCGTCCCATGCATTCCTGTGCCTTTAAGGAGGGGAGAGATCCCTTCAGGCAAACCTGCCCTTAATCTATCCATTGCTATATGTGCTCCAACTTGGGAGACTCTGAAAATTATAGCGTTAGGACCGCAGTACACAGAGAAGCCTAGATGTAGGCACTGCAGCTTACGCATATATTTGCAAATGTGTGCAAACAAATCCATGTGTTTTTAATGTGAATTGTTAGATAGCATCAGTTTGGTTGCCTTGTAGGCTAGCTGGTAAGTGAGCTGGAAAATCTTTGTTTGTGATGAGTAGGGATGGGCCCGGTGTTCGATTCAAACCCATGTTTGAATCGAGCACCGGTCGTTCGCTCGCTCGGCGAGCCCAGAACTATTGGGGCCGCTCGCATCAAATTTGTGTGATGCGAGCGGCCCCGCAATGCATTGCGGCCCGCGCAGTGCAATGCTGGCTGATGATTGGCCAAGCATGCACTGTGACCCCGCGTGCTTGGCCAATCACAGCGCCGGCAGCGAGGAGAGCCATAATTGGCTACAGGCAGGATGCCTGTAGCCAATTATAGCTCAGGGGCTTTAGTACACGCCCCACGGTAGGGCGGCCTCGCATATTCTGTTTCAGTCAGTGTCAGCGTGTCAGTGTGCTGCTGACAATATGTGCTCTATTTCTGGGGATATGTGTGTGCGTGCTGTTAGAACAGCATTGCAGTATCACATCTGGGGGGTGTCTATAGGTGGCCTGTGAAGGGGGGCAGGTTTCCTGTGCTTAGAACTTTCCCTGCAAAAAAGTGTCATTTTTGCAGGAAAAAAGCTATTTAAAAGCACTCGCGGCTAATGAATTGATGGCTCCTGTAACACAGAGAACTGTCATTCATTAATAAAAAACAAAAAAAAAGCGTGGGGGTCCCCCCAAATTCAATAACCAGGCCCTTCAGGTCTGGGATGGATATTAAGGGGAACCCCAGCCAAAAAAAAAAAAATGGCGTAGGGTCCCCCTCAAAATCCATACCAGACCCTTGAGGTCTGGTATGGATTTTAAGGGGAACCCTAGCCAAAAAAAATGGCGTGGGGTCCCCCTCAAAATCCATACCAGACCCTTATCCGAGCACGCAACCTGGCAGGCCGCAGAAAAAGAGGGGGGGACGAGAGCGGCCTGAACTTTACCAGGCCACATGCCCTCAACATTGGGAGGATGCTTTGGGGGTCTAAGACCCCCAAAGCACCTTGTCCCCATGTTGATGAGGACAAGGGCCTCTTCCCCACAACCGTGCCCGGTGGTTGTGGGGGTCTGCGGGCGGGGGGCTTATCGGAATCTGGAAGCCCCCTTTAACAAGGGGACCCCCAGATCCCGCCCCCCCCCTGTGTGAAATGGTAAGGGGGTACAAAAGTACCCCTACCATTTCACCAAAAAAGTGGCAAAAATTGTAAAAATGACAGGAGACAGTCTTTGACAATTCCTTTATTAAAATCTTCTTTCTTCTTTCTTCATCCTTCGGTTTCTTCATCTTCTCCTTCCGTCATCTTCTTCCATCTTCTTCTTCCATTTTCTTCCTCCGATACGCTTCTTCTTGCGCTGGTCTTCTCGTCCGGCATCTTCTTCCGTCGGCGTCGGTGTCGGTGTCTCTGTCTCTTCTTGGGCCGCTCCGCGCAATGGGAGGCTCCCGCTGTGTGAGGCTCCGCTCCGTCTGACAGGTCTTTTATAATGGAGGGCACCTGGTGACCCCGCCCCCTCTGACGCACAGGGACGTCATGGGGAATTCCATGATGGCTTTCCCCATGATGTCAGAGGGGGGCGGGGTCCCCAGGTGCCCTCCGTTTTAAAAGACCTGTCAGACGGAGCGGAGCCTCACATAGCGGGAGCCTCCCATTGCGCGGAGTGGCCCAAGAAGACACCGACACCGACGCCGACGAAAGAAGATGCCGGACGAGAAGCACGAGAAGATCAGCGGATCGTAGGAAGAAGAAGATGGAAGAAGATGACGGAAGGAGAAGATGAAGAAACCGAAGGATGAAGAAAGAAGAAAGAAGATTTTAATAAAGGAATTGTCAAAGAACGTCTCCTGTCATTTTTACCATTTTTGCCACTTTTTTGGTGAAATGGTAGGGGTACTTTTGTACCCCCTTACCATTTCACACAGGGGGGGGGGGCTGGGATCTGGGGGTCCCCTTGTTAAAGGGGGCTTCCAGATTCCGATAAGCCCCCCGCCCGCAGACCCCCACAACCAATGGCCAGGGTTGTGGGGAAGAGGCCCTTGTCCTCATCAACATGGGGACAAGGTGCTTTAGGGGTCTTAGACCCCCAAAGCATCCTCCCAATGTTGAGGGCATGTGGCCTGGTACGGTTCAGGCGGGAGGGGGGGCGCTCTCGTCCCCCCCTCTTTTCCTGCGGCCTGCCAGGTTGCGTGCTCGGATAAGGGTCTGGTATGGATTTTGAGGGGGACCCCACGCCATTTTTTTGGCTAGGGTTCCCCTTAAAATCCATACCAGACCTCAAGGGTCTGGTATGGATTTTGAGGGGGACCCTATAGCATTTTTTTTTTTTTTGGCTGGGGTTCCCCTTAATATCCATCCCAGACCTGAAGGGCCTGGTTATTGAATTTGGGGGGACCCCTACGCTTTTTTTTTTTCATTTTTTTTATTTTTTATCAATGACTTTTTTTTTATAAATGAGTATCAATGAATTAAATATATAAAAAAGGAATTTCGCGCAATAAGTAGCTAAAAGTGAAGTAATGCAATAAAAGGATGCACCAGTGATAAAACTGGTGAGAGGTGATACATTAATAATGCAATACTAATAAGTGTATGTGTCTACAGTAAACAAACATTTAAAGTGACTTGTGCATTTGTGCAAAAACCTTATTAGTAGTGACCATATATAAGTGCTGTGAGATACAGAATAAATAAATTCAAGCAATTGTTGTGCATCAAAGTGCTGTGCAACACAGAATAAATAATTAATAAATATATATAGAAAGATCAAAAATGAATGAGTAATATAAACTCTAAAAGGCAAATGGATGGTTAAAAGTAAATATAGTCCCAGGTTGGATAAAATATATATGAATATGACAGTGTCCAAGTTAGTCCATCCGGTCCTGATAGTATGAATATATATAGTCAGGTACCGTGATCGTTCTGATCATGCAGTAATGGGTTAATAGTGTGTTCAATTCACTCAGGTAATCAGCGCTGGCTGCGTGACTTATAGAGATAAATAAATAAATATTGGGTCCTGTGTGCTTTATAAATTCTGCAGTGGATACTTGGTCCTGATTTTCATAAATTCAATCCAATCGCCAGTCTCCCAAAACTCTCACCTCAAATATGTAAGGTTGAAGCTTTTCGGGCATATCCTATAGCCCCATGGGATGTAGATACAAATTATTCGGCAAAAACTAGTAAGAGTAAAATCCTTCTCCTTTAAGGGCGTTTAAAAGCTTGGATCCTGCAGTGCTCAGTGTCAGAGTGTGACACAGCGCCAAAGGGAAAAGAAAAAAAGGGGGGAAGCCTCCACTAGTGTAGTATTTTAGGTAAATAAAGACATGTTTATGATGAAGACACGTGATGTGTCGTAACGCGTAGGGAGTGGCCGTAGGCAGAGAAGGAGACGTGAGAAGGCGCTGAGAACGCCTAGGAGCTACTTTGTTTCTATCTGTTTATGCCGATTTGCCTGTTTACCTTGATTTTAAATGTAAGAGTCCACCCACTTGTCTAAATAAACATGTCTTTATTTACCTAAAATACTACACTAGTGGAGGCTTCCCCCCTTTTTTTCTTTTCCCTTTGGCGCTGTGTCACACTCTGACACTGAGCACTGCAGGATCCAAGCTTTTAAACGCCCTTAAAGGAGAAGGATTTTACTCTTACTAGTTTTTGCCGAATAATTTGTATCTACATCCCATGGGGCTATAGGATATGCCCGAAAAGCTTCAACCTTACATATTTGAGGTGAGAGTTTTGGGAGACTGGCGATTGGATTGAATTTATGAAAATCAGGACCAAGTATCCACTGCAGAATTTATAAAGCACACAGGACCCAATATTTATTTATTTATCTCTATAAGTCACGCAGCCAGCGCTGATTACCTGAGTGAATTGAACACACTATTAACCCATTACTGCATGATCAGAACGATCACGGTACCTGACTATATATATTCATACTATCAGGACCGGATGGACTAACTTGGACACTGTCATATTCATATATATTTTATCCAACCTGGGACTATATTTACTTTTAACCATCCATTTGCCTTTTAGAGTTTATATTACTCATTCATTTTTGATCTTTCTATATATATTTATTAATTATTTATTCTGTGTTGCACAGCACTTTGATGCACAACAATTGCTTGAATTTATTTATTCTGTATCTCACAGCACTTATATATGGTCACTACTAATAAGGTTTTTGCACAAATGCACAAGTCACTTTAAATGTTTGTTTACTGTAGACACCTACACTTATTAGTATTGCATTATTAATGTATCACCTCTCACCAGTTTTATCACTGGTGCATCCTTTTATTGCATTACTTCCCTTTTAGCTACTTATTGCGCAAAATTCCTTTTTTATATATTTATTTCATTGTGTATTTGTGAACACATCACATTTTGCAGCAGAGCACTATTATTTATTTATTTATTTTTGACTACACTTACTCCAAGTAGCGCGAGGGGCACATATTCACACGAGTTTCAATGAATGACTGTTCTCTGTATTACGGGAGCCGTCAATTAACATTAGCCGCGAGTGATTTTAAATAGCTTTTTTACTTTCAAAAATGACACTTTGCGCAGAGACAGTTCTAAACACGGGAAACATGCGCCCCTTTACATGCATACTATAGACACCCCCCAGGCACGAAATTTAAAGGAATATTACACTTTTATTGTTTCAATTTAAGCATTATTAAAATCACTGCTCCTGAAAAAATGGGCGTTTTAAAAAAAAAATTTTGCATTGATACATGTCCCCTGGGGCAGGACCAAGGTCCCCAAACACTTTTTATGACATTAACATGCATATTAGCCTTTAAAATTAGCACTTTTAATTTCGAACGTTCGCATCCATTATAACTAATAGGGTTCTAAAGCTCGCACGGACTTTAGGTCCGTTCGCGGGTTCTGGTGCGAGCCGAACGGGGGGGGGGTGTTCGGCTCATCCCTAGTGATTAGAGTGAGGGTGCACAGCATACTTGCAGTTGATGGCACACTTGTCCATTAGTGTGTCCTTGTCCAGTGGTGACAAGTCAAGGCTGCAGTTCCCACAAAGATTATCCTTTTCAGCCATTAAATAAAAATGTCAGTCCAGCACATGGGCACAGCAGTCCCCTCTATTCTGAGAATGATGAAAATAAGCTGGGATGTACAAGACTTAGGGAATTCTTTTTAACAAAACATGTTTGGCCAGACAGTGGCTACGTGGTTAGCACGTCCATCTAGCAGCCATATGGTTGTTGGTTTGAATCCCAACAACATTACTTTCTGCATGGGGTTTGCATGTTCTCTCTTTGCCTGCATGGGTTTCCTCCCACACTCCAAAAAAATGCTGGTAGGTTAATTGGCTCCTGTCTAAAATGTCCCTAGGATGTGTATAAATGAATTTGAGTTAGGAACCTTAGATTATAAGCTCCTTGAGAGCAGGGACCGATGTGAATGTACAGTACATATATACGTAAAGAGTTGTCTAAATTGATGATGCTATATAAGTACCAATAATAACAAATATTTGCATGTCTCTTATGTCTTTTACAGTGGGACGTTAGTTCCACTTAATGATGAAAAACAACTTAACAGAATTTCTCAAAAGTAGGGTCTCCTGTGCTTAACAGATCTTTAAAGTATACCGTATATTAGGGTACTAACAGGTAACAGATCTGGCAGGGACTTAAAGTGATTGTAAAGTCTTGTTTAAAAAAAATATATATATATAACAAACATATTATACTTACCCCCTCTGTGCAGCTAGTTTTGCACAGAACAGCCCAGATCCTCTTCTTCTCAGGTCCCTCTTTACTGCTCCTGGCCCCTCCCTCCTATTGAGTGCCCCCACAGCCAGCAGCTTTCTATGGGGGCACTGGAGCCAAGTCACAGCTCTGTGTGTCCATTCAGACATGGAGCCCTGACCCGGCCCGCCCCCTCTCACCCTTGATTGACTGACTTTGATTGAGAGACCTGGGAGCCAATTGCGCTGCTGCTGTGTCTCAGCCAATCAGAAGGAGTGTCCCGGATGGCTTAGACATTTGTGGATATCAGTGGAAAGAGATAGGGCAGGGGTAAGTAATTAGGGGGGAGCTGGGGTGGCTGCTACATATAATGAAATAAGATAAAAAAACTTTCTGCCTTCACAACTACTTTAAGCCTAGTACACAAGGGCCAAATGTCCAGCGGCATCGGTCGGTTCAATAGAAACCGGCCAACATTCGGACTGCAGCCGGTCCGAAAGAATGACCGAGCATGGTCTGCTGATCGACTGATGATCAGCACTCTCAGCCAATGAGAGCGTTGACCGGAGTGTTCTGTTCCGCTGTCAGAACTCAATAGCACATCAGGGGAGATTGCTGTACTAACAGCTCCTCCTGAGCTATCAGGTTTTTGTTGATTCAGCCCTGCTGGGTTGAAGGAAAAAACTAGTAGTGTGTACTAGGCTTTAGGTTTGTAAGTGTCTAGGAACATAAAACAATAAAACTTTGGCTGTGATTCAAAATATGAGATGACAACACTCTTTCCAGGGGGAAAATCGATGCTTTACATGAAAAAAAATATATGTTGTGGTGACGATTGCACACTATGTACCCACATTTCCAATGACAGTAAAATGTCCCTATATGAACCACATATGGAGCAGTAGTCATGGCAAGGGACAGTATGTATCCTTCACAGTCCACTAAACCAATCTATTAAGGACTGCCTAGAGATGGCCACAGTGAAACTGATAGCACTGCCAGGAGAATCTTCACCTATAACCCTCACTAAAGAACTATCTCTTGCCACAATTGCCACTAAGACCACCTTCTTAGGTACAACAAATGTAAATTAAATCCCTGACGTTGTCTCCTTTGTCATATTGGTCTGATGCAAAAATGCAACATGTTGGGTGTGCCATTGGGTTGTTTCATGGTCATTAAAGTGGTTGTAAAGTCAAATGGCCCAAATTAATCTAACATCCTTGCCTTTAATTGATTAGCAGTGTAGTGTGTTTTTATTTTATTTTAATTTTTTTTGCAATCATAAATACCTTTTTTTTTTTTCATTTTCAGTATCTGTCATGTGTCCTCACTTCTCTCCTGATCCTGAGCTAAAGGAATAAAGTAGGAGGGGCCCAGATTTCCTTCTGATGTACGTAAGATTCGTCAGAAGAGGAATCTGTGCTCTCTCCCCCTGTGTCCCTGCAGCCGGTCACATGACAAGGGTTAAAAAAACAAAAAACAATCAAAAACAAAATAAAAAGGAAGTACAAATAGCCCACGTGTGTTTGTAATGTTGCACTTATCATATATATGCTTTTTAAGCTATGTTTTGAGAGACAATGCTGCTCTTTCAGGTAAACATTAATGAAGGCTATAGGAGAGGAGGGGAGAGAAGAGGGGAGGGGCGGTCTCACTACACACTACGGAACTTACGGGGAGAGGGAGGGGAAAATGCAGAGAAACACAGAGGAGAGCTCCAGTGACGGAGACATGTATTCTGACCATGCTTTCATAGTTTAGCAGCTATTATAAATATGGTCAGCTTTCAGGGGGGAAGTCAGGACCAGGCAGGATCAGCCAGGTATAAATGTAAAGGAGATAGGTCACTAGGAGCATGTTACATGTTACACCCTAAATATGGCTGTAAAATGTAACATGCACCTAAAGGTGAACATAGCCTTTAACACGTGTCCAGCATTGCTCATCTATTAATTTGTAGTGCAGAAATCCCTGAATAGGTCCCCAGACTTTCAGGAAATTCTGAAACTGAAATGTACTAAGTAATGCCGCGTACACACGTGCGGACTTTTGCCGGCGGACCTAGTCCAGCGGACAATCCCGCGGGACTTTCCAGCGGGGTCCGCTGGACTTTCCGAGCGTGTGGACTTGCCCACACACGCACGGACTTCTCCAGCGGATAATCCGCCGGCCAAAAGTCCGCGGGACTTTTGAAAATGAACGGACTTGCCCACACACGGAGCAGTCCGTTCATTTCGAACGTAACTTCAGGTTACGTAGCTAGCGTAGGCAGTAAATGCCGCCGCGCTAGCTCCGCAAGCTGGCATGGATTTAAAGGGAATCCCCACGCCGAAAAAACGGCGTGGGGGTTCCCCCCAAATCCATGTCAGACCCTCATCCGAGCACGCAGCCTGGCAGGCCAGGAAAGGGGTGGGGACGAACGAGCGCCCCCCCCCCCCTCCTGAGCCGTACCAGGCCGCGTGCCCTCAACATGGGGGGTGCCCTGGGGAAAGGGGGGCCGTGCGGCCCCCCCACCCCAAAGCACCTTGTCCCCATGTTGATGAGGACAAGGGCCTCTTCCCGACAACCCTGGCCGTTGGTTGTCGGGGTCTGCGGGCGGGGGCTTATCGGAATCTGGGAGCCCCCTTTAATAAGGGGGCCCCCAGATACCGGCCCCCCACCCTATGTGAATGAGTATGGGGTACGATGTACCCCTACCCATTCACCTAAGGTGTAAAATGTAAAGTACAAAAACACACACACTTTTGAAAAAATATTTTATTGCACTGCTCCGGGGGTCTTCTTCCGTCTTGGGGGTCTTCTCGCCGGACTCCTCCGCTCTCTTCTGCTCTTTTACCTAGCTCTTTCACGAGGGGAGGAGTCCGGCTACCTTCTTCGTCGTCGCCGCCGTCGTCTGGGGGTCTCGATCCGCCTTCGGGGGTCTTCCGGGGGTCTCTTCTGTTCTTGCGGCGGTCGTCGTCTTCCGCGCCGCCGGCGCCTTCTTCTTCTTGTCCTTCTTCTTGTCCTTCTTGTTCTTCTTCTTCTTCCGATGTTGACCCGACGCTCTCTCTGCCCGGAATGCCTGTGCCGCTCTGCGCTCGGACTTATATAGGGACATGGGGGACAGGGTCACATGCACATGTCACATGGTGACGCCGCCCCCTTGTGTTGTCACAGTCCCGGAGGATGCTGGGACTGTGACATCGCAAGGGGGCGGGGTCACCATGTGACATGAACATGTGACCCTGTCCCCCATGTCCCTATATAAGTCCGAGCGCAGAGCGGCACAGGCATTCCGGGCAGAGAGAGCGTCGGGTCAACATCGGACGAAGAAGAACAAGAAGAAGGACAAGAAGGACAAGAAGAAGAAGGCGGCGCCGGCGGCGCGGAAGACGACGACCGCCGCAAGAACAGAAGAGACCCCCGGAAGACCCCCGAAGGCGGATCGAGACCCCCAGACGACGGCGGCGACGACGAAGAAGGTAGCCGGACTCCTCCCCTCGTGAAAGAGCTAGGTAAAAGAGCAGAAGAGAGCGGAGGAGTCCGGCGAGAAGACCCCCAAGACGGAAGAAGACCCCCGAAGGCGGATCGAGACCCCCAGACGGCGGCGACGACGAAGAAGGTAGCCGGACTTCCCCCGCTCGGTAAAAGAGCTTGGTAAATGGCGGGGGAGTCCGGCGAGAAGACCCCCAAGACGGAAGAAGACCCCCGGAGCAGTGCAATAAACTATTTTTTCAAAAGTGTGGGTGTTTTTTTTTTACTTTACATTTTACACCTTAGGTGAATGGGTAGGGGTACATCGTACCCCATACTCATTCACATAGGGTGGGGGGCCGGGATCTGGGGGCCCCCTTATTAAAGGGGGTTCCCAGATTCCGATAAGCCCCCGCCCGCAGACCCCGACAACCAACGGCCAGGGTTGTCGGGAAGAGGCCCTTGTCCTCATCAACATGGGGACAAGGTGCTTTGGGGTGGGGGGGCCGCACGGCCCCCCTTTCCCCAGGGCACCCCCCATGTTGAGGGCACGCGGCCTGGTACGGCTCAGGAGGGGGGGGGGGCGCTCGTTCGTCCCCACCCCTTTCCTGGCCTGCCAGGCTGCGTGCTCGGATGAGGGTCTGACATGGATTTGGGGGGAACCCCCACGCCGTTTTTTTGGTGTGGGGAGTCCCTTTAAATCCATGCCAGGTCACGGAGCTAGCGCGGCGGCAGTAACTGCCTACGCTAGCTACGTAACCTGAAGTCACGTGCTAAATGAACGGACTTGCCGATGAGCGGCAAGTCCCTTCATTTCAAAAGTCCCGCGGACTTGCCCACTAACGGCGGGATTGTCCGCTGGACTTCCAAGTCCAGCGGATAATTTGAAAACAAAACTTCAAACTTTAGTCCGCCGTACTTTGGCGCCAAAAAGTCCGCCGGCGCCCACACACGAGGGGATTATCCGCTGGACTTCAGTCCAGAGGATAATCCCGCGGGATTGTCCCTTCGTGTGTACGCGGCATTAGAGTTTCCCAGAATGGTCAGTTTATGGATGAGAGATGATTATAAAATAGTATTTTGTTTCTACAAGAATGTTAGTGTTCATTGCAGTATGAGAAGATGTAAGATATATCTTTGCTCAAACCACAATATCTTCTACATGTACAGTATATAATCCATCAGGTGCTAAAGGGGTGTGACCACACATTAACACTAAAAATTCTGAATGAACCCTCTGCACACTGCTATATACCCTTTCTAAAAAAACTTTGCAAAAAAAACTGGGATTTTTAGCTCACATATATTGAAACTATGTTTAAGCTGACCAACTGTGTCAAAGTAATGCATTAATAGCCAGTCCCTGCTCTGCAAAATGCAATTGCTCCAGTGGATATAGTGTCCACATGGGGAGCTAGACGCAACTTGTAGGAGATGTACAAGGTTCAGGTCTAGCCACTGACCTGCAATGTAACAGAAGTAAGATATACCTGTGCTCAAATCCCAATAGCTTCTTCGTTGCAGTATGCACACCTCTTTTATATCCTTTTGGCTTAGATTGTACATAGAGTCTGTTCAAACTTGCTGTACCATGGGTTTTCAATGATCCTATGTGACCAAATTGAACAGAGATCTAATAATGCTGTGCGAGTTGCCAATTTAGTGTTGTGTGTTCTTCTTTACCGATAATTTATTCTCCCTGCACACACTGGGGTTGATTTACTAAAACTGCAAAGTGCAAAATCTGGTACAGCTCTGCATAGAAACTAATCAGCTTCCAGTTTTTAAATGAGCAAGCTGAAATTAGAAGCTGATTGGCTACCATGCACAGCTGCACCAGATTGTTTTCAGACAACTATAGTTATGAAGATAGGGGTAAATAATGTATTTTTAAATTAAGAGAGAACTGCACATTTATAATGTAAGAGTTCTAAAAATATTTTTTTATTAGGTAAGGTACATGTTGAAATGTTCATGCTTTCAAAAGGGTAAGTTAGAATTTTTGAACTCCCTGATCATATTTGAAGGCTCAGACATACACAGTAGTCTATCAGATACTAGATTTGCAGAGAAGGAGTGGCCTGGTACATACAACCGATGCTATGATGATCAACAGAGCCACTTTTTAGGTGTCTCTTGTGTCTCTCTTGTGTTTAATTAACATATTTTAAAGTTTGGAATGTACTTTTTGTTTTTAAAATTATACCACATCCTTTGCTTCTTCTAGCCTGTGCACGTCCTCCCTTTATAGGAAGACAAACAAATATTGGGAATGGCATTTTGTTGTATTTCAGTCTCCTTCAAACAGTTAGCATATCACAAGAAGAAATTGCTGACTGCAAAGAGACCACGCTGAACAGGTTAATCCCATTATTCCCAATTATTTTCTAGGAGTCCCAAGGGAGCAGCTATCCAGTATTAGAATGTATAATCCTGTATCACAGCTGGAGATCTTCACTCAGCTCCATTAGAGAAATGTTTCAACTAATACAGTTGCTGAATTATTCATTATTCTATAACTGCCTGAGGCCATTTTTCTGCATGTAAACAGCATATGAAATGTTTTTTAATGACATCAGCTGCAATCAGCCAATTGTGAATCCTTTGGAAGTATTCTACTAACCTATGGTGTGAACTGTCTAAAGTGTCTGCTTTTCAACACATGTAGCCTTGGAAGCCATGCCTACAGACATTTGTGTTACCAGTCAGGGGTAAATCTTATTATATTTGTAAATCTCCTGACTTTAGGCTATCCTATTCTGTATTTAAAGAAAGGGCAAAACGTTTGCCATCTTTTGAGGTGATTATGGCATATGATTGGGATGTGAACTCCACAGGAGAAAGACATAGAACACAGGACATGATGTGCTGGTAGCTTAGTTAAGGTTTAAATATTCATACTCCTTTGAAGTTTCAAAATATGAGAACTTGCTGAAAGTCAGAGCTACCTTGTGCTAAAATGATACAAAATAGCAATTAAATCCAACTAATGAGTTATACTGAAAGAATATTTTGCATTGGACCTATGCAAATTACCATCAGAAAATCTCATTAAATTAGAGAAAAGAGAAATCTTTCACCTGTAATCAGTGTGGTAGGCTTGATGCTTCTTTCTTTCTGCTGGGGTGGTGGGACTGTCACTTAATTGTATTCATGTTAAAACTATTTCTGTCTGTGTTAATGATGCATTACAAGTTACAAGATTTCAACCTTACAAGTGTCTCTGTAAATTATAACCAATAATTTAGAAGATCTTATTTAGGATTATTGAAAAAAAAAGATATGTGTACTCCTTCACTGTGTTTGATATAATTACCAAAATACAATATCAGCAAAACTTAGGGCTAATTCATGTTATATTCAAATACCTGCTTTTTTCAAACAATTGCTTTCTATGTGCCCTGTTCACATCACAACAAAACAGAGGTGTGCAGGGGAGAGGTGCAGAAAAAATACAGCATGTCTCTTAACTCTCCTAAAGTCGTGGCCTGTCCATGTGTTTCTTTGCATCACAGCTGTGTTTTAAGACCTTTCAAAAATGAAAAAGTAAAATAGGAAAATAGTAAATAGTGCATTTTGGTATTAAAACACAAAACACTATTCCCCACTGCCAAAACAGACCAGTCCTTATGGGAAAAAAAACTATATCTGTGTGGGCTTGTATGAATAAGACCTATAAGGATGAGGTTTAGGTTAACTGATTCCATGGCTGTGGTTAAGCCAGTCCCCTTAGTATAAAGATAGGGGGCCTAGAGCAGTCATAGTGTCAGTGTAGTAGAAGCTAGACATGTGCAACTAGTTTTGTAACAAATTTTGCATCGTTCGGACATTCTGATGCATCCGAATGTCTGAATAAAGAAATAATGAATTTCAACTAATACGAAAGAAATTATAGTGAAAATAAGAGATGAATAAGAGATGAATTCAACATAATTTGTTAATTCGTTAAAGGTCTAATGAAACAAAAGGTCAACTCGGAGTAAATCTTACAGTCCAATCAGCTAATTCATTTTGTACTGGAGGTTTGGTTTCTGGCATTCCTGAGAACTGAGTGAGAAGGGTGTTGTATTGGATTTGAGCATAGGAGAAGAGATATTGTCATTGTGTGTGTTAATGGATTCAATAAACAAACGACTTTCCAAACGATGAATCGTTAACTAGAATATATATACAAATTATCCGAAAACAAATTGATTCGTTATAAGGAATATCGATACTCTACAGAAATAACAAATTATCTGAAAACAAATGAACATAACGAATATAACAGAACAAAATTATGTATTTTACGAATGAAAACTAATTAAAACTAAATGAAAATTTTTGATTGTGCACAAGTCTAGTAGAAGCAGTTGCAGGAAAATCATTGGGAAAGCTAACAAACTGCATAGAGAAAAATGACTGTCAGTTAGAAAGCCATGCATTTTTTTGAGGGCAACTTCTTTTGAGCAATCAACCCTTGTACATGTAATAATGTACATTGTTTACATTATTGTGGCCTTTTACATGTTATTTTGTAGTTAATTTGAGGTTGGTGGTCACTTTTAGCCATGTCTTGTTTATAGCATTTTTTTTTGTGCTACAAGGTTTCTCTTGTAAAAAGTGACCTTTAGTTTTTAGAGGATGATCTCTTGGAGGTGTTATTTTTTGGGAGGCTTTCTGTTTTTATTCTATGTTTATATGGCCATTTATGTAAGCTTTGGGTACTCAAAGCACCACATTTGCTTGTTCCTGACCATCTGTTCTTGGAGCTGCCTTTTGTTTGCAGCACACTACTGTACCCAAACCACTTCCATTTTTAGTCACATTAATCACACCCTTGCTTCACAGAAAAAGGATAGGCTTACACCGATTAGGCCCTTGATTTTATCTGTCCTCTGTGGTGACTGAATTCTGGTAGTGAAACCCTTGCTTGTGTTCGTTATCTCTAGTACATTTGGACCTAGTCATACTTAATAAAAGTTGTCCTGCTGTGGGTCAATTGTACACTGCTGTATCAACAGCAGGTCTCTTTATTCTTGTAGTAAAACACCTGTTTTTATTTTTTTTCTCTAGTACATTGCATTCAATTCTCCCTTATTAAAGGTGTTCTGTTGGGGAAACTGCTGTATCCTGTGTTGCCTCTTAATTCTTAATGAAAAATTAACCAGAGCCAGGAAACATTTACATAATCAAGGAAAAGCTTAGTGAAATACTGGCCAATTTCTGATCAAACTGAAATGAATCGGATTGGGGTGCAGCTGCTGTAAAAAAAAGACAAGTTAATTTTAGAAAAAAAAATACTTTTAGGTCACAGTCAGATAAGTGCTGTCACTAAGGCTGTCCATAATAATCGTGCTGTTCCATAACACCACATACAGCTCTAGGACATGTAGCTTTTAGGCTGGGTTCACACCTAATATCATAGCGGCTCCCAGCAGGGGTCCTGTGCGTCCCCGTTCACCGTTTTCAGGTCCGATTTCAACACAAATTTTTGGCTGAATTTGGACCTGAAATGGACCAAAATAGGCACAGGGCTCCTGTGCAAATTCACACCAGAGTCGGTCAAAATATCATGCTACTGCAAATTGGATGTGGGAAATCCAGCTTTACCTGTCTTTCGTTTGACAAGAGCCTGCTTAATAGCCCTACAAATGTTCAAAACTGTATAACAATTTTCACCCCCCCCCCCAAAACAACTTTGTGCAGCTACAGGTGATCAGCAGCACTGAGATGCAACAAAGCATGGTAAAAAGCTGAAAACAGCTACCTCTCAAAAAAGAGGATTTTTTATTGATACACAGTGCTTTAGAAAACCTATACCGTATTTGCCGGCGTATAAGGCGAATGGGCGTATAAGGCGACCCCCTAATTTTCCAGCTAAAACTTTGGTTTTTACATATACTCGCTGTATAAGATGACTCCCTTCAGGTGCTTCAGATGGAGGGTCAGATGCCAGATGGAGGGTCAGGTGCCAGATGGAGGGTCAGGTGCCAGATGAAGGGTCAGGTGCTTCAAACCAAAGCTCCAGTGGTGGATGGCGAGGTGGCCGTGGAAGGAAGAGGAGCCAAGGGGTAGCCACATTCAGTAACGTACTGTATACAGTATTACAGTATACAACGCTGAGCCAATTACTGCAAGCAATGTATTCTATTAATGAATACAAAGCCTGCTTGGATTGGCTTTGAGATTCAGAGAGGCGCGGGCTGATGATATTACAACCTCTGCCAATCCGAGCAGGCTTTGTATTCATTAATAGAATACATCGCTCGCCGTGATTGGCTCAGCAGACATTAATGCACATCCAGTGGTCTGACATCCATATACCGGTGTATAAGACAACCCCCAAATTTTGGGGGATTTTTTTAAGTATAAAAGGTTGTCTTATACGCTGGAAAATACAGTAATCATTTTAAAGTTGTTGTCAACCCACTATACTATGATCATGCCATCCTCTCTGTTGTATAACGCTATCAGGTTTATTTACTAAAGGCAAAAGCACTACAAGAGCACTGCGAGTGGATTTGCCTTTAGTAAATCAACCCCTATGTGTTCCTGTGCTGTATAAAAATAATGCTGATTATACCTCACGTCTCCTGGCGCTCACGTGACTCCTTGGCTCTCTCCTCTGCCCGGCTGACAGCTATAGCGGGCAGGGCTGAGCATTCCCTCTGATATCAGCCTGGGAGGAAAGAGGAGAGAAGAGAGAGAGCCGAGGAGTCACGTGAGTGCTGGGAGATGCTCTGATATAAGGTATAATCATCATTATTTTTATACAACACAGGCACAGGGACACATAGCGTTATGTAACAGAGGGGATGGAATGATCATAGTATAGATATAAGAGCAGCAGTAGTGGAGGATCATGGAGTGAATGGAGCTGACAGGCAGGGAGGGGGGAGGAGGACAGAGGAGACACAGGAGAGCAGAGAGCAGAGTTGCGGATGGGGGAGGCACGTAAACTGACCATGGTGTCAGGGCTTTAGCAGCCATGATATACTGTAGTCAGTTTAAAGGGGGGAGGGTATAGCCAGGCAGGAGCAGCCAGGTATTTCAGGTGATACAGAGGGCCAAATTACACAGCACAAGCACTGTGCTGTATAACATGCTTTAAAGTGAAGTTCCAGTCATGTGTTTGTTTATTAAAGGTCAGCAGCTACAAAAAGTGTAGCTGCTGACTTTTAATAAACAGCCACTCACCTGTCCCATGGTTCAGCAGTGTACACACCGCTGCCATTTTCTACCCGTGTTCTCCCTCGGCAGTGCCGGCATATCTACTATGGGCACCTGGCTATGACAGCTTGCGTCTTCGCAGCTGGGTACCCACTGTGCATGCATGAGCAGCACTGTGGTCTGTGACTGGCCCTGAAGTCTTTTAAGACCTGTCATATGTCCCAAAAGACTTCGGGAAGGAGAACTTCTGCTTCCGATTGCCTAGGCAACCGGAATGGAAGTGGGAGCAGGTACCTGTCAAATTTGGGTACCTGCTACCCCCCTCCTCCCCAAAAGCTCAGTTTCACAAACAGGAACGTTTGGGTGGAACTCCACTTTAAGGGAACAGGATCCATTTTTTCTTTAGAGTAACAAACACTCTAAGTGCTTCATTGCTGCCCAGGTCACCTCATCAGGCTAGATGTTCTATAGAACCCTGTTAAATGTGTTCTATGCTTACCAAAAAGGTTATATTGACATAAAAGAAAATGGGGTCTATTTATAGAAAATGTACTTTGCAAATGTCTCAACATTCATGCAAGCTTAACAAATAATACCCATAATGTTAGTCCTTCAAGAATAATACAGGCACAGTATGACAACCCTCAATTTTATAGCAAGCACATAAAGCCTTTATTAGGGGGCAGTGTATCCCATTTAAAATGAGATGCAATTCAAACTGAATTATCCTTCTTAAGCCAACTGCATAAAGTGGAACTACAGTGCCTCTCTAACCCCTCAGTATCCCAAGTGGTTACCCAGATTAGAGATCAACTAAAGGTGTTCAGTTTAGTTTAGTGATGTACAAACTTGATAAGCCACTTTTATAGGCCAAACAAAAATTGTATAAATCTCCTAACCATCCCCATAGGATGCTGGTCAATAAGCTTAGAGCCAAGCCCCATCATTCGTTCACTGACTATTTATTCCAATCAGATGGCACTCCCACTTACTGTACTCAAGCTATGGCCAAGCCCTTTGGAAAATTTTATGTTGTACCATAAACTATATTATTGCCCTAGACCTGACAATCACTCTCCTTTTAAAACCAGAGGATTTTGAAAATTTATTTAGGCCTCCTAAGCTAACAAGATTGTCCTATTTCGATCTATGGCTTCTAAATCCAGACATACTTTGGAAAAACTCTTGCAGGTTAGTAAACACCCACTCCCACACAAGTCCCCTGGGACTAATGGTCTCCCACACTTGCAATATAAAACATTTCTTCCTGTATTAGCCCCCATTTTAATTGACCTCTTCCACTCCCTATTTGAGGGGGAGGTCACTAACTCCCATTGTATGCACTCTTATATCTTGGTCATTCTGACACCTAAAAAGGATTTGTCATCCAATGCTATTTACTGACTAATTGCCTCGCTTAACTCTGATCACAAGTTATTAACAACAATGTTAGCTAATAGACTATCCCAATTTATAAATGTATAAATGGAAGCTCTGGATCCAAAGGCATATACACACATTTTATTTTGAAAAAAATAATGATAATGTTCACTCACATATCCACTGTCTGTGATGGACAGGGATCATGAGACAAGAGTATACAGCAGCTATAATAACAGCCATGGCAGGCATTTAGATCTCTCATACTGGGATTGAATCAGGATGAGGATACACAGTGCTGGCAGGAAGCCTGCTAGAGGAAGCCAATACAACACAACCCTGTATCGTGTAGGAGGAAGGAATTTCAATGTAAGCCTAGTGGGGAAGGAGACACACTAGACATAGACTAACATAGCAGCAATGGCTGCTGACTCCTGTGCACCTGCTCCTGCTCCAGGAACACGACTCCATAAGTCAAACTCCCAGGCTTTGTGGCTGATAGTTGTGTACTGAGTCTATTCTCTGTATGGCCACTAGGGGGCATCAACACATTTTGAGGGTTTAATCTTCAACATGCTGCACTGAGTGCTTTTTTTTTTTTGTGTTAGACTATCCCAGTTACTACTAGTTGATCTATAGTTTGTACCTACCAGACATGCAGGCGCTAACACCAGGCGGACAATAGACTTTATTGAGGTACTCAGTCATACCCAATATCCCACCTTATTATGATTATTATGTTTAAATGCCAAAAAAAACATTTGCCAGATTAGGCTGGTTCTACATGTTTCATATCCTGGCACTGTATGGTTTTAAAGGCCCTTTCTTTAGAGCTTTGAAGGCCCTATATTCTTTCTCTTCCTCCCAGGTCAAATTAGGCTCAAATCTTTCACATACATTTCAGATCCACATGTTTCTCTACCAGTAATTTACAAGACTTTGAACATTTTTAGTTTCTCATCATGTTCTAAAATTAATTCTACCAAAGCAGAAGCTTTACCAATCCATATCCCTGCTTCACTACTAGCAATGTTACAGGCTAACAATTCATATCGATGATGCTCCCATTCTCTTAAATACTTTTACCTAACCCCTTCAAGCTGGGTTCACAGTGGTGCGAACACAGACATTGCATGTGATTCGCACCACATTTCTGTGCAGATCACATGCGATGTCTGTGCAATGTGTTGCAGTCATACAAACTATATGGCTGAAATCGCATAGCTTTCTCACCAAAATAGTGCAGGACCCTTTTTTTGGTCTGCATTGGAATTCGAATTGCATGGGTGTTCACACCCATGCAATCCGATTCCTGTACCATTTGATAGTTCGCACTACGATCTGCGAACCGATCTGCGGGTGTCATTAACTTGCTATTGACACTGCAGCAGTTTGCAGAGGGCAGTGTGAACTGCCTGCGAGTGACATGTGATGCGGGAACCTGCAAAGGCATTGCGCTGGTTCCCACATTGCATATGTGTGAACCCAGCCTCATACTTAACTTCATATGAAGAAAATTACCCCCCTGTTATTTTGAAGCATTATCCAATCATTGAGGCGATGGGATTCATATAACATTTCCCTATTAGGCAGGATACATGTACTAAAAATGTCTAATATGGCCAAATTACATTTTTCATTTTGAAACACTCCCAAACCCAGTCCCTATGATGATACTGCCAGCTATGCAGACAATGGTTGTTAATTGTGTCTGGCACAACAAAACCCTTTGCATAGTTTGTACAGTTCTATTATCGCTATAATCCAGAGGGGGCCTAGGTGCATCAGCCTTGATCAAATACTATTTAGCTACTCACTTGCAACCTATTGTTTCATAGTCTACCCAATACTCACCAAATTGATGGAATGAAATTAAAGCTATGCAATTATGCCTCCCTCACCGATCTTCATTGATATAGTCTAGAGTTTCCAACGATTATGTAATGTATAGATGATTTTGTCTTGCTCCTATGCTCTTCAGATTGGCAAATTTATGGAATAAATTTGTGTTGAAGTATTCTCTCTCCTCATCCTGCTTGCCTCTGATTAATGGTCTATATAACCCCAAACTCCTAGAACTTGTCTTCTGGGCATATGCTGGCATAAGCTAAGCACCGATTTTTCAATTGCACCACTTAGTCAACCCAGTGTCCCGCAAATTCTGTGCTTTTGATGATTTATAAACTTCTAAATATATCCCTGCTCATCTTTATTATCTCTGCCTTCGAATTTAACATTTCTTCATTGCCAGAACTTCTTCCCTTACTTTGGATAGGTGTCAAACAAGTCAAATTTATTCTATATACAAACTTCTTCATGAAGAATCCCCATTAAAGAGGGATTGCACCTAATAAAAAAATATTAAAAGCCAGCAGCTACAAATACTGCAGCTGCTGACTTTTAATAAATGGACACTCAGCTGTCCCAGGCTCCCGTGGGCGCCCAGAGGTGGGTGCAAATACCTGTCTTAGACAGGTATCTGCACCCCCCTCCCAACGGTGGCACCGTAGGGGGGGAGGGTTCCAATGAGTGGAGGTTCCACTTTAGGGTGGGACTCCGCTTTAAGATCGAATTTCCATTTATATATGTGTAAATGGGCACAGGCCCTTACAACAACCAATATCTCTCAAGTTGTGTGAACAAATCTGGGAATACACTTCTAAGCCATCCGATTGTATGGTGCACAGGGAGAATACTTATAAAATTATAATGCCCTGGTGCAAAACACCTGAGATGTTGCATACTCAAAATCCAATAATACAGTACCTGCCAAGTACAGGAGATGCAGTCACAGAAATGGCTCTCTTTTCCACATTTTTTGGCAATGCCCTTGCATCTGCCCTTTTTGGGCTCATGTGATGTCACCCTTACAATCATTCTTTACTATGTTCTTTCCCTTGGAGCCAATTAACTTTTGTTTTAGGTCTACCTTTTTCTGGTATCTCCAGGCACAAATAAGTCTCATCTTTTCACTGTCTCTGGGAGAACTATATCTCTGCACTGGTTTTCTAAAGACACACCATCACATGTGAGCTACTAAATATTATTTACAATGTTACAAGTATGGAACATCTCAACGTCAAACATGGGGACACTCTAGACAATTTTAATAATGTTTGCGACCTGTGGGATCAATCTATTTATGCTACCTCTCTTCCTTACGCTCATCCCTACTAATTACAATTAGAGCTTAACTGATATCCATTATGTACCTTGCACTTTCCACCGATATGTGAAAACCTTATTTTCATTGTTCAAAAACCCTCAATAATGATCCCTCACTTTTCTTTCTATTACAACACAATAATGTTCACCTAGTTATCTTTAGGGTATATGCAATGTTATGTTCTGAGAGGAGCTTTTGCTCTATAAGATCTTTTCACTTTGTCTTATCACTTGTTAAAAACCTTAATATAAATACAATTATAAACAAGAAAAACTATCCGTAATGTCTGTAATATGTGTGTAATAGCTTCCTAGTTGCCTTTTGCTGGGCAAATGTAACATTCCCTAATATTCAATCCTAAGAAAAATCCTAATATTCAATCCTAAGAAAAAAAAAAAAGCACTAAGAACATCTGACCTGAGAGTTAACACCAATAGAGAAAATAGCCTAATGCCCCGTACACACGATCGGATTTCCGACAACAAGCTCACATCCAACATTTGTTGTCGGAAAGTCCAACCGTGTGTATGCTTCATCGAACGGTTGCTGTCGGAATTTCCACCCACAAATGTTTGAGAGTAGGGTCTCAATTTTGAAAAAAATATGTTTTTCTTGGTTTCTGTTATACAACTTTCCAAATAAATAATCATTCTTCATAAGTTTAGGCCAAAATGTATTTTGCTACATTTCTTTGGTGAAAATATCTCAAATCAGTGTATATTATTTAGTCTGTAGGAAAGTTAGAGAGTCCACAAACTATGGTATATACCAAATTTATCGGTGTATAACACGCACCCCCCCCCCTGAAAATCAGGGGGAAATCATGTGTGCTTGATATACGCCAATTCCTGCTGCCTCGGAGTGGAAGGAGGGGACAAGCGATGCTGGATTACACAGAGCAGCAATCTCCTGTGTATCCGGCGCTCAGGCACACACAGTCCCACCCCCCCTGGCCTGGCATATATCATATGAGCTGGGCAGGACTGTGAGTGCTGGGTACACAGGAGATGGCAGATCTGTGTAATCCAGCACTGGCGAGGCTGCAATGATCGGCAAAGGCGAGGCTGCAAATGGACAATGAGCAGGCTGCGCTGCAATGATGGGCATATTAGAAGCTGCAGATGGGCACTAAACAGGCTGCAATGATGGACATATTAGAGGCTGCAGATGAACACTAAACAGGCTGCAATGATGGGCATATTAGAGGCTAGAGATGGACACTAAGCAGGCTACAATGATGGGCATATTAGAGGCTGCAGATGGGCACTAAACAGGCTGCAATGATGGGCATATTAGAGGCTGCAGATGGACACTAAGCAGGCTGCAATGATGGGAATATTAGAGGCTTCCGATGATTAGAGGCTGCAGATGGGCACTAAACAGGCTGCAATGATGGGCATATTAGAGGCTGCAGATGGACACTAAGCTGGCTGCAACGATGGAGATATTAGAGGCTGCTAATGAGCAGGCTGCAATGATGGGCATTTTAGAGGCTGCAATGATGGGCATTGATCTGGCTGCATTGATGGGCAGTGGTGAGGCTGCAGGTCTGCACTGATAAGGGTGCATTGATGGGCACTGACCCTTATTTTGCTTCAAATTTCTTTATTTAAAATGTATGTTTTTTTCCTCTGAAACTTCCCTCTTAAAGTTAAAGTGTGTTATAAGCCTGTGTGTGTTATACGCCGATAAATACGGTATCTGAAAATCAATCAATCCTGATGTACTGATGGTCTATATAATTTCTTAAGGCCCAAAAATATCAGGGCAGAACAAATATCCCCCAAATTACCCCTTTTTGGAAAGTAAACAGTCCAAGGTATTTAGTAAGAGGCATTGCAAGTTTTTTGAAGTTGTCATAATATTTTAGAAAATTAAGAAATCAAAAAAATATCAATTTTTTTAATAAAAATTAGCATACTGTCACAAGTGCAGTACAGCATCATTATATAACTGGTGTGACAGTGATAAGGGACACTGACTGGTGACAGTACAAAAAATAATAATATATGATTTTTTATTTTTCTTTATTTTTTATTCAATTTTTTATTTTATTTTATTTTTGCACACTGTGACCAGAGCAATGTAATGTTACCACAGTAACATTGTACTACTCTGGGTAATTGATCAGTATTTTTAATTGTTTTTACACATTATGATTGCTTATAGCAATGAATTTCATTCCGTTTCTTTTGTTCTGATTAGTTCTGATTAGCTGTGATTGGCCACAGCTAATCACACGGTACAGATGGGATGTAATCACTATGACCAATCACAGCTAGCAACAAAATTGTACATAATGAATGGCATGAAAGGAAGCCATTCATTGCTTACAGTTGTCATGTGATCTGCTGTGATTGGTCATAGCTGTCACATGGTACCGGCTATGGGCCGGTACACTGATCAGTCATTGGCTGTGTTCGATGGACACAGCCAGTGACAGATCATGCAACAGCGTGGCCCCTGGCTTCTTTGTTGTGTGAATGAGTAGGGGTATTATGTATCCCTTATTCATTCACATGAGGGAACCCCTTTTTTTTAAAGGGGCTCTCAGATTTTTTTAAGCCCACCAATTCCAGATCCCACAACCTTCAGGCCAGGGTTGTAGGGTAGAGGATCTTGTCCTCATCATCATGGTACCCCTTATGTTGAGGGAAAGTGGCCTGGTATGGTTCCAGCTATTTGCTTAGACAAAATCCAGTATGGATTTCTGGGCGGGACCCATGCTTTTTTTTTGCTTTACACTATGCTTGCATGTTTTTTACTTTTACCTGTCAGTTGGGAATCACTAGTTAACAGCTGAATGTGCCAGATGGGCATGACTCACTGGTTGGTCAGATGTCAGTGGGTGCCAGCTCCCTAAAAAACAGAAAGAAGCTGTCACATTTAGCAGTGGTAATAATACCACTGTCAAATAGTTTGCTGCAAACTACAGCTGGAGGGTTGTTCAGCTGAACAATCATTCATTCAGCTGTTTGCACTGGAATCTCCATAGGTTTACAAAGTGCATAAGTCTCCCTCATATTAATTTTCTCTGCTGTTCAAATGCTCTTAGCCTGTAGTGGTAGATGTTCTTCATTGGTGAATGTTTACTTCCATGGTTGAATGACCTTAGGGCTATTTTCCCCTTAGAATTGAATGTTAACAAATGTTATGTTTGCCCTGTGAAAGATAGCAAGGAAACTGTTGCACACATATATTACAAAAATCACTGATATTATTTATTATGATTGCATGAATGTTGAAACATTTGCAAAATTATTTTTTTTTCCAGTTCCCTCCCGCCTGCTCACAGTATATTTACTTCAAGCAGGTGGCACGGGCAGGCTGGATCATGTACATGTACGTGATCCAGCCTGTTCTGGATTAAGAGCATGCATGAGCTCTCCCCCTGATCACCCGCGCTGTTACTGGCTACAGCGTTATTTTGTCAGCAAGTCTCAGCTAATGATTTATGGCTGAGACCTGATGATCAACTGTAGCCAATCACAACACAGTTCTGTGATTACAAACACATACAAACACACAGAGCACTGTATACAGATCTGGGATCAGCCAGGTCTATTAGTAAAAGCAGCACATATTACACACATTACATTTGTTAGGCACACAGTTAAAGTGGAGTTACACCCATTTAAAAGACAGCAGCTACAAAAAGTGTAGTTGCTGACCTTTAATAAACAGACACTCAGCTGTCCCATGGTCCAGCGATGTGGCCGCCCGAAGCCTCGCTCCTCTCCCCCTTCATCTATGCGGCGCCAGCATTGCAAGTGTGGGCGCCGACTGTGGATTCGCACTGCAATCTTCTGGGACCTGTGACGTGTCCCAGAAGATTGCAGGGAGGGGGGGAGAGGTGAACTTCCATCCGGTGCTGCAGCACCAGTAGGGGAAGTGGGAGTTGGGTACCTGTAAAAACTAGGTACCCGCTCCCCCCGCCCAAAAAAAAATGACATGCCAGGGGGTCATGAGTACTTAAAGCAGAAATTCAATTTTTGGGGGGGACTCCGCTTTAACGCCTTGATTTCCCCTTGGTGTTAACCCCTTCCCAGCCAGTGTCATTAATATATAGATATATAGATATATTATATCTGATCACAGTATTAGTGTCACTATTGATGTCAGTGTCAGTTTGTCAGTTAGTGTACCTTCCAACAAGGGTGTGTTAGCGCCAGATTGCTCACCACACTATAACAATCCCACTAGAAATCGCTGATCACCGCCTTTTGCATCATAGTGTCAAAACTGCGTGAATTGCAGTATATATACCAGTTTTACCAAAGACATGTAGCAGAATGCCTTTTGGCCTAACTTTATAAAGATTTTTTTTTTATATTTTTAATTGGATGTGTTTTATAACAGAACGTAGAAAATATAGTTTTTTTTTGTTTTCAAAATTTTCATTTTGTTTCCTTTTTATAAGTACAAATAAAAACCCAACGGTGATCAAATACCACCAAAAGAAAACTATATTTGTGTGAATATTTTTTTATAAATTTCATTTGCGTACCATGTTGCATGACTAAGCAATTGGCAAAGTAGCACAGTGCTGAACAACAAAAAAAATGCTCTGGTCATGAAGGGAGTAAATCATTTCCGTAGGTCAAATATTTAAATAGACCCTATTATGTTATCCTAAATTCTCCACTTCCCACAATAAACATAACACTGTGTCAGTATTTTTTTTTCCCTTAAACCAAAGCTCTCTATTAATTAAAACTGCTACAATTGGATTACAGACAGTCATCTTAAAGGTCTTAAAGGTCTGCTTGATGACAGATATAATAATGACATGCACTAATTTTAGTTTCTTGCTTTGAGCAACCATACAGATGCATCCTGTTAATCTGATACAAACTTGTGATGTTATAAGACAAAGATACTACACTAAAATGCAATCTCTCCTGTTTTTCTCTGCCTCCTCATCCCATCATTTTTCTGTGACCCCAAACACATTTTGATAGAACATTTGCACAATCCAATAGGTTATGGTCAGATAAGACAACAAACATATGTGTGTAGTCTCTCCCCAACTACAGTTTACATTTCTTGGCCATCCATTCTTGGGAAGAAACAATTGAGCAACATTTTTTTTTTCAGCCTAATGCTATTCTTTTTTTTCTCAAAATAAGCTAACTCAGGAGTCCCCTTTGTATGTCTCCAAAAGCCAGACACAATTGCTTGATGTAATTATGCATGTTTCATTGTAATTGTACATGTATACAATTTAGACATATATATGTGCAATAGAAATCTCATTAGATCTCTAAGATCTGGTGCAATTCATTTATTAGATTTCTGAGACTTGCCTGCAGGTTCTGGTGAAGTAACCTTCCTAGAAAGATGTTGGGAGATTCATGAATCCCTCACCAGTGCCTAAGCTAAAGGTCTGGTAGGCTGGGATTTTTTAAAAAAATAATACAATTTGATTACCATTGCACAGCTTTTCAAAGATTAGATTGAATTTGGGGTAAAGTCCCAATTTAATTCCCTAAGTAGGGCCCAGCATTATTGAATGTGGAATCTCATAGCTCAAACTCAAATTGATTATCTCTATTCTACTTTTTGCTCTCATTTTTCTTTCTAATTTCTTTTACTCTCCTGACTGTTCGCCTTGTCTACAGAGCACTTGATTTATTTACCACTATGACTCCCCTTTCAATTTGCTCATATAATGCCAAACACTGTATATTCCTGAAATATTATATCTTTTACATTAAAATGGAGTATGATTTCTTTTTTTAAGAAAATGCATTTATGATCAGATTGTATACCTTCATGTAGAATAAAATATTGTGTAAATTATTCTGTATCTCATTTTCAGCCGGTAAATAAATTCCCATATATAATTTTTTTCCCTTTACTCTATATTATACCAAGGTCAACTCTTGTGGCTGATACATCTTTCCTAAAATATCTGCCCAGTATCTGCAGTCAGTGCTAAATCAACCATGGTATGACTGTACCTAAAATTGCCAATGGAATTTACAAAAGACAATTCCAGCCTGTAGGGAACTTATATTTCAGAAATATTCATCATCTGACGAGTTTCCCCTTCCCCTTTGGAAGCATACACAGACTAAGCAGAAGTCTTGTTAACCTGAGATTAGCGTATTTTGGCAGACTTTAAACATAAACCAAAAAAATTGTATTTACTATTTTTAGAATCATATTTTATTTCTGCATGGTTGATACTTCGGGAACGCCAGGGAACTTAAAGCAGAGTTCCACAAAGAAACTGAACTTCTGCTGTTCGGATTCCTCCCCCCTTCAGCCTCACAATTGGCACCTTTTAGGGGGGAGCAGGGAGCAGATACCTGTCAAGTCCAGATATTTGCTCCCACTTCCAGGGAAAATCAACACAATATCTGGAAAATCCTCCTATCCCCCCGTCTGGTTCACTTACCAGGCAGCACCCGTGAGTCAACCCGAAGATCGGCTTCAGGTAGCGAAATCGTGGGCTCCCTGGCTTGGGAAGTGTCCTTATATTAAGATCAGCAGCTACAGTATTTGTATCTGCTGAATTTTTTTTTTTTTCCGCCGACGGAACTCCGCTAATGACAATTTACTAATATATAGCATTTACTTTTTAAGAAGGTTAATAGACCAAAATTATTGAATTTTCAAATCTCAACTTTGATAACTATTAAGTGTAACAGGGGCTTACAAGGCCTTAACAAACAGGTAATGTGCTGTAGTTCTTCTATTGTGTCTCAGATCTTTCTCACCCAAGCCTTTTAAAGGAATGATGACACATATCAGTCATATCATTATCTATATAAAATTACTGTTACGAATATTTCAAATTCAAACATTTTAGTACAGGTACTTATATTATATTCATACCTGATCCAAAGCAGATTTTTTTTTTTTACCAATGAAAGACACTCCTAAGTATCATCTGATTTCTTTATGAGTGAATTAGAGTGCACAATATAATCTGCGGTGGAAGCACTGCCATTGTGGAGAACATTTGGGGGCTGTTGCAAGTCCAGATTCTTTAGACCTATTTTAGCAAAGGACCAGAAAACTATATGCAGGAAAGTACAACAGGAAAAAAAGTTGTTTGTATACTATAACCTTCAACAGAATTAGTATTTTCTTTGACTAAAATGAATTGTTATGATGGGAGAGATGTAGCTCTGGAGGAAGCCTCTCCTGCCTTTGTGCTGGCTGGGTAGCCATCTGCAGCCTTTACACATAAATTAGTGTTATGTGTAAATCATTTTAAAAAAATATATATTTTTTTTTGGTGGAGGATGCGGGCATTGATATATGTGTTTTCTTTTAAAAAAAATATCCTATTAATCTTTAGTCAAACCTCTTTAGTTTTTTTTTTATTAACTTCTTCATCCTCATTTATTTAATTTAACCACTTGTTTAACACACATGTTACAGATTCCCTGTAAAATAGAATAGTGGTAGTGTAAATTTTTTTATGTTGCATGATATTTGCACAAATGTTTATCAAACACACATTTTCAGTATTTGCACAAACACAATATAATACCAAGGTTTTTGTCAAAATATAAAAGATGGGGGTATGTCGAGAAGGTATATACCAAACATGGCAAGATTTAAAACCGCAAATTGTTAATGAAGCCTTAAAACTTTGTTCACCAGTGACATGGTGAAAAACTACAGTATGCAAAATTATCCACAATCAATGCTTTAAATGCCTTTACAGTTTATAAATTTAGAATCAACCATGAATGATGGCCCGAGAATTATTTCTCTCAATCTGATGTCCGATTAATCCCACATGTATGGCATAATCACTGTTACATACACCTGCTCTATATGCATGTTTGCATTTATATGTGTGTGCAGGGAGACAGGGTTGCTGTCAACATTTTTTATTATTTTTATTTATGTTATTACATTTTTATTTTTTTCAAGTTCATTTTATTCAAGTTCTTTCATTTAACTGTACAATATTTCTATTACAAGGGGACTAACACTCTCCTATGTACAGCATGTTCTGGTGATAGGTCCCAGGATATTTTTATGGAAACAGACCATAATGTCTTCCCTGACCTCCAATGAAGCTAATTAAGCTTAGCTCGTGCTTGATTTGCTGCTTTCTGGAAAATGACAGTTGAATGGATGTTTCCAAGCTCTTCCCACTCTCCTTACTGAAACATTTGCCATGGTCCAAGGCTCCTCGGGAGGGGTGGGGAGGGGGTGTGGGACAACTTGGTAACCAACGAGGAAGGGGCAGAAGTGGGTCCTTACTACAAGTGCAGTGAAAGTAGCTCCACAGTTACTTGGATCATTTTTACTGAAAAGCAAGGAGTCAGCTGGCAAAAATTATGCAGCTGTGAACTTGTTTTAACCACTTTTAATGACCATTTATAAACAGCTTATAGAAATCAAGTGGCTATACACTCGTATGTAAACACATTCAAATTTGTGTTTGGTTGTTTTACCACATCACAGAAGCTTTTTAGAAGCATCATTTTAGCATTATGTTTACTTAGCATTTAGCATTATGTTTACAAAATAAAGGGAAACAGTACAGTTTCAATGCAATTCAAAACAAGTGATAAATAGGTCTTTATAAAATGGACACATTATTGAATAAAATATGCACTTTGGGTGAGTCTTAGTTTCCAGTGTCAAAAAAAAGTAATGTGGTTTACAAATGTTCATTACACGCAATTTAGTTTGGGGCAAATTAGGAGCCATTTATTCCAATGAATGGAAAGAAAAACCTTGGAGGAGGAGAGCATGGTGACCTGAAACAAGAGAAGCAGTTTCAAGTGGAGCACTGGAGGGAGAGTCCTTTTGTGCATTCTATTGTGATATTTTTTTTATACTTTATAGACAATGAAATGTAGTACTGTGAGAAAAGAAACTTACAGCTGGTACAAAGTTGAGAGCTTTAGCTTTATTTTTCCTTTCCTATAATATTTTAGAAAGAAAAAGAAAAAGTGCAGCGCTTATACTATAAATAATAATAAAGAAGTAATCACACTAATTAAAGTGCAAAAAAATTTGCAAAACTGATGTCAATAAATGAGCACAATATAGCGACATAAATATACAGTACAAAAAATTCCATGCAAAATATAAAAAGTGCTCCAAATCGTGTGATATAATTTTAGCAAAAAAGATTTATTGTGGCATGATGCTCAGATGTTCTAAATGGACTCCATCGACTCTCAAATAGACAGATAGCATATTAAGATAAAAAAGAACTGCTAGCAGATAAAAAAAAACTCTCAGTGTAGGTTTAAATTGCGATCGCGTGGGGGCGTGGCCTAGCGAGCGAGCCGGATGGACGTGTTGTAGCAGAGCTCCGGCAAACTCAGGGACAACAGCGGCTAATATGGAGGCCTACCCATCTCCGGAAGCCTCGAGGCATCAGCGGACCTTGCATAAAGGTAAAGGACCGCAAATGAGAGACTCCCCAGACGATAGAAGGCATTATCCTTCCACCCCATCCACATGTAGCCCGGCCAAGACCAATCCCAGATTGGATGCTGAGGGATTAGACAGAGCAGGGAGCCCGGCCTCAGATTCAGGGGAGGACACCAGAGAACTCCCGGAATCTATCGAATCCTTCCCCACACAAAATATGCCGGTCATGGATACTGTCTTAAAAGACATGCTTCTGTCACTACGCAGCTCTCTGCAATCTGACATGGCAGGTTATATGCACCGGGTCAACAGAGACATACAGGAGGTGGGGAACAGAGTGGATCACATTGAGTCTAAGATGGGGGAATATGCCTCCACCATTAATGAGCTAGTGGATGCCCACAAGGAAAATTAAGCTGATTCTGAATGGATCAAAGCTAAAATGGCAGATTTAGAGGATAGATCCAGAAGGAACAATTTGAAAATCAGAGGGATCCCTGAAACCGTACTGCAATCCGACCTAGCTGCCCACGCTACCACCATATTCAAATCCCTCATGCCATCACTCACAAATCTAGATGTCACCATAGACAGAATCCATCGAATGCCCAAACCTACCCACCTATCCGACCAAATCCCTAGAGATGTGATTCTCAGACTTCATTTCTTCCACATCAAGGAACAACTTATGTCTATAATGAGGAAGCAAGACCAGATCCCCACTCCATGCCAAAACCTACAATTCTTTGCAGATCTATTGCAGTACACACTGCAGAAGCGCAAGAGTTTGAACACGGTAACGAAAGTGTTAAGAAACCACAAAATAATATACAGATGGGGATACCCCACAAAACTAACTGTGACCAAGAACAACCACACATACACCGTGACCTCTCTGGAGAAAGGGATTGCCCTCTTGAGAGAATGGGATATACTGCCAGATCACCAAGAGGATCCTGCTATATTCAGCAACCCCCGCCGACTCACCCAAGAATGGAAAACGGTCACAACCAAAAATGCTACTTCTCACTCCTGAATGGAATGCATGGATGAAAATGCAATTGCACCTTGTCCCTGACCATTGGAGTCGCTAGGACAGAACTTACCCCCCAACAGTGTCACACAGCAATAGGCTGTCATTGGGTACAATTACCCCCAAGTTTAGTTGCATCCAGACGCATGCAACAAAGTTGATAACTAATTATTTTTTGTCCCTTGTCATTTTTTTTCTTTCTTGCACCCTCTGCTCCCTCTTTTCTCTTTTCCTCTCCCCAATCTCCTGCCAGTGCACATGGGACGTGGTCGACTCCTCACCGAACCTGTGGAAAACTCAAGAAGGACGACGGAGAATCTCAACTGTTTCCAGAAGCACCGCTACTTACAACTATACAACATACCAACCTGCCACAACAAAGCAACCAAGTAAGTCCCACCTTCACCACAACACTGCCAGAACAAACATGTCTTGTAGATCAAGTGTTGGGATGAGGGCTGCTACTTCATCTCATGACTTTCTCTATAATTGAACCATGGCTATTAACATAGTTTCTATCAACGCTAAGAGGCTCAACCACCCCATGAAATGCAAGTCCCTGTGGCAAGAAGCTCTGCTTTATCGAGGAGATATTTTATGTGCTCAAGAGACACATTTTTGCAACAAGACACCACCGAAATGTACACACAAGAGCTTTCCATATGTATTTACAGCTAATGCCGACTCTAATACGAAAGGAGTCCTAATAGCCATTCGAGACTCAGTAGCATTTACGCTAATACAGGAGATCCGTGATATTTTAGGCAGATACCTGATCTTAATCTGCACAGTCAATTCCGCACCATATACCATAGCGACAGCCTACTCCCCTAACAAGCACCAAGTGCATTTTTTCAACAAATTAATGAGGCGAATTAGAAAATACCAGAAAGGACCACTCATTCTTTTTGGAGACTTTAACCTCACTCCGGAACCAGAGATGGACTCAACGTCCACACCCCTACGCAACCCTTCCTCACTAAATCCCTCTATTAGGAGGCATGAAGTGTATGATGCCTGGAGGTGTATACACGGCAACGAGAAAGACTTCACTTTTTTCTCAGCTCCTCATAAGATTTATACAAGGATAGACCTTGCCATAGTCGATCAACAGATTCTGTTTAACACCAAAGACGTCCGTATTAATGCCATAACTTGGTCTGATCACTTTTCAATTGTACTGACTCTAGCTAATGCTGCCTGCCCTAGACCTAATCCAGTATGGAGGCTGAACACTTTTTTACTTCAACAGGCGACCACCAAAGAACAGATTGTAAAACATCTGAATATTTTTTTTAAGGAGAATGTTAATTCTGTGCAATGTCCTATTATGTTATGGAACACCCACAAAACGTTCATAAGGGGTATGCTTATCCAAATTGGAGCAAGGGCAAAGAGGCAGAGGCAGCAACGAACTACAGAGTTAATGAGGCAGATTTCAGACATAGAAACCAAAAATAAAGCGTTGTTTGATCAGAGCATTTCCCAGAAGCTGTCGCAACTTAGATACGAACTTAGGCTCCACCTCTTAGACAGTTTCGAAAAAGCCACTAAACGACTTAAAATTAATTACTATGTAAATGGTAATAAAGCAGGGAGACTTTTAGCACAGAACCTCCAGGGCCACAGGTATAAATCCAGAATGCTCTTCATTATCCATCCAGCCACTAGTAAAAAAGAATTCCACCCCCAAAAAATTGCAGACGCTTTCAGCCATTATTATGGATCCTTATACAATTTAAAAGACGACTCCGCCACCATACAACCGAACCTCGAAATCATTAATGACTTCTTGGACAAATTGTCAATACCCAAATTGTCACCCCAACAACTACACTCCCTGAACCTCCCATTTTCTGAAGCAGACATCCTGAAAACGATAGACTCATTACCCTTGAATAAATCTCCAGGTCCTGATGGATTTTGCAGTGAATACTACAAAGAATTCAAAAATATATTAACTCCCTTCTTGACTCCGGTATTCACTAAAGCAGCTGCCTCTGCCTCTTTCCCACCAGAAATGTTGGAGGCCCTAGTGGTTGCTCTGCCAAAGCCAGGGAAGGAACCCACTGTCCCCTCCAACTTCAGCCCAATTTCTTTACTAAACATAGACCTAAAACTCTACGCCAAACTTATTGCCTCCCGACTACTAGATATAATGCCCACGTTAATTCACCCTGATCAATCAGGTTTCACCAAACATAGACAAACCTCCGACGCAACCAGACGCATTATTAATATATAAGGGTGATAGTATAAAATCAAACGTTGGTATTGGTGAGATAAAATACTAAAAACAGCGCTAAAACAGTGAGATAATTAAATCTTTCCATGCAAAGTCCATGAATCTGTGTCATAAACAGTATTGTACTAGTAGGTAGTCCTTGAGTGTTTCTGAGAAAGTAGTGCACAGTTCAATCGGTAGTGACTTTCCTTGTGATATATAGTGTATACAGTTGTATATCCAAGCACCGTTATAGGAAGTGACCAGACCCTGTATAACGGTGGATGTGTGACGCGTCCTGGGCAGTGGTAGCCATAGCGATACCCCATATCTTAAGGCCTGTTTAAATTGTCATTCCGGTGAGTTTAACCCCCTGAGGGGAGAGTGCCTCACGTGGTGAAGCTGTCTATAACGGTGCTTGGATATACAACTGTATACACTATATATCACAAGGAAAGTCACTACCGATTGAACTGTGCACTACTTTCTCAGAAACACTCAAGGACTACCTACTAGTACAATACTGTTTATGACACAGATTCATGGACTTTGCACGGAAAGATTTAATTATCTCACTGTTTTAGCGCTGTTTTTAGTATTTTATCTCACCAATACCAACGTTTGATTTTATACTATCACCCTTATATAATTGTTTCATTTAAACAGCTGCTTAGATTAATTTAAGATATTTATGAATATTTAGTATTTATTTATATATCTGACCTTATATCATCTGAATTTATTGATGGAACCTCTAGCCATATATATCAGAGACCACCCGAAAATAATAGGATTTCCCATTGGCCAAGATAGCCATTCCATAAGTCTCTTCGCTGACGACATCATCATGATTTTGATGGAAGTGGGTTCCTCTCTGGCGGCGGCTCATGAAGCCTTAAGTTTATTTAATAGAGTGTCTTATTATAAGGTTAATGATAACAAATCTTATATACTAGGCCTGGGAATAGATATACCCACACGTGACAGCCTCCAAAAGCAGTTCCCTTACAAATGGTCAACAGAGGGTATAAAATATCTAGGGGTAACTTTGACAGCAGACACAAACAAGATGGTGGATGCTAATTATACTCATTATTTACTAACTCTACCTCATAAGCTACAATCTATATCCAAGACTGGATCAACTTGGTCAGGCCGCCTAGCGGCATTTAAAATGATGCTACTCCCCTAACTTATATATATATATATATATCGAACCCTCTCTATTCATGTGCCAGATAGATTCTTTGTTTGTGCGCAAGCTATGGTCAATGAATTCCTTTGGCAGGGAAAGAGAGCTAAGTGTGCGTTCCATAAACTAATCAAAACTAAAGAGGCTGGAGGAGTGGGGCATGTATTATTAAAAGATTACTACTACACAGCAATCCTAGCACAATTAAAGTCTTGGTTCCCTGGCAACCATGAGACGAGATGGCAAACCCTGGAGAGGTTCCAAGCTCCTACTCACAGACTCTCTGACCTATTATTGGTACATGAGCACATGCCTCGCTCTTCCAAGCTCTCACCGACCATAGCAGCTTCCCTCTCAGCATGGAAACTTATCCTAAAATTGCCAAAATCTGACATACCACTGAAAGCCATTCCGATACCTATCACGAGCCTAGAGCTTCTAATACCTGATTTACATGTTAGCCACTGGACACGTACAGGGATTAAAAATATAGAGGACCTTTATATAAGACCCGCATTGAAATCCTTTAGAGCACTTCAAATTGAATATCACCTAGAAACTAAGGACCGGTTTACACATATGCAAGTGTCCCACTTACTGACATCCAATATACATATCAATACGGAAGTCCCTTGGAAAATATACCTTTACCTGACTAACCCCAGGTCCTCCATCAAAGGTATCTCTTTATTCTATGGCCATCTTCACCTAAAAGCAATATGCTTCAAATCCCCCACTATGAGAACCTGGGAAATAGATCTTAATACTTCATATACCACTGAACAATGGCAACTAGCTATCTCATCCATCTACAAAGCATCCAAGAGTCTGAACTTATGGGAACTCTACCAAAAGATATTTCTCAGATGGTACATGACCCCTACACGCCTGGCGGGATTCAATCCCGACGCATCTGCGCTGTGCTGGAGGAACTGCGGACACATAGGCTCTATTTTACACATCCTGTGGGCATGCCCTAAAATAAAAAAATACTGGTATAAAGTGTTCCACATCATCCAAAGCATCATCAAAATCCAGTGTCCTGCTACACCCAACATAGCCTTACTCTCACTAGGCATAGAGACAATACCTCACCATATGAGACCTACAACAACCCAGATTCTCACAAGCGCTAGGTTAGAACTCACAAGAAGATGGCTGAAACTTGAAGTCCCCTCCATTAAAGAGGTAATCAAAACTACAAACTTACACATATCCTACGAACTGATGTTCGCAGCTTCTCAAGGTAACTATGCAACCAAGTGCCAGACTTGGAAACCCTGGGTTGAGTGGTATCGTAGATGGGATATTACTCGACAACCTCCTTGATTACTGTAAACAACTATTAACCAGTTAATAGGGTACCCTACCCTTATTTAAATAGGGAGGGCTACGTCCCATGTGCACACCAATCACTCCCCCCCACACCTATTCCCACTCTACTTCTCTTCCTACTCTCCTTTTCATTTTCACATTTCTTTCTACTAATACATCATGAACAACAAGGCTTCACACATCCAAGCAAGCGTCCACAAGCAATTTCCTTATACAAGTCTTAACTGCTTATGAACATAGGTTCATATAATATAACGAGCTAATGACTGAAATTTGGGATCATTATTAACAAACCATAGGATAGAAGCCACATATTCCAGCTCACCAGAGGGCGGGGACCGCCATTTGGACGCAGTGTGATCCCTAGCGGGGCGTCCGAGGGGAGGGTCACCCACCTACAAGCTATACGTATGAATAGACTCTATCCTACATCATCAGAGGTATAATTACCTCTTATATATAACTAACAACAGAAGAATACAGGTGAAAGCATAATTAATGCTGCCAAAATAACAGTGATGTATGCCCTTTGATCGGGTCATGTTAATGCTGAAATTGTGTTTTGTTTTGTTCATATTGATAATGACTACTTATTGCGCTGTGCGCATTGTTACTGTACCTGTTTATATTTGTTTTTCCAATAAAAAATTATTGAAACTAAATTGCGATCGCGCATGCGCAGGACTGAGCATCATGCCACAATAAATCTTTTTTGCTAAAACTATATCACACGATTTGAAGCACTTTTTATATTTTGCATGGAATTTTTTCACTGACAATCCTTGGAAGTTTGCCGTGAGTGACCACCTGAGCTGCAGAGTCTGATGATAGGAGACACCTGGGAGATCGGGATAACCTCTGATATCTGGACGTCTGTAGTGGGGATCTGTGATCCAATCTGTGCTGTTTGACCTCACCTGATAGGGGGGTTGCTGGCGATCCAGTAAGCCTCCATCTTATTAGTGGCGACTAAAGGTGACGGGTTCCATGTGGTCAAGTATAACAAACAAACAAATCAAGTCACATCATTCATTTGTTGGCCTTTGATTATATATATATATATGGACATTTATTTATACTATATGAACCTTCTTTTAGTTAATACATTTTTTCACAATTTTTTTCACCAATTTTTTGTACTGTATATTTATGTCACTATATTTTGCTCATTTATTGACATCAGTTTTGCACTTTAATTAGTGTGATTACTTCTTTATTATTATTTATAGTATAAGCGCTGCACTTTTTCTTTTTCTTTGTATTTTTTGTTCCCAGTATCTGGGTTATGGTGCTCAGCTGCTGTTTTTATGTTAAGATTTCACTGAGCGTGGATATTTACCTACCTATATAATATTTTAGGATGTGGTGGCCTATTTTTCCAATGGCCAAGTTAGGCTTATTACCTCTGGATAAAAAAATCAAGTGTCACAGCTAAAACTATCTAAAAATGTGTTTTTCAGGTTGTAATGAATCTGAATATGCTGTTGTTTTTAACCCCTTAATCTTGGCCCCACTTGACTGAGTTTTTTTTCTGTGGGTCCGCATATTTGTGTATCTCCCTTTGTGCAGGGAACGTGCCACATGGTGTGTTCCCAGCACAGAGACTGTGGTCTCCCTTATTAAAGGTCAAGGTCATGGTCAATATTAGGGATGAGCTTCAAATTCGAGTCAAACTCATGTTTGACTCGAACATTTCCTTATTCGCCCGTTTGCCGAACAGCGAACAATTTGGGGTGTTCGTGGCAAATTCGAAAAGCAGCGGAAACACACTGTAAAAGTCTATGGGAGAAGTCTAAAGTGCTAATTTTAAAGGCTTGTATGCAAGTTATTGTCATAAAAAGTGTTTGGGGACCCGGGTCCTGCCCCAGGGGACATGTATCAATGCAAAAAAAAGTTTTAAAAACGGTCGTTTTTTCGGGAGCAGTGATTTTAATAATGCTTAAAGTGAAACAATAAAAGTGAAATATTCCTTTAAATTTCGTACCTAGGGGGTGTGTATAGTATGCCTGTAAAGTAACGCTTGTTTCCCGTGTTTAGAACTGTCCCTGCACAAAGTGTCGTTTCTGAAGGAAAAAAAGAAATTTAAAAGCACTCGCGGCTATAATGAATTATCGGCTCCTGGCAATACAGAGAAAAGTCATCGATAAAAAAAATGCGTGGGGGTCCCCCCAAATTCAATTACCAGGCCCTTCATGTCTGGTATGGATATTAAGGGGAACTCCACGCCAAATAAAAAAAAATGGTGTGGAGTTCCCCCCAAAAATCCATACCAGACCCTTTATCCAAGCACGCAACCTGGCAGGCCGCAGGAAAAGAGGGGGGGCGAGAGAGCACCCCCCTCCTGAACCATACCAGGCCACATGCCCTTAACATGGGGAGGATGCTTTGGGGGTCTGTGACCCCTCAAAGCACCATGTCCCCATGTTGATGGGGACAAGGGCCTCAACCCCACAACCCTTGCCCAGTGGTTGTAGGGGTCTGCGGGCGGGTGGCTTATCAGAATCTGAAAGACCCCTTTAACAAAGGGGACCCCCAGATCCCAGCCCCCTCTATGTGAATTGGTAAGGGGTACATTGTACCCCCTACCATTTCACAAAGAAAGTGTAAAAAATTGTAAATAACACACAGACACAGTAGGGATAAGTCCTTTATTAAAAAAAAAAAAAAGATTCCAGCGGGGGTAATCCACTCTCGGTATCCTGCGACGGGTGATCTCTCCGGGTCCAGCGATGGATGATCTCTCCTCTCCAAGTCCAGGATCCAACATTTATGTCCAGCGCAGCGCATCCTGTCTCCACCGGAGACACCGCGGGAATCCCGGCAGCCTGATAGGTCTCTTAGCTGAGGACGGGGCCACCCGTCACGTGACCCCGTCCCCCTCTGACGCAAGGGGAAACCCGGGCTTTCCCAGTGACGTGCGGGTGACCCCGCCCCCCTCTGATGTAATGGAAACCTGGACATCATCGTAGACTATTTTAGTATAAGCCTTACCCCAGCCTCCAGTGTTTTCCATAAAAAGCTCATCAATTACTTCCTGCTCCATCCTGAAATGTGTTATTTGGGACAGAAAAAACAGTAAAGGGAATTAATTCACCAGCTGACCTCCTTAACACACACACTAAACCTGCCCCCCTCCTCTGTAGTATGCCCCCACCCCCCTCTGCCGTTTCAATGTTTACCAATGCAAATATTGTCAGTGAGTTTCTCTCTCTCTATACATAGCCATCAATAGTTTTGGACTTTGCCTTCATCATGCACAAATCATTCATTTGTCAGAGTGTGCTGGAGCTGATCCTATGTTGAGCAGAGCTGTAGTATTGAAATCAAGAGAAGTGTGTCCCTGATAATCTCTAAAGCTCATCATACAGTATACAATCTGATTGTACAATCTCCTTTAGATCTGCTATCAACTATGTAGTGCAAGAACCTGTCTGATTGGATACAGATTGATTGGATAGATTTGTATTATATAGTTTTGCTGAAGGAGATCATGCAGGGATTGTAAAATAAGATTGTATAGTGTATGCCCAGCTTTATACACCTAAAATTAACTAGTTGCACTTCTGGTGCCATTAATTGTTAACAGCACCACAAACACAGAAGCAAAACACATTTTGTCACATGGAAAAACAAGTATCAAACGTAGCAAAACAAACATTAAAAAACATGGAGACCGCAACATGCCAAAATGTCCCATGAGCTATTTTTCCACATGTAGGGCAGCATAATAAAATGTGCATTGTGGGGAACATGTGCCAAAAAAACATGCGCTCTGACTACGCTAAGTGTGAATGGAGCATGGAAGTGAAATGTGTGTGTTTACACAAAGAAACAATGAGGCTCCATTCACATATGCAGGTTTCTGAATGCACAGCACACTGCACAGAAAACATGTGCTTTGCCACGTGTTTTGGAAACATGCTGCAAACATGCATCGCATTTGCAATGTCATTATATGTTAATGGCACCCCAAGTGTGGGTAGCAGGTGCACGTTTGCCATGCAACAAACATGCAGCAAGTGCAGGACAGTGCACCACGCTCTGCTCTAAAAAAGGTTCTGTAGGTTCTTTGGGGTGATTATCGTCCATTGGGGCAGCCCATTCAGATAAACGGGCTTCCCTACGCATAATGAGTGGAAATGCTCCAAAATGCTGTCCCAAAAAACACAAGCAAGAACATGAGTTCCCACTACACGGAGATGTGAATGTGGCCTGACAGCTGAGTGCCTCCGTCCACTCACTCCTTGTATTAAATAATAATAATACACTCTGCAATCTGATTGTACAATCTCTGTACAATTTCCTTTAGACTTACCAAAACTGTGAAACAGGAGGTCTCACCTGAACAATCTATTCAATTTGTATCAAGATAAGAAGAAAAAGGCGGCACCCTCTAAGTGCAGCATATGTTAAAAAACATTTATTGTAAATGGATTAAAAACACTCACAAATGAGCTGTTAGTTCAGGCATGTTACAGGTAACTTGGTTCATCCGTTTTTCTCCCGGGTGATGTGGGTCTCACAAGCTGATAAAAGGGGTTCTGTGTCCTTGTCTCATGGCTCTCCGGTGGCGCTGTGGATGCCCAGTGTTTCTGGGTGGCTGGAGTGCAGATGGTGGATGCTCTGTGATACTCCGCTGTATGGTGCTGTGATCACTTCCGGGAACTGGGTCAGGTGGGCGGTGCTTCGGAGCATGCGTGCTCCTTCATCAGGCTAGGTCAGTGGCCATTTTTGATGAGGGATAATATACTCTAAGTGAGGGGAGGGGTGGGATGATGATAGGGGAAAGGGCAGAACTGGGAGAATGACGTGCGCGGGTAACCATGGAGACGAGAATAACTTACAGCGGCAGTGTATTAGAGTATCTGGGAGAGGACTTAACTGTATGTATATATATCTCTGGTAATAATGACGTGTGAGCTCAATTTGGCATTTAATATCACATATTCAATGCTATTATGGTGATATAAAATAACGTATTAGTAAGAGGAGGGAAGGCAATTAAGTTAAGTTAGAGATATCACTATTGGACAGCTTATATTGCTATATACTATAACTCTATGTTAAAGACTATATACTTACAGCCATTATATAGGAATGACCGATATGATCAAGAAATCTATATAAATGAATAAAAAATATACGAAATGACATTATAAAATGGACTACTATCATCATCAGTTAACATTAGGAATAAGATTAAGATAATTATATAAGTAAACTAAAACTCAAAAAAATATAAAATTTAATTAAATTAAATTGTTGTATATATCCAGACAAGTGTAGGGAAGGGAAGATTTAGACAGGTGTTCATGCATATATGCACGTGTATGTACATATGTACATACACGCATGTACATGCAGGATAAGGGATATTGATATACGCATAAAATTACACATACCCATACGTACATGCCCACATACGGAGCGCATGCACATATATACATGCATCTGCGCCAATGTATTAGTCTCTATGAGTTTATGTATATGTAAGGTTAAAAAATGTAATATTAAAAATGTATTTAAATTTGAGGTTTTAGAATTAAAATAGTAATTAGGGCAAATGACAAACGGAATAAAGGGGTGGGGAGTGGGAGGGGAGGGGATTTTAAGTAAAATAAAATAAAGTAAAATAAAATAAAAGAGGATGAAAATGGTAACGTGGGGGCGGGTAAGGTTGAAAAAAGATGAAGGGGCGCTATGGTGCAAAAGTGGCATATGGTAAAGAGAACATACACATATATATATATATATATATATATATATATATATATATATATATATATATACACACACACACACACACATATGTATATATACACAATGCACACATATACATACATACACATAGTAAGATGATGTAGACTGTAGACGTATATATCCACACACATACACATACATGCGCGTAAAGTTTTGCACACGCGTATATGAGCGTGCACATAAACAGAACATAAGGATACATTGAATAAATTAATAAATAGAGAGCCATGCACAGACATGTATGTGCATGTGTATACCAGTGCATATAGCCACAAGAGACCAATTAGGATGAAAAATGCATGAATACGTAGGCAGTGAGTATACACGGCAGCAAGTATGCACATGCACACACCGATCTCAAATTATTATAATCAAAGATCGAATCACAAAAGGATATTCATTTTGATTCCCTAGTTAAGGCCTATTGGCGATAAGTTGTCAAATTTGTAGATCCAGTCATTCTCTCTTTCGCACAAACGATTGTACCGTTCTGCGGTTGGGAGAGTGTGTGGGATAGATTCTAACATGTTCCTTAAAATGTCTAGGAACACTGTGTTTGTCGATGCCCTTTTCCACCAGGTTGCGATGCTCTCCAAACCTTTTACGAAGTGCCCATATGGTGCGGCCTACATAAAGTAGGACGCAAGGGCAAGTAAGGCAGTAAACTACGTAATCAGAACCGCAGTTAAAGAAGTCAGGAACAATATACTGTCTTCCTTTATGATGGAAGTCTTTTTGTCTGTGAGTAATGTGGGCGCATGTAAGGCACAGGGGCTTCCTGCACTGATACATGCCTTTAATGTTTAAAAAAAAACATTAAAGACACACTGGCAGGTGGACATGATAGTTGAATTTTACTGGGTGCTATTTGGGATTTTATGTTCTTGACTCGTCTGTAGGTAACTAGCGGCCTATCACTTAGAGAAAGTTTTAAATGCGGGTCTTCACGCAGGGTAGACCAATGTTTAGAAAATATTTTTTCCATTTTTTTAAATCTGTTGTGGAATTTGGTGATGAATCTAACGGATTGGATGGTGTCAACAATATTGGTTTCATCGGTATTAGTTGATCTTGTTTCCCTAATGTTGTCACGAATGTAATAAAGAAAAGAGTATTCGACAATTTGGTCAGGGTAGCCCTTATCTTTAAATTTAGCTTTTAGTATTTGGCCATGTGCTTCGTAGTCCTGTACCCACATCCAATTATGTTTCAGGCGGCAAAACTGACTTTTTGGGATGTTTCTTACCCATCGTGGATGGTGGCAACTGTTAGAATGCAAATATGAATTCCCTGAAGTAGATTTAGTATAATTCTGGGCACAGATAGTCGTATCGTGATGAAAGAGTTCCAAATCTAAAAAGGCCAATTTGTCACTACCCGTGACCGAAGTAAAGGATAGGCCTATAGTATTATTATTACAATGTTGTACAAATGGTGGAATGAGGGTATCTGGTCCATCCCAAATGATCACAACATCATCTATGTAGCGCCCATAGAAAATGATGTATTGAGCTACATCCTAAGTGCACCATATTAACCCCTTAATTGTGTCAATTTGTATCAAATCAGAAAGTCCCTTGCACTACATACAGTATCTGATGGTAGATCTAAAGGACATTGTACAATCAGTTAGTAATGTGTATGATTACCTTAAGGGAAACATTAGGAAAGTGAGTGGAAATAAAATGATAGGTGGTGTAGTAATAAGGGAGGTGTGGTCCAGAGTGATATACTACACCTATTCTGTGATGCACTAAGGCAGTGCATAATGAGAAATGATCTACAGGAAGTGATGGAAGCAGAAAGCATTTTTTAAATATTCGAAAAGAAATATGAAAATGAAAGGCTGCCATGAATGAAGTAAGTGATAGGAAAGCACATTGGGGTGGCTTGAGTAGAAACCATATCATAAAAGGCTTCTATTTATTAGGAAAAGTGGCATTCTTCCTGGAAAGGTGAACTTAGCCTTTAATATATAACAATATATATATATTTCATGTTGTATTGTTGCTTATTACATAACATTTTCTGACTGTCAGAAACCATGAATCAGACTGAGACAGAAATACAGTTAAATCACACTTGTTTAATAATAAAAAAAAGGTAAATTTTGTCAAAACGTAGCCAGAGTTCATGAACCAGAATGGGTAGTCAGACAAGTCAAAACGTCAGGGAGCCAGCGATGAGCGTAGTAGAACAGCAAGCAGGATCTGGAGCCAGAAGGAATGTCAGCCATACAAGTCTCTAACAGGAACACAGGAGAGTGTCTCTAGAGATGTGACCAAGGTGAAGGCAGAGATCATCTGGGCTGGACGGCTTAAGTAGGCAGGACTGATGAGCAGGATACCATCAACATGTGAGTCACTGTGGAGAGAAAGGAGCTGCAATTAGCCAACAGCTGAGCGGCCAGCTTTGAGAAGAAAGGGCTGAGCCCAGCCCTGACACTGACTAAGCATTTCCTATTATGGTGTGTCTACTTTTGATATACCATAGGATTAAGAACTGGGAGCTTACTGTATACCACAAGCAAAAAATAAATGGCTGGGGTGGCCCCCTCTCACCTTTTTTCCATTTTGGAAGATTTGGAAGTTGAGGGGGTTTAGTTGTATGTTAGGCAGCATATAAATTAACATTTGGTCCTATTATATGGGTCCCTGTTGGACCCATCAAAATTTCTACGTACCATAATAAGATAACGAATCCATCCTTCCTTGAATGAAAGATATACAAAACAATGTAATCACTGACTGTATTAATACATTTGAAGGTATTTTTCTTTAATAGATTTTGGAACCTTATTCTAAATAATAATGTTTAATGATAACATGCTACTAATTGTTACCCATGCAGGTATTGTTATTTTCTACAGATTTGATTTACAGTCATCCTATTATATGTTTGTGAAAAATATTAGGCATTATACCCATGCCAATGTATTTCATTATCTGTACATTATTTTCTTTGAAAACTCTGAGTAAAAACATTGAACCAGAGAACAGAACAGTCACCCTACATCAAGGACAAATTATTTATTTTGAGCCCAGTATGATCATCTTTTCGTTTTACACTTCCTCCCTCAATTATAGCTTGCTGACCTTATGTGCGGATGCATGTGGTTGTACAGCTGTTACTGAATTCTGTTTGAGTGAACAGCAGGGACAATGTGGTGATTTGGTATACCCCCATGTTTGCACATTAGAATTTTGTCAAGTCTTTCATCCCCAGGGATGTATACTCATCAGGGGACGGTTTAGGGAGTATAATGTTTAAAATAATCTTTTGATATGTACAGGAGACCGGAAAAGTCCTGAAGAAGTGGGGTTTCCTCTGAAACGCGTAGACTTTGGTTCTCAATCAAAATATTCATGTACTTTTGAATTTATGACTATATATTTTTATAGTTGCCATTGGCAGTTTTTTATCCAACGTCTGTAATAAAATTGTGAAAAGTTTTACCATATTCACTTGTCGTTGTATGTGATACACCTGGATGCATATTTAAAGTTCCATACTTTCTTTGATGATTTGTTGATTTATCTGAAAGCACACTTATTCTTTAATAATCTCAGTCAATTTAGGATAAAACCGAGTTACAGATTTTGCTATTTTCTTAGGCAGGCATCCACCAAGACGTCAGCTAAATGTCATCTTTTCCATTCTGTGAAAGAATGCTTGATTACATACAGTACATGCATGCAATTCTGTTCAAATCACAACTAGTGTTTTCATGAGTTTATATTTATTACCTGTCATATGTACTGACATTTATATTTGCCCATTATAAACTGTATACAGTTTTTGTGTATTCTGTTCTAGCTATTGCAAGTTTAAAGAAATTCTTAATGAGCACACACAAATACAATTGATTTACTTTTTTATTCCAAACAAAAACATAACCATCAGCTTATTGAAGGTTATAATGATGGCCAACGCTTTATTTTCATTCTATTTTATAAAGGTATTTTTTGCTACAGATAGTTTCTGTAATTTAATGTCCTACATATATCACAAGGAAATGGTCTTGCAGATAAGCAGCGGTGGCAGTAAATTAAACAGGAGCTTCTGATCTGCCTGTCTTCCAATGTTGTTGCAGGATGGGAATCAAGGCAAAATGAGGGATGGCTGCATATTGACAACTGTAATGCAGAATCTGTGCAGCACAGATAAATACCATTGAATTTCACCTTCCAAGTGGAAAAATAAGCAACTCTGCCTGCTACTGAAATGCTGTTCACAAAATCACAGCGGTGTGGATGTGTTTTTATTTTTGCTGCCAAGTGGCAAAGTTTCTTCTCATTGGGGAAACTCCTTGAACACAGCGTGGTTCCCAAATAATTTTCATCCATGCACCATATCACTTTACACACCTACCCATTAAAAAAAAAAGAAAGGCAAAACTCATAATACACAAGCAAAATTCATGTATTAATTAGTTCTAAAACAATATACCGTATTTATCGGCGTATAACACGCACCGGCGTATAACACGCACCCCAAGTTTAGGAGGGAATTTTAAGGAAAAAAAGTTTTAGGAGAGAAGTTTAGGGAAAAAAAAAAACTTACATTTAAGCGTCATTTGCAGCTTGCCCAGCGTCATTTGCAGCTTGCCCAGCGTCATTTGCAGCTTGCCCAGTGTCATTTGCAGCTTGCCCAGCGTCATTTGCAGATTTCCCAGCGTCATTTGCAGCCTTTCCCAGCGTCATTTGCAACCTGCCCAGCGTCATTTGCAACCTGCCCAGCGTCATTTGTAGCTTGCCCAGCGTCATTTGTAGCTTGCCCAGCGTCATTTGTAGCTTGCCCAGTGTCATTTGCAGCTTGCTAGTGTCATTTGCAGTTTGCCCGCGTTTAAATTTCCCGCCGCGTGACAAACCGCGCATGCGCGGCCGAAAAAGACCGAACCGCGGCCGAAAAAGGCCGAAGTGCGGCCGAAAAAGACCGAGCTGACTGTTCAGCTCCGCTCGGAGTCCCGCCTCCCTGCTGTTTCGCGAGCGCAGGGAGGCGAGACTACGAGCGGAGCTGAACAGCTGGCTTCGGTCTTTTTCGGCCGCGCTTCGGCTTTTTCCGGCCTTTTTCGGCCGCACTTCGGCCTTTTTCGGCCGCGGTCGCCATTTTTCGGCGCCGCAACCAATTTTTGTCATTTTTTTTTGGGTATCGGCGTATAACACGCACCCACGACTTTCCCCCGATTTTAAGGGGGAAAAAGTGCGTGTTATACGCTGATAAATACGGTACACAATACAAAGCAAATTTGTGACTGTCACATTAAGTTATTGAGCATACCATATTTTGTAAAGCATACATAATGCACATTTTTCACTTTTTGAAAATGTTAGATCGATCTTAGAGTGTTTGCATTAAAAAAAGGTGAAATAAACAATAAAATAACAAGACCCTATATTAAAGTGTTACTAAACCCAGGACCCTGCATTCAATATAGCTGGTCTCCCACAGTACACAGAACATGGAAATGCAATTATTTTAGAAAATATAAACTGCTAAATACCCTTTCTTATCAGCAGTTAGAGCAGTCTTGTGACTTCTATCAGTGTCCATCAGAGCACTGGTTAAAGCTTGTAAGAGGAGTTTTTACTCTCCCCTGATTGTTCTATAAGGCTGCAGGACTCCTGGCCCCACTGTCTGGACAGTGCTGATTGGCCCTGTGCTGATCACATGCACACTTTCAAGCAATACACACCAAACTGAGCATGTGTAGCTTGCCTACGAGGCTTTGTTTTATCAGGAGATGGTTTGGGGACTGTGGAAGAAGGAGAGGATCAGAGAAGACATTATCAAACAGCCTTTTATACACAATGCAAAGGATTAACCCCTAAGTTTCACAGTGAGTATAACAAGCATGTTTTACTGCATATACTGTACAGACTGATTTTACTGTTGTGGGTTTAGTAACACGTTAATCCACATGTATACATCATCAATCCAGCATTCAATAAAACATATGTGCTTATTCTGCAAGTAAGAGGGTAGGACAACATTGATAAAAAAAAGTACAGTAATACATAGCAAGGGATCAGATTACCATAAACATCATATGGGTCACTGCAACTTGAATATCAATGTTGTCCTACCCTCTTATGATTTATTGAATGCTGGATTTATGATGGATATATGTGGAGGAATGTGGGGTTTGGTGGATTGTTTCTCAACAGGCATAGGGGCTAAAGTCACAAATCTTGAGCACAAGGATCCAAAATCTTTAGTTCAAAGTGATACTAAAGTCTTGTGTTATACTTACCTGCTCTGTGTGGTGGTTTTGCACAGAGCAGCCCAGATTGTCCTCTTCTTGGGTCCCTTGCTGGCTCTCCTGGCCCCTCCCTCCTGTTGAGTGCCCCCACAGCAAGCAGCTTGCTATGGGGGCACCCGAGCTAAGTTACAGCTCTGTGTGTGTCAGATATGGAGCTGTAGTTTGGCCCCATCCCCTCTCTCTCCTCATTGGCTAACTGACATTGATTGACAACAGCAGGAGCCAATGGCGCCAATGATGTGTCTCAGCCAATCAGGAGAGAGAGTCCCAGATGGTTGAGGCACTAATTATCATCATTGGATTGAGATGGGGCTCAGGTAAGTATTAGTGAGGCTGAGGGGGTGCTGCACACAGAAGTTTTTTTTTTATCGTAATGCATAGAATGCTTTAAGATAAAAGACCTTCTGCCTTTACAACCACTTCAAGCCATGTGTAGGGACCCTGTCTTAAGCTGTCCTAAGCTAAAGTATCCCTTTAGAGTGTTTACAACTAAGCTGTAGCCAGCCTGAGCTCTGTTTATATTTTATGATTTTTCCTAAGCCCAAGACATTAATTATTTCTGACTGCTGCTGCTGAGTTGGCTCAGGTAGTTAGTGTGAGAAGGAACAATGTACTGCATATGAATATTTACCTGCCTTGGCCAATCATTGAGAATTCTAACACAGTAATCTGAGCGAAGGATAGAGAATAAATATTTGTAGCAATTTTATAGGAAGGTTCTTCCCTCACAGACTTTTGCATGGTGAGGATGTTACTGTAGACAGAGGTCTTTGCCTAGGACCTACACTAATGTCAAACTAAGCTGGCCTGTGTTAGGGCCTGGAAAATGTGGAAGATGGCTGCATGTTTGGGGCATCTTCAGAGGAGCCTGCTATGTTGTAATCCAGGAGAGTTTGTCAGAAGCTGGTGATGGATGGACATTGTTGAAGTCCAAGAGAGGTTGGCGAAAGCTGGTGAAGGGTAGACATTACATGGAGACCTCATTATTCAGCCCTTTAAAGTAACCACGACTTTTTGCATAGGATTAGAGGACCAATTCCTATTGGGAGGCTACTGAAGGATCTATGGCCACCAACAGAGGAACTTTAATGATCTTTTGTTATTGCGAAACACATCTATGAGGCTGGCAGTGAAAGAACCAAATCAAACAGGGTGCATTTGAACCCTTTCTCTTCCCTAACAATAAGGTATTTCATGGGCTTATCTCCCAATTTTCAGAGATCATGGCTCTTTGCTTAGAAAATAAATTAAATTTCTAATTTTTGTTTTCATGTATTGTATGCACTTTGTTCACCAAATTGCTTATTTCAAATAATACAATTGGTCTAAAGATGAATAACTGGCAGATTGTGAGAAGAAATATAATGCTAATAATTGTTTTCTATTTTTATCCACTTAATAAAATGTAATTTTAATAATTCTTTAATAGGTCTCTAAAGAGTTCAAATATTTTCTTTTTCTCTTGTTAAAAAAAAAAAAAAAGTATTTTCTTTTTCTAGCAAAGAGCTCCAAATGTTAAGTCAAATCTAATAGCATAAGGTGAATACACAGGTCTGTGCAGTGGATATTGGCAGAGAGATTATAGTGTTAATTCAGGATTCAGCAGACAAGGCTTTGCATTTGTACTATATTATTAAAGGATTTACTGGTTTCGAGAATAATTCCAGAATACTTCCATCTAAGTCTTAGGTAGGTATTTCAGCCTTACAATATGTCATTCGATACTCATACAACACAAACACTTGTACTTGTATGAAACACACACACACACACACATGCTGAATAGCAGTTAGGCTCCATTGACACTAATGCGTTTATTGATGCATTTTGCAGAAATGCAGGGACATTTTTTTAACATGGATTCCTATGGAACATGTTCACATCAATGCATTTTTGTGCCTCAGCATTTTTGGAAAGGGTTGGGGACCTTTTTCCCGGCAAAATGCGGCGTTTTGCATGTAATAGACTTCAATGGACCTGCATCCAAAACGCAAGTATAGCGTTTTTACCTAGTTTTTACCGCAATTTGCGTTTTTTGCACTGTATATAGCTGGTTGCTAAGGAGGGGGCCGGGAAGCCGGCCACCGCATCCTTAACAAACGACGAGTTATCAGCTGTCAGCGGGCTTCCCTGCTGACAGCTGAATAAAAATGAAAAAAGAATTGCCGGCTAAAAAAATATTGTGAAAAAAAACAGCCAAAATTCATATCAGACCCTTATCAGAGATGCAGTCCGGCAAGTCAGGAGTGAGCGCCCCCCCCCCCCCCGAACCATACCAGACCGCATGCCCTCAACATAGGATGGGGACAAGGGCCTCTTCCCGACAACCATTGCCCAGTGGTTGTCGGGATCTGCGGGTGGGGGCTTATCAGAATCTGGAAGCCTCCTTTAACAAGGATGGCCCCAGATCCCGCCCCCCATGTGAATGGGTATCGGGTACATTCTACCCCTACCCATTTACCAAAAAAAAGTTGTGTAGTGTGACAAAAGACAATAGACAGCTTTTGACGTGTCCTTTATTAAAAATGTGTTCTTCTGCTTCCCGCAGATGACCCTCCTCCGATGTTGCATCCCGCTGATCTGTCCAAAGCACCCACCCCCCCTCTCCCTTTCCTGACCTGCCGGTCTGCATGCTCAGATAAGGGTCTGGTATGGATTTTGGGGGGGGGCCCACGCCAATATTTCAAAGAAATTTGACGTGGGGGGTCCCCTCCAAATCCATACTAGACCCAAGGGCCTGGTATGGACCTTGGGGGGGACCCCACGCAGTTTTTTTTCACAATTTTTTTTATTCAGCTGTCAGCTGAGAAGCCCACTGACAGCTGATGACTCATTGGTTGTTAAGGATGCGCGGACAACTTCCAGGCACCCTCCTTAGCAACCATGTACAGTGTAGAAAAAATGCAAAATGCTAAATTGCGGTAAAATCACTGTACAAACGCGTCACGCACTGCAAAAAGCACTGCAGAAACGTTCAAAAGCAACATGAATAGATGTGAATCGAGCCTAAATCTGAACCTGTATATGTTGCTGCATAGATCCATCTAATGTCAAAAAGTGTAATTTTATTTTACATTCCTTGATTTTAACTAAAGCCTGGCTCGTAAGATGGCGGACGCACTTGACTAGAGCTCCGGCCACATCTCCTGCATCCGAGACTCCCGCTCCGCTCCGGCCACATCTCCTGCATCCGAGACTCCCGCTCCGCTACATCAGCGATCACAGCTCCAGGAGCCACACCAGCTGATTCGGGAACCTCACAGCTACCCTCCGGACCCTGCATGGGTAAGATAGGTGACCAAAGGCACGTTTACAAGAAGAAATCCCCACAGGCCGCAGCACAGCCCACGCGCCACATGGAGAAATTCCTACGTAGGCCGCAATCCCCGGCCTCAATTTTCGCAGCGGACGCCGCGGACCCGCCGAACGCACTCCCGCTGGTCGATTCCTCTCTCTTTTCAGAGGGCCCCTCTTTCAAGACACATCACAATAACCCTCCACAACAGCCAGCACAGACATCCCTTGTGACGGTGGATGTTCTTGACCTGAAGCTACAGGCCATGCTCCAAGGCCTCACACACAATGTGACCAAGGAGGTCAGTAAGCTTGCTCACGAACTCAGGGGGGAGATTGACCAGTTAGGGGAAAGGACTGATGCCCTAGAAACTAAATTTGACGACATGGTGAACTATGTCCAGGCCTTGGAAGAGGAAAATGCTAAGCTTAAAAATGCAGTATCACAATTACAAATACAACAGGAGGACCTCGAGAACAGGGAACGCAGACAGAACCTCCGCATCAGAGGTGTCCCTGAATCTGTCTCTGACAAAGACATTAGACCATATCTGTTCGCCCTGTTCAACACCCTAGTACCTGACATTCCAGATATTAATCTCCGCCTGGACAGAGCGCACAGATCCCTGGCTCCCAAGCCCCCTCAGGGAGCCAATCCCAGAGACATCATTGTTCGCTTCCATTTCTATGAGAGCAAAGAGGCCCTGACAGTTGCTACACGAAACAGATCCAGGGTAGATTTCAAAGGGGCGAAGATACAAATTTTCAGTGATTTATCGCCAATAACACTGGCTAAAAGACGCACCTTGCGTCCTATCACTACCCATCTACAACACCACCAGATGCCCTACAGATGGGGCTTTCCCCTCCGTTTAACAGTAACTAAAGATGGCTCGCAGCACACTATGAGAGACCTCCAAGAAAGCGAATCCTTCATCAGAAGTCTGGGTCTGCCCCCTGTTCCCGAGGAAGACCTCCATGCTCAGAATCTGCCGTCAAGACCTCTATCAACGCCTGGAAAGATATGGACCCCTGTCCGCTACAAGGCCAAGAAGACCTCATTCACTCCCCAAAGGAACGTCTCCACTAGAGGAACCACATGAAGTCTCCGCGGGAACCCACCATGGGTTTGAAATCATTTTTTCTTTGTTCTGCCTCCATACAGAGGTCCTGCAGTAAGTTCTCTTGGGTCCTGGCTCCGATTTCCTAGGCCCAGGGGTTGTTGTTTTGTTTTTTCTTCTTTTTTCCCGTGCAGGTGCTCCTGCCGGGGTAATTGTCCCTCAGGACACCAATTGTTCTACAGTTCCCATTTTGTTTTCTTCCTCAATTTCTTCACATAGGATATTCGGATCAGGTCACAGCCGGTGAACTGAGTCAAGCGAGTTGCCTTGCTCCCCCATCAACATGGTCGTATTTTTTGACCATGCCCCCAGGGAGATGGACCGCTCCCTGGGCAACCCACCTATAAGGTGCAACAACATTACTTTGTTTTTTCTTGTTTTTCTTTTTGTTTTTGCTTTTTCTTTTTCTACAAGGTTATTAGGGGTCCTTTTTGATCCCCCATACTACTACACTAGATTTTCTAGTTCACGAAAAATTGTTTTGCTATACCAGCTTTTGTTTATAGGGGTACGCAAGGGTCCTTTTTCTGACCCTCTCAGGAACCATTTATATGTTTTCACCCCTGATCAGCTTACTCTCGGGTTTAAATGTATAAGTATACATGTTTCCCTGTCCACATTATGTCTTCTGCTCACTATGAGCTTCACAAATGTAATGTTAGATGTAATTACTATTCTTGCTTATGGCAGTTAATGTATTTTCATGCAATGTCAAGGGCTTGAACTTCATCCGTAAAAGATGGCTGGCCCTTAAAGAGTTCAAAGCATCCAATGCGGAGGTGATCATGGTCCAGGAGACACACTTCAAAGCAGAGGGTTCATTTCAATTTGCCTCTAAGCATTACCCCACAACCTTTATAGCATCTGCTCCCTCTGGAAAAGCTGGGGTAGCCATCCTTCTCAGACGCTCATCCGCCATTAAGGTGAAATCCTCATATTTAGATCCCCAAGGCCTTTTTGTTCTCCTGGACTGTGATCACCTCAACACTTCCTTTACCTTAGCAAATGTGTATGTTCCCAATACAGCCCAGATAGGCTTTCTTGATACATTTTTTGAAAAGCTTCAAGCCTTTGCTCAGCCTTTTCAAATTATAGGGGGTGACTTCAACTTATGTATGTCTTCAATCAAAGATATAGCCACCCTGTTTCAAGGTAATCCTCCCCTACAGGCACACAAATCATCCTCTTCCTTTCGCAAACTGATTAGATCTAACAGACTGTTTGACTCTTGGAGGATAAAACATCCAACAGCCAAACAGTTCTCTTTCTTCTCCCCCACCCCATAAGGTGCACACTAGAATTGATTACCTTTTTGTATCTGCACCACTGCTTCCATACCTAGTAGACGCGAATATCCACCCAATTACATGGTCTGATCATGCACCTATAACTATAGATTTCCTCATGTCCTCTCCAACACCTAGAAACTGCCATTGGCGGCTTAACGAATCGCTCATTAACTCCCCTGTGACTCAAATCCCACTACAAGATAAGCTAATAATGAATATTTTCAGATAAACAAAGACTCAGTATCAGATGTCTCTGTCCTGTGGGAGGAGCATAAGGCTTTTTTCAGAGGGGAATGTATCGCCACTGGCTCTCGCCTTAAAAAAGACCGCACCCTTCAGAAATCGATTCTAATGACTCAGCTCTTAGATGCTGAACAGAAGCTCCTTGAGCATCCCACAATGCAGGGTCTCCGAAATGTCACAGCATTACGCAATCGTATAAAAACGCTAGACTTATCCAACGTTACCAAATCCATGCTCTGGTCGAAACAAAAATATTATGAGTTTGCCAACAGACCTCACAGAATGTTAGTTCAAAAACGTAAGCCACGCCCCCAGGCATCAATCCCTGACTTTTTAATACAGCAAGACGGTCGCCCCACGTACTGTCCCCGAGCCATGACAGGAGTTTTTGGAGACTTTTATAAGAAGCTTTATAATTGTCTAGCCAATGACCCCACCCCCCAGTTTTCCCAAGACAAATTCAACAGGTTTGTAGAATCCTTAGATCTCCCTACCCTAACTCCAGACCAATGCACAGGACTAAACGCTTACATATCTGCTGAAGAGATCTCAGAAGTAATCAAACAACTCCCGACTCGTAAATCCCCAGGCCCTGATGGACTCCCCTATTCTTATTATAAAAAATTCCTCCCTGTTATCCTCCCCCACATGGTGAAGCTGTTTGCATCATTAATGGCAGGGAAAACCCCCCACACCCAATTTCTCCACGCATACATCACGGTAATTCCAAAACCAGGGAAGGACCCTTCTTTACCAGACAACTACCGCCCAATAGCCCTTCTCAATTCAGACTATAAAATATTCACAAAAATTTTAGCCAATAGATTGTCCTTGCTTCTCCCCACGCTAATCCATAGAGACCAGGTTGGTTTTGTACCTACTAGACATGCAGGCGATAACACAAGGAGAACTGTTGACCTGATAGACCTCCTAACCAAAACTAACCGACCAGCCATAATACTGAGTTTGGATGCACAGAAGGCCTTCGATTGCCTAAATTGGGCTTTTATGTTCACCACTCTTTCCGGCTATGGTTTCTCTGGACCTTTTCTCCAAGCCCTAGGGGCACTCTACTCTACCCCAACATCCCAAGTACAGTTGGCCTCTCATGCCTCAACGTCATTCCCCCTCAGTAACGGCACCAGACAGGGCTGTCCGCTTTCACCATTACTCTTTATTCTCAGCCTTGAACCCCTGGCGGCAGCCATACGCTTGCATCCAGATATCAGGGGTGTGACGTTGAGGCATCAGGAGTACAAACTGTCTCTTTTTGCAGACGATGTTCTACTGACAATTACACGCCCACACACCTCACTACCCTCACTTCATTCACTCCTGCGCTCTTTTGGCAATATCTCTGGATATAAAATCAATTCGACAAAAACTGAAGCTCTCCCCATTAACGTCCCGCCTGAATTACTGCTAACCCTTCAAAGCAATTTTAAATATAGATGGTGTGCTAACTCAATTAAATATCTAGGAGTCCAAATATCTCGATCATACTCAACTCTTTATCTGGAAAACTTTCCCCCCCTCTTCTCAGAAATCAATCGTATGCTTAAAAATTGGACCACACTCCCCCTTTCCCTGATAGGCAGAGTCAATGTTCTCAAGATGTCCATCCTCCCCAAGTTGCTATACTTATTTGAAACCTTACCTGTAGCGGTACCAATGTCACAGCTTAAAGCCCTCCACAGGAGTTTTATGAGATTCGTGTGGAACAACGCATCCCATAGAATTGCCAGCTCAGTGCTCTTATCTCCACGGACCCGTGGAGGACTAGGTGCCCCAGATATTGTTAAGTACTACTTTGCTGCACACCTTAGAGCCATCTCTTCATGGACCTCTAGATATGCATCGAACAGATGGTCCGAGATCGAAATTAGCATTACTGCCCCGGCACACCCATGCTGCCTACTTTGGCCCTCTCTAGACAAATCCATACCTCTACTGAAAAAGATATGTCTGAACCCCATGCTATTTACGATTTCAATCTGGAAACGCTGCTCTAGCAAGTACGCTCTCTCTTCTCAATGCTCACTGTTGATAAATATTTTATATAATCCAGAAATACCTGACAGCCTGTCCTATGACTCCATGCTTCCTTGGTCCCAAGCAGGTATTTTCCAATTGAGGCACATAGTACACCCAGTGAAACGCACCCTTCTTCCCTTCTCGGCCATACAGTCTAAACATAAAATCCCGAACACATTATTCTATTCATATCTACAAATTAAGCACTTTTTCGCTTCTAAATCCCCTCGACTGATTTTGGAAGTCCCTACTGAATTTGAGATGTTATGTTCACTAGGCCCCCACGAACCCCGCCAGATCTCCTGCATCTATAACATTCTCCAGAATCTCACCCCCTTTAATGAACACACACACTCATATATGAGGAAATGGGCTCAGATTCGTCATAGACCCATTACTTTAACACAATGGGGAGCAATATGGGACGCTACCTCTAAAGTGTCCAGATGTGTAGCCTGGTGTGAACGCAATGTATACGTTCTAAGCTGTTGTTCTATTTGTATACACCTATTTACTGCTATACTTCTATTTTCCTATTTGATTGTGAAATATGTTTGTATTGTACTTTTATAATTTTTCATAAATAAACAATTTATAAAAAAAAACTGAACTGTAGACAAAAAAGCTAAATCCACAGATAAAATTAAATATGGGAAATGTTGTACCTACAAATGGATTTGTCCTTTAGTTCCTGAGAAGTACACAGTGCCAAACAGCACAGATAGTCTGGAGACCTGACTATTCCTAATTGCTGTTGAGTAATACAAGTATAGTAGGTCTTGTCCCTGCCACAACCTGTGAGTGAACAGCAAAAAGAGAAGCAATAGCAATAGCCCAATTAGTTCATTTATTTATCACTCTGCACTCTTCTCTTCCCAGCATATTTCTTGTTAGCACATAAGTACAAATTATTGCCACATTGTGTTGCTACTCCTTCACCCAGTCTGAGCTCTGATGTTCAAAGTCACAGAAACAAAACCTATTTTGCACATACAGTGCCTTGAAAAAGTATTTACACCCCTTAATATTTTCCACATTTTATCATGTTACAACCAAAAATTTTAATGTATTTTATTGGAATGTGATAGATCAACACAAAGTGGCACATAATTGTGACCTGGAAGGAAAATGATAAATGGTCTTCAAAAGTTTTTACATATAAATATCTAAAATATGTGGGGTGCATTTGTATTCAGCCCCCTTTACTTTAATACCCCTGACTAAAATCTAGTGGAACCAATTGCCTTCAGAAGAGCTTGAGCTATTTTGCAAATCAGAATGGGCAAAAATGTCACTCTAGATGTGCAAAGCTGGTAGAGGCATATTTCAAGGAGTATGAATACGTTTCAGGGCACTGTAGAGGCCTTTACCAGGAGTCATAGAAAAAAAGAAAAAGATAAATGAAGTGTTTTTGTATATTGTGATGGATTTTTCAGGGACAATAAAGTACAGTTTGGGAATATTGGAAATATCTGTTTGACATGCTACTGTTCAATCAAGGAAAATGTTTGTACAAGATCCTTTGTGGTTTTCTGTAAAACAAAAGAAAACAGATACCGTTGTGGTATATATGTGTGTACTATAAACTGAGAAAGTACACATTTTAAATTGCCCTCATTGCTCCCAAGACCAATATTTGCGTCTGGAGACACTGAATGCCAGACTCGGCCCCGCCCCCCGCGTCATTGGATTTTATTGACAGCAGCAGGAGCTAATAGCTGTGCTGCTATCAATCTATCCAATCAAGAGCTGAGAACCCCAGCCAGAGAGGTAGAGCGTGCCTCTGGCGTGGAAATGAACGGGCTCAGGTGAGTAAAACGGGGGGCGGGGCTTGTCAGTGTCAGAGGTTTTTTTACCTTAATGCATAGGATGCATTAAGGTGAAAAAACACAAGGATTTACAACCCCTTTAAGTCCTGTTTGCTACAAATATTGTGGACCAGCTATAACGGAAGCTAAGTGACTAAAAACGGGCCTCCAGATTCTGATAACCCCCCACAGAGCCTCATATCCACCATCCTGAATATCCTGACCACTTTGTTTGCAAACAAAAGTCAGTGGGGAAGGAACTGTCTTTCATCATCTGTATACCAGGGACGTGTGGTAAGGTCAGTGGCTGGTGAGGCACTGGCTAGTTTCCAGATACACACAGGTTACATACGCCGCAATCATTACAATGAGATAATAATAATTCTAGCACTAGACCTCCTCTGTAACTAAACATGTAATCTGTAAAAAAAAATTAAGCACCGCCAATGGAGATTTTTAAGTACTGAAGTTTGGCGCCATTCCACGAGTGTGCGCAATTTTAAAGCGTGACATGTTAGGTATCCATTTGCTTGGCATAACATCAGCTTTCACATTCTCCAAAAAAAATCAGGTTATCTTTAGGCCCCTTTCACACTGAGGCATTTTTCAGGCGCTACAGCGCTAAAAATATCGCCTGTATGGTGCCTGAAAAAAGCGGCTCCTTTCACTCCAGTGTGAAAGCCCTCCGGCTTTCACACTGGAGCGGTGCACTAGCAGGACGGTAAAAAAAGTCCTGCTAGCAGCATCTTTGGAGCGGTGAAGCAGCGGTGTATTCACCGCTCCTTCCCATTGAAATCAATGGGGCAGCGCGGCTATACCGCCAGCAAAGTGGCGCTGCAGCGGCGCTTTGCGGGCGGTTTTAACAATTTTTCAGGCGCTAGCGGGGGTTAAAACCGCCCCGCTATTGGCTGAATAGCGCCGCTAAAACGTGGGGAAAAGCGGTGCTAAAAATAGCGCCGCTTTACCGCCGATGCCCGAACTGCCCCAGTATGAAAGGGGCCTAATGCCGCGTACACACGAAGGGACTTTTCCCGGCGGACCTAGTCCAGCGGACAATCCGCCGGACTTTCCAGCTGGCTTCCCAGACTTTCCGAGCATGTGGACTTGCCCACACACGCCCGGACTTCTCCGGCGGACAGTCCGCTGGACAAAGTCCGCGGGACTTTTGAAAATGAACGGACTTGCCCACACACGGAGCAGTCCGTTCATTTCGAACGTAACTTCAGGTACGTAGCTAGCGTAGGCAGTAAATGCCGGCGTGCTAGCTCCGTCACCTGGCATGGTTTTAAAGGGAATCCCCACGCCGAAAAACGGCGTGGGGGTCCCCCCAAATCCATCTCAGACCCTTATCCGAGCACGCAGCCCGGCAGGCCAGGAAAGGGGTGGGGACGAGCGAGCGCCCCCCCCTCCTGAGCCGTACCAGGCCGCGTGCCCTCAACATGGGGGGTGCCCTGGGGAAAGGGGGGCCGTGCGGCCCCCCCACCCCAAAGCACCTTGTCCCCATGTTGATGAGGACAAGGGCCTCTTCCCGACAACCCTGGCCGTTGGTTGTCGGGGTCTGCGGGCGGGGGCTTATCGGAATCTGGGAGCCCCCTTTTATAAGGGGGCCCCCAGATCCCGGCCCCCACCCTATGTGAATGAGTATGGGGTACGATGTACCCCTACCCATTCACCTAAGGTGTAAAATGTAAAGTAAAAAAAACACACTTTTGAAAAAATATTTTATTGCACTGCTCCGGGGGTCTTCTTCCGTCTTGGGGGTCTTCTCGCCGGACTCCTCCGCCATTTACCTAGCTCTTTTACCGAGCGGAGAAGTCCGGCTACCTTCTTCGTCGTCGCCGCCGTCGTCTGGGGGTCTCGATCCGCCTTCGGGGGTCTTCTGGGGTCTTCCGGGGTCTCTTCTGTTCTTGCCGCTGTAGTCGCTTTCTGCGCCGCCTTCTTTTTCTTCTTCCGCCTTCTTCTTCTTGTTCTTCTTCTTCTTCCGATGTTGACACGTCGCTCTCTCTGGCCGGAATGCCAGAGCCGCGCTGTGCTGGGACTTATATAGGGACAAGGGGACAGGGTCACATGCTCATGTCACATGGTGACCCCGCCCCCTTGTGATGTCACAGTCCCAGCATCCTCCGGGACTGTGACATCACAAGGGGGCGGGGTCACCATGTGACATGAGCATGTGACCCTGTCCCCTTGTCCCTATATAAGTCCCAGCACAGCGCGGCTCTGGCATTCCGGCCAGAGAGAGCGACGTGTCAACATCGGAAGAAGAAGAACAAGAAGAAAAAGAAGAAGAAGGCGGAAGAAGAAGAAGAAGGCGGCGCAGAAAGCGACGACAGCGGCAAGAACAGAAGAGACCCCGGAAGACCCCGGAAGACCCCCGAAGGCGGATCGAGACCCCCAGACGACGGCGGCGACGACGAAGAAGGTAGCCGGACTTCTCTGCTCGGTAAAAGAGCTAGGTAAATGGCGGAAGAGTCCGGCGAGAAGACCCCCAAGACGGAAGAAGACCCCCGGAGCAGTGCAATAAAATATTTTTTCAAAAGTGTGTTTTTTTTTTACTTTACATTTTACACCTTAGGTGAATGGGTAGGGGTACATCGTACCCCATACTCATTCACATAGGGTGGGGGGCCGGGATCTGGGGGCCCCCTTATAAAAGGGGGCTCCCAGATTCCGATAAGCCCCCGCCCGCAGACCCCGACAACCAACGGCCAGGGTTGTCGGGAAGAGGCCCTTGTCCTCATCAACATGGGGACAAGGTGCTTTGGGGTGGGGGGGCCTCACAGCCCCCCTTTCCCCAGGGCACCCCCCATGTTGAGGGCACGCGGCCTGGTACGGCTCAGGAGGGGGGGGCGCTCGCTCGTCCCCACCCCTTTCCTGGCCTGCCGGGCTGCGTGCTCGGATAAGGGTCTGAGATGGATTTGGGGGGGACCCCCACGCTGTTTTTCGGCGTGGGGATTCCCTTTAAATCCATGCCAGGTGACGGAGCTAGCGCGCCGGCATTTACTGCCTACGCTAGCTACGTACCTGAAGTCACGTGCTAAATGAACGGACTTTCCGATGAGCGACAAGTCCATTCATTTCAAAAGTCCGGCGGACTAGCCTACTAACGGCGGGATTGTCCGCCGGACTGCCAAGTCCAGCGGACAATTTTAAAACAAAACTTAAAACCTAGTCCGCCGGACTTTTGGCGCCAAAAAGTCCGCTGGCGCCCACACATGAGGGGATTGTCCGCTGGACTTGAGTCCAGCGGATAATCCCGCGGGATAGTCCCTTCGTGTGTACGCGGCATTAGTGTTTTTTTTTATATACTTGAAACGCGTTTGAAAAACTGTTGCACAAATACCATGTAACATAAATAGTTGCTACAACCACCATTTTATTCCATAGGGTGTATGCTAAAATATAATATATATTGTTTGGGAATTCTGAGACATTTTCTAGCAAAAAAATTATGATTATTACATGTAGGAGAGAAGTGTCATAATTGGCCTGGGTGGCAAGGGGTTAATTACCATAAGTAATATACAAATAATTATTATATATTGTTTTTAAGGTAATTTACTATATTTTAAAAACCTCAAGCAGGTGGCTTAATGGACAAATTACTGAAGTTTGAAGTTATAAATTCCAACCAGTAATTTCACAGTAAATAGATAAATAATAAATTATTATCTTATAACATATAGCATAATAATATATGATTTAGCTTTATTATAACAGTACCTTTTCAACAGCAGCAGATTCTCATTCTCCCTCTTAACTGTGTGAGAAAAACATGGGATTGTAAATCCTATGCCCATAAACCCATATCATTTCCTTCTAGTTAAGAGGGCTGGACTGGAAGGGAGCATTTGTCTTTTAGACACATGCCCCTTCTATGACACTGCAGTGAATGGCGTGTCTACACTGCAGAATTTTTATTGGACAGTTGGGGCTAATGGTACTTTACCATTGGTCTAAGGCTCCAAGCTTTCCATTGAGCTCAGTGCCCCTGACAGGAAGTGAGGAGAGGCACTGTGAGTTCATCCTCTCAGTCTGCTGCGAACAGAGTGTGCCAGCTTGTGCTTAAACTGGCCGCTCTGTATGTAGCTTCTGACAGGCTGCACAAGGAGCCCCGTATCCCCAGGACCATAGGTTCTCCGGAACTATAGGTTGTAGAAGCCCCAGTGGTGGGGTAGGACTTAAGCTACCTACCCCCTAAATTTGGGGTATCTGTGACCTCAAGTCATCGAGCTACGACCCTCGAAGCTCAATTTTATTTTTATTTTTATGTTCATGGCTCTGCCTCACCTGCCTCCCCTGACTGCACGTCTCTGCTGTATACTGTATATGTGGTGCACAAAACAATTTACATGGTGTACAAAACAAATGCAACCAGACATACAATGATGGCCGCAGATCTGGGACCCAGAAACAGTGGCATGCATTCAGCACGTAAGGCCCCACCCAATACTTTTTGTGTATCCTTCAGGGGATACACCTGTACATTATTGTAAGTCTGTCCTTTTTTTTTTGTACACCACATGGATTTTTAATGGACAACCTTCTATAATAAACACTACACTATATAATACTTGCCGGGCTCCTTGGGGTGGGCATCTTTCAACTACGGCTCCCCCTTACTGTGTGATATATACCCGGAAGACCGATTGCTGGAGACCCTGGGAGATTGGAATGTTGTTTGCTATTGATTATCAGATTTCTGGTGAGTGTATAGTTGTGAAGGACTGGCACTGGAAACACATCATGTTCATGTTTTGCTGCACTGGGAGTGTCACTAATGCCGCGTACACATGATCAGAAATGCTGCCAGCAAAACTGAGAGCTTTCTGTCAGAAAATGCGAACCTGTGTATGCTCCATCGGTCTTTTCCTGGCGGAATTCCAGCCAGCAAAAGATTGAGAGCAGGTTCTCTATTTTTCAGTTGGGAAAAGTTCCTATCCGAAAATGCGATCGTCTGTATGTAATTCAGACGCGCAAAAAATCGAGCATGCTTGGAAACAATTTGTCGCATTTCATTTTCTCGGCTCATCGTAGTGTTGGATGTCACCGCGTTCTTGACGGTCGAAATTTCAGAGAACTTTTGTGTGATGTGTGTATGCAAGCCAAGCTTGAGCGGAATTTTGTCAGAAAAATCATCCAAGATTTTTCGGACGGAAATTCTGCTTGTGTGTACGTGGCATGACAGTGGACATTCTATTATACTGTATGTGGACATTTTTGCTTTATAATATGGACACTTTGTGATCACATATATGGTGTTAATTATTCACTCATTTCTGCATGCTACTTTTGGTGTGTTTTTTTATACTTTTTTTAAAAAATGTTTACACATATTAAGAAATGATTTAGGAATTTTGGAATTTTTACATTATTTATGAATGTATTTATGTGGTGCACATTGTTTTGATTTATATTGTTTATCAGGTTGGTCACATTTTAGTGCTAGCAGCTCCACCCATTAAGCGATCGCTGTTCTTACTTTGTGTTTATTAATCTGCATGGAGTTCAGCTTTAACTTTCTAGATCTGATAATTGGCATGCCAGTCAACCATCTAGCAGTTTAAGACATTTAGGAATGACAAAAAGAGGCATTGGGGGAGATTGACTAAAACTGGTGCACTCAGAAGCTGATTGGCTAAGATGCACAGCTGCACCAGATTCTAACTTCAGCTTGTTCAATTAAAGTGTTACTAAACCCGGGACCCTGTATTCACAATATCTGGTCTCCCACAGTACACAGAACAGGGAAATGCAATCATTTTAGTAAATATAAACTGATAAATACCCTTTCTCATCAGCAGTATACAGCAGTCTTGTGACTTCTATAAGTGTCTACTTAAAGCTTGTAGGAGGCATTTGCATTCTCCTCTGACCATCCAATGAGGCTGCAGGACCCCTGACCCTCTGTCTAGAGAGTGCTGATTGGCCCTGTGCTCATCACATACACCCTCCCAAGGAAAAAAAAAACTCTCTAGCAACACACACCAAACAGCATGTACAGAGTGACTCCAAAGGCTCTGTCTTATCATTAGATGAATTGGGGACAGTGGAAGAATGGGAGGATCAGAGAAGGCAGGATCAAACAGCCTTTTTACACAATGCAGAGGATTAACCCCTTAGGTTCCACAGTGAGTAAAGCAAGCATGCTTTACTGCATATACAGACAGATTGATTTTACTGTTGTGGGTTTAGCAACACTTTAAGGTTTGGCAATAAAACATGAAAGCTGATTGGTTGAGCTGCACCAGATTTTGCACCAGGCAGTTTTAGTAAATAGCCCCCATTGTCTCATGATATATTCTGTTTAATGATTTAGTAGAAGGTATTTTGTTACTAACTGGACAACCTTACAGTATAGTATGTCAGACTGCCCGTTTTTTTCATATTTTATTCTGCCAACTTTTCTGAATATATCACAATGCCTTTATATGATTGTGAAATACTGTTCCACAGTGCACATTTGAAGTTATTTAGCACAATAAAATTAGAAATTATCCATGAGAATGCAATGGGGCTGGGCATGCAGCAAAACTGGACACGCTGTGCTATAAAATAGTGCCAAGTGTTCTTATATACTGCCCCATTTAGAAGAAGAAAGGTCAGGCCAATAAGCCTCTTTTGAAGTTTAATATTGAAAGGCTCCTTGCAAAGCATTATGGGCTGGCGCTGAGTTAATTGGAATCTCGTGTGAACAAAGTTGAGTTTCTTTATTGGGTCCGTTCTCTGCCTGACCCCAACCACACTCCCTTCAAACTGTTCATTCATTTCCCCAGACCTTGCTGATGGCAAGACAGAGAAAGTAAGGTTTCTTCTTTGTCTAGGCTGCTCCCAGGAGGCTTTTGGGTAATTCTATGCTATGAAAGAGACGTCCTGCAAGCACTGACAAGAAAACTTTTGTAAAGCAGCATGCAATGTTGATGTTTCACTTTGTTTTCAGTGGAATGGCTTTTGTGTGGTTGTGGCTTTTTGCGAAAAGGGGACAACATTTAAGAGGTGCACAAAAAAGAAAATAGAAGAAAGTACATAAAGAGGTAACTTCAACTGAATCTGGATTTTAACTCATTAATTGCTTCCATTTTTTTTTAAAACATAATGGTTCAAGATCTGGAAGTAGCAAATTAAAGCATACATTTATAGTATAATGTAAAAAAGACCGCGCTGACCTAAAAAGTAGACCTAAAATATATAAAACAGGCTGCAGTAATAGGGAGATAACCAAATAACAGAGAACAGAAAAAAACTGCGCCACAACATGTTATTAAAAAAGAACTAATGAAATTAAACTTTAAACAGGATAGTAACTGAGTGGGATTTCACAGGCATATTAGTAGTCCATAGAAGAGGGCAAAAAAGATGGTGAACAGAAGTCTATGTAATCTATGATGAATCCACTTCTTCACGATAACACCTTAGTGCACACAAATCCAACAGGTGAATCCCACCACCAGTAATCGAAGCTGCTTACCAGAGAGCAGCTATCAGAAAGCACAGCTCCTCATACACAGGATATAACGTCCAGCACCACACTTCCCCAGATGAATAAAGCACAAGCCTCAAAACTCAGCAGTCAGTAAATGCTCGGCGATCAATGGGTAACATCATGGACCATGTGGATTAAAATGAGGAGACCATAGCGTGATACAGTAAAAGCAATGGGTTTTAATAAGAAACAAGCAGTACAAAGTACTCACATTTGAGCAGATAAGTAATGCTTTTTTAAAAAAAGCCGGCCGGCATGCATGGAGCCCTTCCTCCTCGTCTCAGGTGCGGTGACGTCACTGCACGTCCTCCCAGATGCATTTCATCTTCATAAGACGTTTTCAATGGAAACGTCTTATGAAGATGAAATGCATCTGGGAGGACGTGCAGTGACGTCACCGCACCTGAGACGAGGAGGAAGGGCTCCATGCATGCCGGCCGGCATTTTTTAAAAAAGCATTACTTATCTGCTCAAATGTGAGTACTTTGTACTGCTTGTTTCTTATTAAAACCCATTGCTTTTACTGTATCACGCTATGGTCTCCTCATTTTAATCCACATGGTCCATGATGTTACCCATTGATCGCCGAGCATTTACTGACTGCTGAGTTTTGAGGCTTGTGCTTTATTCATCTGGGGAAGTGTGGTGCTGGACGTTATATCCTGTGTATGAGGAGCTGTGCTTTCTGATAGCTGCTCTCTGGTAAGCAGCTTCGATTACTGGTGGTGGGATTCACCTGTTGGATTTGTGTGCACTAAGGTGTTATCGTGAAGAAGTGGATTCATCATAGATTACATAGACTTCTGTTCACCATCTTTTTTGCCCTCTTCTATGGACTACTAATATGCCTGTGAAATCCCACTCAGTTACTATCCTGTTTAAAGTTTAATTTCATTAGTTCTTTTTTAATTACATGTTGTGGCGCAGTTTTTTTCTGTTCTCCATACATTTATAGTAGCATTAGAACTAATGTATAAATATATACTTCAATGAACCAAGCTATAGCGCTGATGTTTTAAAGGCCTGAATAGAGGGGGGGCATGCATGGCTTTCCAAGATGGCGGACATGTAATCCGTGAGCTCCGGTCCCATCCCGTGATCCGCGGCCCCTGATAAGCTAACGCTGGCACAGATCGATCGAGGGGTAAGCCTCAAAGCCTCCTTACCCCTCCCAGGCACTTCATGGGAAAAATTGGGGACCAACGGTTAGTCTATCGTGCCCCACAACCTCCGCGGCCCTCCTCCACAATGGACCGCTTCCTAACTAGGCCTTCATCCCCGACCTCAATTACACAGGGGGACCCGGAGGACTATGTCAGTACTCTTATGGCAGAGGATTCCTCACAGCAACCTCCCCATCCGCACCTGCCCCCCTCCTCTCAGCAGGCCCTCACATCTGAGCTGATGGACCTTAAACTCCAGGCCCTGGCCCAGCAAATTACCAGGGACATAGCCCAGGAGATGGGGAGGATCTCCAGAGAACTCAGGGGGTAAATAGACGCCCTCGGGAAACGCACTGCAATTCTGGAGACTCAATTTGATGAGACCCTTCATTATGTGCAGGCACTTGAAGAGGAAAATGCTACTCTTAAAAACTCTGTCTCCCAACTGCAATTGCAACAAGTGGACCCCGAGAACAGGGAAAGGCGTCAAAACCTCAGGTTTTGCAGTGTTTCCGAAAAGATAGTCGACAATAACATAAGGCCATACCTTCTCAGCCTCTTCAACACCCTGGCATCTGAAATAGTGGACATTTATTGGCGTCTTGATCGGGCACATAGATCCTCTAAACCCCCAGCGGGGGCCAGACCTCGTGATATAGTGGTACATTTCCACTTCTATGAAAGCAAGGAGGCCCTGACAAAGGCTACACACAACAGGTCCAGCATTGAATATAAGGGGGATAATATCCAACTGTTCAGTGACCTTTCTCCTATTACACTGGCCAAACGTCGCTCCCTGAGACCAGTCACGTCCCACCTTCAAGAGCACAAGGTCCCTTACTACTGGGGCTTTCCCTTCTGCTTAAGTGTCACCATGGAGGGGGTCCAATACACCCTGCGAGACCCCCAGGAAGGTGAGGCATTTCTCAAAAGGCTGGGCCTACACCCGATTCCTGCAGAGTTTGATCAAGCACCCCCAACCACCCCAAGACACATTTCAGCCCCCACCAGCATCTGGACCCCAGTGAGAGGAAGAGGATCCTAAGGGGTCAGTTTTGCCTCTTCAAATGGCAATCAGCCTTGTTCAGTGGTATGACTCTCTCAGGTTTTTTCATGTTGCTTGTTTTTATTTTTTTTAGGCCAAGTCGGCCTTATAGTTGCTTCACTACAATCTCCCCAATGGACCCTTTTTTGGATCATCATCAGATCCCTTCTCTTGGAGGGTTAAAGTTTTTATTATTTTTTTTTTTTTCTATTACGGTTTTCTTTTTTCTTTTTTCTCCTGCTGCTTCCATTTATATTTTATGTTTATTTTTATTTTTATGTATTTTTCTCAATATCACAACTAATCTCAGCATTGCTGTTGGCTGTCTTACTCATAATATGTTACTTGACAGGTTATGGTATATCACCTGGCCCCTTTTAAGCCATGTTGTATCCAGGCCTCCGCCCACTGATTTGAATATTCACTGGCCTAACTGTCCTGATATAGCATGGCTTTGGAATTAGTATCCTATAATGTGAAGGGCCTGAATTCCATAAAGAAAAGATGGCTGGCCCTACGAGGGTTCAAGACCTCCGACGCGGATGTGATTTTGGTCCAGGAGACACACTTCCGGGCCAGGGATCCTTTAAATTTGCATCTAAACATTTCCCATTGTCCTACGTGACATCTGATCCCTCTGGAAAAGCGGGTGTAGCAATTTTAATAAGACGTTCAAGTCCTATCCAGATTGGGTCAACCCTATTAGGCCCTCATGGTCGTTATATAATTTTGCAGGGTTCATACTTGTCTAACCCTATAACGATCATGAACATCTACGCCCCCAATTCAGGTCAGGTTAAATTTCATACAAATGCCTTAGAGCGCCTACAGAGATTCTCTCACCCCTTTACGGTAATAAGAGGTGACTTTAATGCTGTGCTCTCTCCCACCCGAGACAGGAAATCTCTATTCAACACCACTTTGCCCCCTGCCTCACACTCTCTGGCCACCTCCTTCCGAAAATTGATCCGAACACATCACATGTTTGACGCGTGGCGGATCAAGCATCCCTCAGGTAGGCAATTTACATTTTACTCCCCCCCTCACAAGATGTTCTCTATATTGGACTACTTTTTTATTACTGCTCCCTTGCTATCCCACACAGTGGCGTCCGAATTGGGTACAATTACCTGGTCGGACCACGTTCCCTTGACCCTAGACTTAAGCCTCTCAGCAGCTTTCCCCAGGAAATGTCATTGGAGACTCAATGAATCCCTGCTCAAGCACCCTGAAACTAACAATAAACTCGAGGCGGCTCTAACTGAATATTTCCTCCTGAACAAAAGCTCCGTGCCCAGCCCGTCCACCCTCTGGGAGGCTCACAAGGCCTTCTTCCGAGGACAATGTATTGCTTTTGGCTCACAAATAAAGAAGGATGCAGCTCTCTTGAAATCCTCTCTATTGTCTGAGCTTCAGGCCACAGAAAGAGCTTTACTTCGCTCCCCCACGGTGGGCCAGCTGCGTACGGTAACTGATCTAAGACACTGAATAAAATCCTTAGACATGTCTACCATAGATAAATCGCTCCTGTGGGCTAAACAAAAATTCTAGGAGTTTTCAAATAAGCCTCACAGGATGCTGGTTTCCAGACTCAACCCAAGGCCCTTTCACTCCTTCCCGGACCACATCAAACACCCTGATGGGACCCTCACCTTCTGCCCACAGACCATGACCCAGGTATTTGGTGAATTCTATAACAAACTCTATAATTGCCTCACCCCCAAACACCATTCTCCATTTCATGTAGTAGCATATGAGGAGTTCATGTCAGAGTTGAAACTCCCCAAACTATCAGACTCAGAACTGCAAACACTAAACGCGCCCATCACAGAAGAAGAATTAACTAGCACCGTCAAGTCTCTTCCGTCCCACAAGGCTCCTGACGGACTCCCATACTCCTACTATAAGAACTTTCTCCCAATTCTGTCGTCTCATCTAGTGTCCCTGTACAATTAATTTCTTCAAGGCAAATCTCCCCACCAACAATTTCTCCACTCCTACATCACGGTCATACCAAAACAGGACAAGGACCCGGCCCTATCAGACAATTACAGGCCTATAGCACTTTTAAACTCAGACTACAAGTTATTTACAAAAATCCTTGCCAACTGTTTATCCCAATTCCTGACGAAGCTAAAAGACAGAGACCAGGTGGGCTTCGTCTCTACCAGACACACGGGGGATAACACCCGGCGAACTGTAGACCTTATTCACATGCTGAACAGAGTCCGATGCCCCACCCTGATTCTTAGCCTAGATACCCAAAAGGCATTTGACAGATTAAGCTGGCCCTCTATGTTCGCAACCCTCACAAAATTTGGTCTACGAGGTCGCTTCCTCTCAGCTCTGAAATCCCTATACTCTAACCCCTCTTCACAAGTCTGCTTAGCCTCCTTCACTTCCCAAACATTCCATATGTCAAATAGAACTAGGCAGGGCTGCCCTCTTTCCCCACTCCTCTTCATACTGTGCTTAGAACCCTTGGCAGAGGCTATCAGATCCCATCCCGACATCAAAGGGGTTCCCATGCGTCAAAGGGAGTATAAATTATCCTTATTTGCAGACGATGTCTTCCTCACCCTCAACTAAACCTCATATTTCCCTCCCATCTTTGCAAGTCATACTGTCTCAATTTAGTTACCTATCGGGCTATAAGGTCAACACTGCAAAAACGGAAGCCCTCCCCCTCCATCTACCCCCGGTAGAACTCCTAAAGCTAAAAAGCACATATCCCTACCGCTGGTGTACATCATCATCAAATACCTTGAGGTTCAACTCACGACATCTTACTCTTCCCTCTACTCAACTAACTATCTTCCACTGTTCAGGTCTATCAACACTATGATAACTCGATGGACTCTCCTCCCATTGTGCTGGATAGGTAGGATTAACGCTCCCAGTCCCCATCCCAATGGCACAGATAAAAATACTCAAGAGGTGGTTCCTCAAATTTATTTGTAATGGCAGGGCTCATAGAGTGGTCAGCTCGGTTATTTTTTCCCCCAAGGATCAGGGGGGCGTGGGAGCTCCAGATATCTACAAATATTATTTGGCCCCCCACCTGCGTACGGTGGTGTCCTGGTCCAGTTTAAGACCCCCAAACCGCTGGTAAGAGATAGAGATGGGCTCCCTTTTTCCGACCCATCCATGCTCCCTAGTGTGGTTGCCTAAGGCAGCGTTGGATCCCAGGCTTCAAGACCTCTGCCTGTGCCCCATGTTGTTCACACTCAGGCTATGGCGCTCCTGCCTTCCCCTTGCCCCCCCTATCTAACGTACTTTTCAACCCCTTAATCCCCGGCAGTCTCTCGCATGTCTGTATGTTTCCCTGGGCAAGAGAGGGATTGTTCCAACTCCGCCACTTTGTCCCCCCGGTCACACGTAAAATTAAACCCTTTTCAGCCCTTCAATCTAAAATTCAAATTCCAGACCACCTGAGGTATTCGTACCTTCAGATAACCCACTATTTTTCTAAACTCTCCCCTTCCCTCACCCTCACAAAACCGACGCCCTTTGAACTTCTCTTCTTCCAAGGCCCCTACCAAGCACAACTCATTTCTAGCATATACCAAATACTCCAGGAGAAGATATCTCTCACAACATATAGCAATCCCACAGTGGAGCAAAATTTGGTCCTCGACCTCTAAAATTTCAAGATGTGTGGCACAGAGAGAGACAGCATATAAAGTCTTAATGTTTTGGTACAAGACCCCTGAGGTCATTCATCAATATGACCCTTCTCTATGACCCTTCTCTCTCTCCTATGTACTGGAGATGTGGGAAAACTAGAGGGTCACAATACCATAGCTTCTGGCAATGCAATCTGATCACTCCTTTCTGGTCCATGGTATCACAAATGCTCCAACAGATTTTCACCACCCCATCCCACTGGATCCAATCCATCTTCTCCTAGGCCTTCCTATCCCAGGCTTGGGAGAGGCTGCAAACAAACTTGCCCCATATATTCTACTTGCACCTAAAAGAGCTATACCCTCTAACTGGTTATCTATTCAACCCCCAACTCAAACTCAGCTGATACAAAGCATCAAGGACATACGTAGAATGAAACATATGACAGCTATGGTGGAGTATATGATTGACAGGTTTGGCGAGATTTGGGCCCTATGGGACGCCTCGGCCTATGGGCTACCTTCTTCGACCACAAATCCCCTTGCCATCCTGTCATCAACTTACTCCTAGCATCCCTTGCGATACCTACACCCTAATGTATCTTACTTTAACTATATTCCATGCTTTCTTCCTGGTCTGGTAGATATCCAATGCTCACCCTCTCTCTTGAGAAAAGCTATATACGTATGAGGTCCCCCCTCTGTCAGACAGTCAACATGTTATTAAAAGCTATGAGTCGAAACCCTAATTTCTGCATTATGCTTACATGATGACTATTTGTTTTTGTATTAGATTCTTTATGATTTCAATCTTACCTATATTTTTTTATAGCGCTGCAAATGCGAACTAAATCGCCTCAAGGCGCTTGTCTGCTCTTGTTGTCCTGCGATATTAGAAGAGGTGGGTCTTGAGTTTTTTCCTGAAGGCCTGATGGTTTTCTTCCAAGCGGATGTTGTTCGGTAGAGCATTCCATAGCCGAGGTCCCTGTACTGCGAATCTTCGTTCTCCCTTCGATTTGTATCGAGCTTTGGGGATGAGAAGGCGGTTCTGGTTTGTCGATCGCAGGCTGCGATTTGGTATGTATTTTTCTATTTTCTCACAAAGGTATTGAGGAGCATTTCCTTGTGTACATTTGAGGGTGAGGCAGAGGGTCTTGAATGTGATTCTATCTTTTACCGTCAGCCAATGGAGGGTCCTTAAGGATGGGGAGATGGATTCCCAGGGTTTCTTTCCGGTGACTACTCTTGCTGCTGTGTTTTGGACGACTTGAAGGCGTGCAATCAGGTAATCCGGTAATCCTATGCAGAGGGAGTTTGCGTAGTCGAGTCGCGAATTGATGATGGTTCCTACTACTACTGCTTTCTCATTTTCCGGAATGAATCGGATGAGTCTGCGAAGCATGCGGAGGAGATGATAGGATCCGCTGATTACTGATCCTATTTGTGCCTCCATGGTCATCTCTGAATCAAGGATGACTCCGAGGCTTTTGGCTTTGGTGCTTGGGATGATGGTCTGGCCAAGGATGGTTGGTGGTGTCCATGGGGTCTTCGTTTTTTTTCTTCAGTTTGCGTCGAGGAGCAGCAGTTCAGTTTTCGATCCATTAAGTTTAAGGGAGCTAGTGGTCATCCAGTCATCTATCAACGTGAGACATTTTCCTAGTTCCTGGTACTGGTATTTTTGTCCGGTGATCCGGAAGTACAGTTGAGTGTCGTCCACATATGAGTGGTAGCATAGATCCCATTTGCTAATAATTTTGAAGAGTGGCCGGATGTAGATGTTGAAGAGTACTGGTAACAATGGTGATCCTTGAGGGACTCCATAAGAAATTGCCCGGGTTTCCGAAGTGAAGGCTCCTAGTTTCACTGTCTGTGATCGGTTTCCTAAGAAGGAAGCGAACCATGGCAAATCTCCATCTGTAACTCCTGCCACTTCCTTGAGGCGGCTGAGAAGAGTGTTGTGGTCCACTGTGTCGAATGCCGCGCTCAGATCCAGCAGTACCAGAAGACACGATCCTCCATCGTCTGCTGCTTCTAGGGCGTCATCCCATATTTTCAGAAGTGCCGTTTCTGTGCCATGTCCTGGTCGGAAGCCTGATTGTAGTGGGTCCAAGAGCTTGTGTGTGTCCAGGTGAAGTTGAAGCTGTTTCACTACTGCTTTCTCCATAATCTTGGAAATGGTGTTCAGGCTTGTTACCGGTCTGCGATTATTCGGATCTTTGGGGTCGAGGTTGTTTTTTTTTTAGCAGTGGTTTGACGATGCCTTGCTTGAGGGAAATAGGAACCAACCCTTCTTTGAACGACTGATTTACTAGGTGTGTAATAGCGGGGGCCAGAATGTCGGAGCATTCTTTCAAGAGTTTTGTGGGAATGATGTCGTTTGGTGATGTACTGTCTCGGAGGCTCTTGATGATATTTTTGGTTTCATCCGTGGTGATCGGGGTAAGTGAAAAATGTGGTGCTTGTGCGTTGTGCATGTAAAATTCCTTACCTGGGTTTGGTTGAGTAGAATTAGTTGTTTTTTTTTTTTTGAATTATTTTCTGAATGTTGTCTATTTTGTTGATGAAAAAATCCGATAACTCGTTGCAGTATTCTTGAGTTTTGTTTTCTAGGGGCTCCATGCAGGTGGGGTTCATAGTCTGGGCGACTAGTTTGAACAGTTCACGTGGCCGGTTTAAGGCTTTTGAGAGGGTGTTTGAGACATGTTCTTTTTTTGCTGTGAAAATTGCTTTATGATATTTTTTGGTGAGTATTCTGTATTTTGTGTGATTTTCCTTTGTGGTGTTTCTTCTCCAGGCTCCTTCTGCTCTTCTGTGTTCCCGTTTCAGTAGAGTAAGCTTGCCATTAAACCATCCAGAATTTTTCTTGCGGATAGGTGCTCGATTTTTCAGGGCGACTGCGTCTGCTGTTTGTAGAAGTGCCTTGTTTACGAAGCTGAGTGTTTGTTCTGTTGAGTGGTTTTGATTTAGTGTTGCCATTTTGTTTGTTAGTGTGGCTTTGAAGATTTCCGAGTGTAGTTTCTTCTGTGATCTAATCCAATGTGTTGTTGCCGTCGGATTTGGTTTTTGGGGGGTGATGTTAGTGGCGATTTCAAATTTGATAGCGCGGTGGTCTGTCCATGGTAGCGCTATGTTGTCTAGTATGTTGATGTCCATATTTTGCTTGAAGATGAGGTCCATGATGTGAACCGACCCATGTGTGGGAGCCTTTACTAGTTGTTGAAGCCCTAAGTCTTCCAGTTGGTTGATGCAGGTGGTGGCGATGGGATCTTCGGTGGAATTTGCCCAGAGGTTAAAATCTCCGAGTACCAGAACCTTGTTGTTTTTCAGGGTGTGCGCCGAAATGAATTCCGTGAGTGGTATCGGTAGGTTTGTCTTTGGTCCTGGTGGTCTGTAGCATAGCAGCATGTGGATGGTTTCTTGTGGTGTTGTTTGCATCTGTAGAGTAAGTGTCTCCATAAAAGTTGCTGTGTTCTGTACCGTAGGTTTGGCGAGCGCCAGATGAGCTTTGAAGATCACTGCTAGGCCTCCTCCTTTTTTTCCTATCCTATGCTCGGTTAGGATCCTGTAGTTTTCTGGCACTAATTCTGTTAAGATGGTGTTGCAGTCGGGTGTTAGCCAGCTTTCCGTGATGAAGAGGCAATCTATGTTGTTTTGTGTGATGAAGTCATGGATTTCGTGCCTGTGCTTGCCTGCCGATCTGGTATTAATCAAGGCGCATGCTAACTGTTGCGGTTGAATTGTAGTCTTCTTATGTTTGGTTGCTTGTGGATCGATCCTTAGTAGTCGTTCTTTTTGTAGTATTTTTTGAATGTAGGTCGGTAGAGTTGCGGTCGAATTTCTTAGTCTGCGGAGAGACTCTGCTGAGTATCTGAAATTGCACATGTCGAGGTGATCCAAAAAAATTTACTGTTGACGGAATGATGCGTTGAAAAAAAATGATGCTGTCGCTGAGGCGATAACGGTCTTGCGAAAGGCAGCTGAGGATGCTGCTGGTCCTGCTATTGTTTGAAGAGATCAGATGACGGATCTGTAGGAAAAACCCTGTAGACCTACACCCGCCCTCCCGTTGATCCAGAGGAAGGTGAAAAACCCCTACTAGCGCGGCCAATTGCTGTAGCAGAGGAAAAAATTGCTTCCTGACCCCCCGAGGGGCGGTCGGATGTTGGTCCCTGGATCAACTGCTAAGTGGTGGTCCCTGCGTTACTTACCAGAATATTTACCTTACCGGGGTGATCCAATGATGGCGATAGGGTGGATCCTGATGTTGATCTCCTGGGGAAGAAAAGGCGGCTTTATAGCGATGCTGATATTGCTGGTGAATGCTGTTAAAAACCAGTGGTTAAAAACTGGCTGATCTGGCGTATGCTGTAATTAAAAGCTTTGTTAAACTTGGTTAAAAGCTTGATTAAAAACTTGATTAACAATTTGATTAAAACAATTAAAACAAGCAATTATACTGTTGTATAATCGCTTGTAGTTAAAAAACCTGTGCTTTAAAATAAATTTGGCCGGTCTGGGTGTACCAAGATGGCCGCCCTACTTGGTCCCAGCAGGTGGAGTGCTGTGGTCTGGGTGTACCAAGATGGCCGCCGGACTAGGCCCGCGCCGCGGCCTGTCCCAGTTCTGTCTCCTGGACTGTCTCCTGCTATGGTAAGAGGGCAGTGGAGTGCTTGGAGAGGGGGGGGGCGTCGTGTTGACCCTATAGGGGAGTGGAGATGCGATTGGGGAGACGGATGGCTGGCTCGGCCGGGACTAGGCCGGAGCCGGGGACTATCCTAAATGCTGATGCCCGATTGTCAGCTGCGGCCGGCGCGGAGGAGGGTCGGGGCCGATTAGTTGAGTGGGCCCCGTGGGGTCCACAGTGGGGTCCGGAGGGTACTGTATCCCACCCCAATCGCTGTTCCAACTGCTCGGGGATCCGGGATAAGAACTAGTTGCTAGCTGGGGGTAGTGGGGCTGTGGGGCTCCTGACGGCCGGAGCTCTAGACGCAAGTCCTCCTCTATGACACTGGGTGCAAGGTAAAACTGTAACTTCTCCAATGGCTACACATTTTCTTAAAACTTACTTATCTTGGAGTAACATTGTTATTAGGGATGAGCCGAACACCCCCCTGTTTGGTTCGCACCAGAACCTGCGAACAGACCTAAAGCCCTTCAGGTCTGGCATGGATTTTAAGGGGAACTCCACGACAAATTAAAAAAAAAATGGCGTGGGGGTCCCCCTCAAAATCCATACCAGACCCTTATGCGAGCAAGCAACCTGGCAGGCTGCAGGAAAAGAGGGGGGGCGAGAGCGCCCCCTCCTGAACTGTACCAGGCCACATGCCCTCAACATTGGGAGGATGCTTTGGGGGTCTGTGACCCCTCAAAGCACCATGTCCCCATGTTGATGAGGAGAAGGGTCTCTCCCCCACAACCCTGGTCGGTGGTTGTGGGGGTCTGCGGGCAGGGGGCTTATCAGAATCTGGAAGCCCCCTTTAACAAGGGAACCCCCAGATCCTCCCCCTGTTTAAAAAGGTAAGGGGGTACAAAGTACCCCTACCATTTCACAAAGAAAGTGTAAAAATTTGTTAAAAAACACACTGACACCGTTGGGAAAAGTCCTTTATTAAAAATAAAAAAAATGAAGAAAAGATTCCAGCGGCGGTAATCCACTCTTGCTATCCAGCGATGGGTGGTCTCTGCTCCGGAGTTCCAGCGATGGCTGATCTCTTCCGACGTCCAGCGCAGCGCGTCCTGTCTCCATGGAGATACTAAGGGAATCCCAGGTCTTAGCTGAGGAGGACGGGGCCACTCGTCACCTGACCCTGCCCCCTTTTTCGCAACGCAAGGGAAAAGCTGGGCTTCCCCAGTGACGTACGGGTGACCCCGCCCCCTCTGATGTAACGGAAACCTGCATTACATCAAAGAGGGGTGGGGTCACCCGTACATCACTGGGGAAGCCCAGATTTTCCCTTGCGTCAGAGGGGGTGGAGTCACCCTTACATCACTGGGGAAGCCTGGGTTTCCCCAGTGACGTACGGGTGACCCCGCCCCCCTCTGATGTAACGCAGGTTTCCGTTACATCAGAGGGGGGTGGGGTCAGGTGACGGAGTGGCCCGGTCCTCCTCAGCTAATACAGGATTCCAGCAGTGTCTCCGTGGAGACAGGATGCGCTGCGCTGGACGTCGGAGAAGAGATCAGCCATCGCTGGACCCCGGAGCAGAGACCACCCATTGCTGGATAGCAAGAGCAGATTACCACCGCTGGAATCTTTTTTTTATTTTTAATAAAGGACTTTTCCCAAAGGTGTCTGTGTGTTTTTTAACTATTTTTTACACTTTCTTTGTGAAATGGTAGGGGTACTTTTGTACCCCCTTACCATTTCAAACAGGATCTGGGGTCCCCTTGTTAAAGGGGGCTTTCAGATTCTGATAAGCCCCCGCCCGCAGACCCCCGCAACCACCGGCCAGGGTTGTGGGGAAGAGACCCTTCTCCTCATCAACATGGGGGACAAAGCATCCTCCCAATGTTGAGGGCATGTGGCCTGGTACGGTTCAGGAGGGGGGACGCTCTCTCGTCCCCCCTCTTTTCCTGCGGCCTGCCAGGTTGCGCGTTGATAAGGGTCTGGTATGGATTTTGAGGGGGACCCCCACGCCAATTTTTTTTAAATTTGGTGTGGAGTTCCCCTTAAAATCCATGCCAGACCTGAAGGGTCTGGTATGGATATTTAGGGGGAACCCCACGTAATTTTTTATAGATTCGTTGTAGCCGCGAGTGATTTTAAATAGCTTTTTTTCCTGCAAAAATTACACTTTGTGCAGGGACAGTTCTAAACACGGGATACATGCACCCCTTTACATGCATACTATACACACCCCCCCCAGGTACGAAATTTAAAAGAATGTTACACTTGTATTGTTTCACTTTAAGCATTATTAAAATCACTGCTCCTGAAAAAACTGCAGTTTTTAAAACTTTTTTTTGCATTGATAAATGTCCCCTGGGGCAGAACCCGGGTCCCCAAACACTTTTTATGACAATAACTTGCATATAGGCTTTTAAAATTAGCACTTTAGATTTCTCCCATAGACTTTTACACGGTGCTTGCGGCTTTTCGAATTTGCTGAGAACACCCCAAATTGTTCACTGTTCGGTGAACAGGCAATGTTCGAGTCGAACATGATTTCGACTCGAACTCGAAGCTCATCCCTAATTGTTATGTGATTGTGGCTCTGATGCAAATTGTTACGGAGCACACCTCTAAAAGCACTGTAGCACCAGTGCAGATGTACAAATTGCCCTATACATAACATATACTGTAACTGTACAGTGCCTGGAAAAAGTATTCACACCCCTTGACATTTTCTACATTTTGTCATGTTACAATTAAAAAACTTAAATGTATTATATTAGGATTTTATGTGATAGACCAACACAAAGTAGCACATAATAGTGAAGCGGAAGGAAAATGATAAATGATTTTTATTTTTTTTTACAAATAAATACAGAATATCACAAAAGTGAGTACACCCCTCACATTTTTGTAAATGTTGTATTATATCTTTTCATGTGACAACACTGAAGCAATTCCATTTTACTACAATGTAAAGTAGTGAGTGTACAGCTTGTATAACAGTGTACATTTGCTGTCCCCTCAAAATAACTCAACACACAGTCATTAATATCTAAACCATTGACAACAAAAGTGAGTACACCACTAAAGGAAATGTCCAAATTGCACTCAATTAGTAATTTTTCCTCCCCGATGTCATCTTACTCATTAGTGTTACAAGGTCTTAGGTGTGAATGGGGAGCAGGTGTGTAAAATTTGGTGTTATCGCTCTCACTCTCTCACACTGGTCACTGGAAGTTCAACATGACACCTCATGGTAAAAAACTCTCTGAGGATCTAAAAAAATGAATTGTTGCTCTACATAAAGATGGTCTAGGCTATAAGAAGATTGCCAAGACCCTGAAACTGAGCTTCAGCACGGTGGCCAAGACCATACTGTGGTTTAAAAGGACAGGTTCCACTCAGAACAGGCCTCGCCACGATCGACCAAAGAAGTTGAGTGCACATGCTCAGCATCAAATCCAGAGGTTGTCTTTGGGAAATAGACATATGAGTGCTGCCAGCATTGCTGCAGAGGTTGAAGGGGTGGGAGGTCCGCCTGTCAGTGCTTCAAATTGGTCTTCATGGCTGTAGTCCGAGAAGCAAGCCTCTTCTAAAGATGATGCACAAGAAAGCCTGCAAACTGTTTGCTGAAGACAAGCAGACTAAAGCCCCATACACACGGTCGGATTTTTTCATGGATTCTGTCCGGTCGGACAATGTTGTTGAAAAATCAGACCGTGTGTATGCACCATCGGACAGTGTACGTCGGATTGTCCGACGGACAAAGTCCTATCTCCTGCTGGATAGATTTGCCGACAACACGGTCCGATCACACCAAATCCGATCGTGTGTACGGTTGTCCGACGGACAAAGTGCTACGCATGCTCAGTTCACATTACAAGACCAAAGCTATTGGCTACTAGCCTCTACGTAGTCCCGTCGTACGCAACGAACGTCACCACGTTCAGAATGATCGGATTTTCCGACAACTTTGTCCGACCGTGTGTACGCAAAACCAACATCGGACAAAGTACGACGGACAGGATCCGACCGACCTGGTCCGCGGATTGTCCGACCGTGTGTATGGGGCTTAAGGACATGGATTACTGGAACCATGTCCTGTGGTTTGATGAGACCAAGATAAACGTATTTGGTTCAGATGGTGTCAAGTGTGTGTGGCGGCAACCAGGTGAAGTGTACAAAGACAAATGTGTGTCTTGCCTACAGTCAAGCATGGTGGAGGGCGTGTCATGGTCTGGGACTGCATGATTGCTGCTGGCACTGAGGAGCTACAGTTCATTGAGGGAACCATGAATGCCATCATGTACTGTGACAAACTGGAGCAGAGTATGATCCCCTACCTTTGGAGACTGGGCCGCAGGGCAGTATTCCAACATGATAACGACCCCAAACACACCTCCAAGATGAGCACTGCCTTGCTAAAGAAGCTGAGGGTAAAGGTGATGGACTGGTTAAGCATGTATCCAGACCTAAACCCTATTGAGCATCTGTGGGGCATCCTCAAATGTAAGGTGGAGGAGCGCAAGGTCTCTAACATCCACCTGCTCCGTGATGTTGTCATGGAAGAGTGGAAGAGGACTCCAGTGGCAACCTGTGAAGCGCTGGTGAACTCCATGCCCAAGAGGGTTAAGGCAGTGCTGGAAAATAATGGTGGTCACACAAAATATTGACACTTTGGGCCCAATTTTGACATTTTCACTTAGGGGGTATACTCACTTTTGTTGCCAGTGGTTTAGACATTAATGGCTGTGTGTTGAGTTATTTTGAGGGGACAGCAAAAGTGCACTATTAAACAAGCTGTACACTCAGTACTTTACATTGTAGAAAAGTGTCATTTCTTCAGTGTGGTCACGTGAAAAGTTATAATGAAATAATTACAAAAATGTGAGGGGTGTACTCACTTTTGTAAGATACTGTATGTGAAAAGTGTGGCATGCATTTGTATTCAGCCCCCTGAGTCAATACTTTGTAGAACCACCTTTTGCTGTAGTTACAGCTGCAAGTCTTTTTGGGTATGTCTCTACCAACATTGCACATCTAGAGAGTGAAATGTCTGCCCATACTTCTTTGCAAAATAGCTCAAGCTCTGTCAGATTGTATGGAGAGTGTCTGTGAACAGAAATTTTCAAGTTTTGCCACAGATTCTCAATTGAATTTAGTTCTGGACTTTGACTGGGCCACTCTAGCACAGGAATATGCTTTGATCTAAACCATTCCATTTTAGCTCTGGCTGTATGTTTTTAGGGTCCTTGTCTTACTGGAAGGTGAACCTCCACCCCAGTCTCAAGTCTTTTTCAGACTCCCCACAACATGATGCTGCCATCACCATGTTTCACGGTGGGGATGGTGTGTTCAGGGTGATGCGCAGTGTTAGTTTTCCGTCACACATAGCTTTTTGCTTTTATGCCAATTTTGGTCTCATCTTACCAGAGCACCTTCTTCCACATGTTTGCTGTGTCCCCCACATGGCCTCTCGCAAACTGCAAAGGCGACTTCTTACAGCTTTCTTTCAACAATGGCTTTTTTCTTGCCACTCTTCCATAAAGGCAAGATTTGTGAAGTGCATGACTAATGCCCCGTACACACGGTCGGAATTTCCGCCGAAAATATTTGAGATCCTGCTCTCAAATTTTCTGACAACAAAATCCGATCGGACTTTTCCCGATCGTGTGTAGAGAATTCCGATGAACAAAGTGCCACGCATGCTCAGATCAAATAACGAGACCAAAGCTATTGGCTACTAGCCTCTACGTAGTTCCGTCGTATGCAACGAACGTCACCACGTTCAGAATGATCGGATTTTCAGACAACGTTGTGTATGCAACACCAGTGTAGGACAAAATCAGTCTGAAAAAATCTGACGGATTTTGTGGTCGGAATTTCTGACCGTGTGTACGGGGGCTAATAGTTGTCCTGTGGACAGCTTCTCCCACCTAAGCTGTGGATCTCTGCAGCTTCTCCAAAGTTACCATGGGCCTCTTGGCTGCTTCTCTGATTAATGCTCTCCTTGTCCAGCTTGTCAGTTTAGGTGGACAGTCATGTCTTGGTAGGTTTGCAGTTGTGCCATACTCTTTCCATTTTCAGATAATGGATTGAACAGTGATCCATGAGATGTTCAAAGCTTGGGATATTTCTTTATAACCTAATGCCGCGTACACACGGTCGGAATTCTCGTCGGAAAAAGCTCTGATGATTTTCCCGTCGGAATTCCGATGGAATTTCGCTCAAACTGTCTTGCCTACACACTGTCACACCAAATTCCGACGGTCAGTAACACAGCGGCATAAAACCGCTTAATGCTTCCGAGCATGCGTCAAATTGTTTCCGAGCATGCGTCTGAATTTTGCGTGTCGGAATTGCATACACATGATCGGAAAATCCGATAGAAAGGTTTTCCGTCTGAAAAATTGAGAACAGGTTCTCAGTCCAAAGTCCGTCGGAAATTTCAACAGAAAAAGACAGTTGAAACCGTTGAAAAGCTCCCTTCGGACTGTTTCCATCGGAAATTCTGACCGTGTGTATGCGGCATAACTCTGCTTTAAACTTCTTCACAACTTTATCCCTGACCTGATGTGTTTCTCGGCCTTCATGATGCTGTTTGTTAACTAAGGTTTTCTAACAAACCTCTGAGAGCGTCACAGAACAGCTGTATTTATATTAAATTACACACAGGTGGACTCTTTTTACTAATTAGGTGGCTTCTAAAGGCAATTGGTCCCACTAGATTTTAGTTAGGGGTATCAGAGTAGAGGGGGCTAAATACAAATGCATGCCACACTTTTCAGATATTTATTTGTAAAAAAAAATTGAAAACTGTTATTCGTTATAATTTTTCCTCCACTTCACAATTATGTGCCACTTTGTCAGAGACAAATACTATCCACCACAATATGGATAGATAGATAGATAGATAGATAGATAGATAGATAGATAGATAGATAGATAGATAGATAGATAGATAGATAGATAGATAGATAGATAGATAGATAGATAGGTGTAGTTTGCACTCCATTGAGCAAGTTGCTTCTTGCTGCTGTGTGGATGGAGTGGAGGCTTAGAGGAGTATTGTTCCTTTGTAGATTCCGCAGTCATCACAGGGAGAGCAGCTGTCCAATATGCTGCAGTCCCCAGTGACCTTTGGTGGCCATCTTAGGTGAGGCAACCCTTTTAAATATGGGACCTGTCACTGGTTTGTCACATTTTTGTGAGTGGTGAGGTTAAGGATAGGTTCCCCACTGGCTAAAAAGAGAGAGAAGCCTAGGGAAAGGTTCCTTCAAGAGAAAGGACAGAATAGGGACATTGCTGCATTCCCCTGATACATACTGGTCACTGGAGCTACTGCTGCCACCCTCCTGTCAGCCTAGAAGAGCCACTAGCTTTGAATTGCTAGTCAACCACCCCTCCAACAGATTCCGTCCTGGTAAAGTAAGCCCTGCCTACAATAGTGCCATACTGTGTACCTATGAGAATCGCAAATGCATTTCCTGGCCCAGTGTTGTGTGACATATTGTTACAATCTTGTGATTCCCTGTGTGACTTAATCTGCAACATGTGCCATTAGTTATTGGACTATTACTGCTAGTGTTATTGCAAGTGTTACTGAAAATGTTTTCACAAGTGCCATTGCAAGTTTTATTACTATAATGCCGCGTACACACGAAGGGACTTTTCCCGGCGGACCTAAGTCCAGCGGACAATCCGCTGGACTTTCCAGCTGGGTCCGCTGGACTAAAAAGCGAACGGACTTGACCACACACGATCACGCAAAAAGTCCGACGGTTCACGCGATGACGTACAGCACGTACGACAGGACTAGAAAACGAAAAATACTAGAAAAAATACTTGCTACTGAGCATGCGTCCTTTTTGGTCCGCCGGACCATACTACACACGGCCGGATTGTCCGCTGGACTGCCAAGTCCAGCGGATAATTTTAAAACAAAACTTAAAACTTTAGTCCGCCGTACTTTGGCCAAAAAAAAGTCCGCCGGCGCCCACACACGAGGGGATTATCCGCTCGACTTCGGTCCAGCGGATAATCCCGCGGGATAGTCCCTTCGTGTGTACGCGGCATTAGTGTTACTGAAGTATTCCTGTGACTCTGTACTATACTATTTCTTCAAATACAATAAAATACTATACCTACAGTTGGTCTCTGTGTGAGTGCTCCCCCACTACTGGGTACAACTACTCCTGGCTCCACCCACACATACACTCATACAAAGATAGATAGTAAATACATATTACAAATTAGTAATGAAAACTGTTTTTTTATAATAAATTATATTTCAGATTATTAACCACTTGCCTAGCAGGCACTTACACTCCCTTCCTGCCCAAGCCATTTTTCAGCTTTCAGCACTGTCACACTTTGAATGACAATTGCGCGGTCATGCTACACTGTACCCAAACAATGTTTTTTTATCATTTTCTTCACACAAATAGAGCTTTCTTTTGGTGGTATTTAATCACTGCTGTTATTTTTGTTTTTTACAAAACTCAAATTTTCCTTTTTTTCTGTCAGTAAATTTTGTAATTTTTCACCTTCACTGATGTGCGCTGATGAGGCGGCACTGATGGGCACTGATGAAGTGGCACTTATGGGCACTGATGAGGCGGCACTTATGAGCACTTATGAGGTGGCACTGATAAGGAGGCACTAAATTGCTGCACTTATGGGCACTGATAGGTGGCACTGATGAGCACTGATAGGCGGCACTGATGGGCACTGTTGGGTGGCACTGGTGGGCACTAATAGGCGGCACTGGTGGGCTCTGATAGGCGGCACTGGTGGGCACGGATAGGCAGCACAGATAGGTGGCACGGATAGGTGGTATAGATGGGAACTGATGGGCAGCACTGATAGGCGGCACTGATTGCCAGCACTAACTGGCATCGCTAATGGGCACTGATTGGTGGAACTTGTAGGCAGTGGTGGGCACTAATTGCTGCCAGTGGTGGGCACTGTATGCTGGCATTGGTGGGCAATGGTGGGCAATATTTTGTGACACTGTATGTATTTATTGTAATCAGGGCACTAATGATGAGTGGATTGGACACAGCTGATCACATGGTTAAAAAGCCACGGACGCGGTTCTTTACAGAGATCGGAGTCGCGCCGAATCCTAGCAACACAGCACGGCCGTGATCGCCGTGCTGCGCACCCCAGCAGACGCATAAGAGTGGCTATTCTGGGATGCCGTCATGTGACAGCATCCCAGAACCAGAGCTGCACCACCCCGCCGTCATTTGACGGTGTACGGGCAGCAAGCAGTTAAACTATTGTGTATGTCCAACCAAAAAGGAAAGGGAAACTTTTAAACCCCTGTCAGGTTTTTATTTTAATTTGAAAAGTCTATCATTACTATCTGTTCACTTACATTTTACCAGACAAGGAGTGAGGGAAACTCTCCCAACAGGAACAAAAGACCAAAATAAAAATGTTCTTCTTTAGTAGTATAGGAAATACAAACTAGAATCCCTGTCAGATCTGTATTTCTATCAGTGTCAGTGTCAGTGTGTTGCAGATTGTTCCAGTCTAGCAGAACGGTGTCAGCAGGACAGGAACATAGGTCAAATCTCTCTTACAATGCTCTAGATAGCAGTAAAACACTTACACAGGTTGTAATCTTTCCCCTTTCTATCTAGAAATAAAAAGAAAAGTTTTGCTTTAGCAAAGCGGTTTTCATGTGCATGGTAAAACATTTAAAAAAGTTCACTTAATTGACATTAACAATATAAATGTCCATACACAAAGTCTGGGAGATCAGGCACTTTTTAGACCATCATTCTTATTCAATAAAATAAGCACCTGTTGGCATACACTAAACATATCCCATCTATAGTGTGGATAAAGGTATTCAGCTGTTTAAAGAGTGGCAACTTCTCCCACCAGACGTACAACTCCCGGCTCCGCTCGCCCCTGAGCACCTACAATCTGAATGGACCTAAAGGCAGCCCCAACACCTGAAACGAAAAATCGATGCCTGTCCCAATTTCTTCAGTTATAATGTGAGTTCAGGAATTCACTTTTTTTTCACTTTTTTTTTCTGGATATTACACCCGTCGCCTGTTCAGTGCGTAGCACTTCTCACTCGTTTGCCCCCGAGTTCGTAGAAGCTTTCGCTGCCCATTGAGCCTGCATTGCCAAGATTTTCTTAATGTTGTTTTTGTTTTATCCCTGTTTACCCTCAGTTTTGTCCCTCCACACCCTGCTAGTCACCGCTCTGGTTGCTGAACATGAGAAAGGACAACTCTTCCCACAGTCTCTGACAGCTGTGCCGCTACATCAGCATGTTGCACCTACGCCCACGCCATTGCAGAAGGCTGCTTTGAACAACTCAGCTACAGCAGAACTTCTTTCAAGGATGCTACTCCACTCACCCTTCAGGTACACAGCTCTTACTTATGTAACCTATGTTAGCCCATTTGGCAACGCTACCACAGCACATACTCTCCATCCCTCATGCCTTTGAAAATTATGTCTCTTAATACCAAGGGCCTCAATAGCCCCTTTAAACGTGCAGCCCTATTAAAGGAAGCTCGATCCCTTAAGGCAGATCCAATTTTCGCACAGGAAACGCACTTTGCGTTAAATAAATGCCCGCGCCTGAACTGTCAGCATTTCCCTCACCTATATATGGCTAATGGCCCGAAAAAGACATGTGTAGTCCTCATTGCCATTAGAGACTCAGTTAACTTTCACCACATCGATACTATCACAGATCCCCAGGGACATTTTATCATCCTTATCTGCAAACTGAACCAAACAATCTTCACACTTGTTAACCTCTATGCCCCGAATGTTAAGCAGCGGAAGTTTCTAGCCCCTCTACTCACTAGATCCCTGGAAGTACGGCAAGGTATCATATTAATTGGGGGAGATTTTAATGTTGCCCTTAATCCAGAAATGGACTCTAATTCTCCTTCAAAGAGAACTGCGCATACCATAGCTCCACTTCTACGCAACCATGAACTTTATGACATCTGGCGGTGTTTTCACAGATCCGAAAAGGACTTCACGTATCTATCAGCAGCTCATGCTTCCTATTCCCGTATCGACTTTTTCCTAACCGACAAAAGGTCTTTACAAAATATTCTCAGTGCTGACATTGGTACGATTTCTTGGTCAGACCATGCCCCGATTACGCTGGTCTTTGATGATAAATTACGTAACTCTCCCTTATGGAGGCTTAATACCTCCCTTTTGGAGAACAAGGAACTGTACCAAACGATAGCACAGGAACACCATAATTTTTTCCAGTTCAATGACTCCCCGGAGATCAATAAGTTCACTTTATGGAGTACTTACAAAGTGTATATGAGAGGGATACTGATTAAGTTAGCTTCCTACGCTAAGAAACGGAGGATGAGGCAAATTGATGACTTTCTCCAGTCCATAGCGACTAAAGAAAGAAATAACAAAGCCAACCCATCCCATAGCTTAACAAACGATATTCTCCAGGACAGACAACAATAACGATCACTGTTAATGTACAAATTTGAGAACCACTTGAAATATCTCAAAGCTAACTACTATGGCCTGCATAATAAGGCCGGTGCCTGATTAGCCAAAAAAGTCAAGGGCAGGCAGATGAAAAGAACCGTAATAGCACTTAACCACCCGGTGTCCCATAATGCCCTTTATAATCCCAAAGACATAGCCAATGCTTTTGCTGATTACTACCAATCTTTTTATGATCTTCGCAGTGATAACGTTACCCACAACCTTCCCAGGAGCTTATTAGGGAATTCCTGACTAAAGTGAAGCTCCCTAGCCTAACTAAGGACCAACTCCAGTCTATCTCCCAACCATTTACCATCCAGGAAATATGATCAATTATTAAAAAACTGCCAAACCATAAATCTCCAGGAGATGATGGCTTCTCTAATGAGTACTACAAATGCCTTCCTAATGAAATTTCCCCACACCTACAAGCAGTTTTTGATCTTGCCTTCTCCTCTGCATCTTTCCCATCCAAAATGTTGAGAGCTGTGATAGTAACTATTCCTAAGCCAGGTAAGGATCCCAACAGCCCTACCAATTACAGGCCTATTTCGCTTCTCAACACAGATATAAATATCTATGCCAAACTGTTAGCGCTTAGACTACAACGTGTCTTACCTAGTCTTATACACCCTGATCAGGTGGGCTTTGTCCCAGACCGCAAAGCCCCAGATGGAACTAGGCGGCTTATCAACTTAATTACCTGGGCTGGAGCCTCTCAAGCGCCTTCTCTGCTCCTCTCCTTGGATGCAGAGAAGGCGTTTGATAGGGTCCACTGGGGATACCTTAAAGCAGTACTCAAAGAATTTGGTATTCAGAGTTGGTTGAAATCTGCTATACTGTCTCTCTACTCCACTCCCTCCGCCACGGTTCTTTCCTCGGGCATCACCTCCAAACCTATCAACATAACCAACGGAACTAGACAAGGGTGCCCATTATCGCCCATAATCTTTACTCTTCTCATGGAACCATTGGCGGAAAGAATTAGATCGCACCCTAACATATCTGGCATCTTCGTGACGGGGGCTGAACATAAAATTAGTCTCTTCGCGGACGGTGTCATGCTTTCACTCTCTAACCCCACAACATCTCTGCAGGAGACACGGACACTTTTGGAAGAATTCAGTTTGGTGTCCTATTACAAATTAAATGCAACAAAATCCCAAATTTTAGGAATTAATGTCCCCCCTCCTTACAGTCGGCCTTAGCTAGTACCTTTCCTTTTCAGTGGTCTTCACACGCACTACCATACTTAGGTATCCACCTGACACCGCATACTTCACAACTTTACAAACATAACTACAAGCCTTTCCTGGATTCCCTGCCCCAACAGCTCTCTCATTTGAAAAACCAAGACCTCTCCACAGCAGGGAGAATAGTATCTCTAAAAATGATTCTACTGCCAAAACTGTTGCACCTATTTCGCACCCTCCCTATCCCTCTGCCACATAGCTTTATCACATCCACTCAGAAGCTCTTCACACAGTATATATGGAATCATAAACCCCCAAGGTGCTCACTTAACATTATGACTAGACACAGGAAACAGGGTGGGATGGAAGTAACCCAATGTCAGGGCATACCACAAAGCCTGTGTTGTAGATCAAATCAAACACTGGTGGACCCCTCCTCAATATAAAACATGGGCGCTCATGGAATCCAACATGATCTTTCATAAGAATCTTAGAACAGCATTAATCACTTTGAACCTGGGAGCACCACCACCCGAATCACCGGTTCCAACAGTACAAGCATCCTTTCAGATGTGGCTAGACACGCTTCTCCTAACTCAGAGAAAAGGAACATTATGTAAAACCCCTGTCCCACTATCTGTTCTCTACTACTTTATACCACACGTTGATCTGAGAATATGGGAGACTAAAGGAATTACCCTAATTAGAGACCTATACCAAGGGACTTCATTCTACTCGTTTGCTGATCTTTCCTCTCAATATAACCTTCCCCTGCTGGCGCAGTTCTCTTACCTACAAATCAGAACTTTCCTACATAAACGTCCCTTACCCTCATACCTAGAAGTACCTGCCACGATTCTTACATTCTTCCAAGAACCTAAGACCCCCCTGAAAGGGATCTCCCTATTTTATACAATGTTTAATACGCAAAATTCCTCCTCAAAACCTCCTACCATTACGAAATGGGAAAGGCTTCTGGGTAAATCCTTCAATGCCACCTATTGGGAAAAGACATTCTCTGTAACATATGCTTCATCTAGATGTGCAAACCACTGGGAAATGTACCAGAAAGTGGTACACTCATGGTATCTTACGCCATTTAAACTCTTAAAGTTCTACCCCTCTCACACAGCCCTTTGTTGGAGGAACTGTGGAGAATCAGGTACATTAATCCATGTATTATGGTCGTGTATGTCATTGAGATCCTTTTGGAATAAAATCTTCTCCCTACTTTCAGAGATAAGAGGCAGTCATATAGCCCCAAGCCCTGAATTGGCACTCTTGCATTTGACCATACAAGATTTACCACCCAACATCAGAGTAGTAGCGACACATCTACTCTTTGCTGCTAAACTCACAATTACGAGACTCTGGAACAACTCTGACCCGCCTTCTCATTTGGAAGTGGTACGCACATTAAACCACCAATGTGAAATGGAGAAATTACTGGCTATCACTAACCTTTCATTCGCAAAGTTTAGAGTCAACTGGAACATATGGCTATGCAACCCTAAATGTACAGTTAAGGTTTGATAACGTTAAATGTGATCAGAGGTATATAGACTGACTAGTGATTATTACTCTGGGCACACTCTGAGATAGTGACTATCCCTCCCCCCCCCCTTTTTTTTCTCCCCCCCACCCCATTCAATGTATCTAGGTGATATAGGACTCACTGTAGGTTCAGCCTATTTAGCTACGTGTGCTTGGTAATTGTTACTCGACCTGTATGCAATATCCACTGTTTCAGTTGCATGCTAACTTTGTATTCTCACTGTGGAAGTGAACCTGCTCAGTTTATACATCATTGTTAAACCGCTTATTATTGATACAATAAAAACTTATTGGGGAAAAAAAAAAAAGTCCCAAAGAGAAGTTTACTTGTGTAAATTTATACCAATAATTAACAGAAAGTCAGTTTTAGTTAGACATAGCCATTAGGAGTAAATGTGAGGCAATCAAAGTATATTTGCATCAGTGAGTAATTTTAAATGAATTTTAATAAGATTACCGTATAACCTGTTTTAAATACTACTCACAAATAGAGTAGAATAGAACGAAAGTGTTAAACATATAGATTATGGTTTAGAACTTAATTTAAGACCTAGTGAAATCCTGATTTACAGGAGAGCTTGCCAGTGAGCTGTGAACAGTCTAGATGAACTCTGATTGAACAATGCAGATCATAATCTACTTAGGAGTCTACAGCAGGCACATGAGGACTGAAACAAGCACCTAACTAATTCAAGACTTTCATTAAGATAGACACATGTGGAGGGAGGGCTTTTCTATGACACCTGGATATTACATTCCGTAATGGAGGCAGCCAACTGGTAAATGGAGCTTTTAAACACTTTCTGTGTTCCATTAATGTGTTTGATGTTGATTAATTCTGGCAGGGATGGGAAAAATCTGTGTAAGTGGTCAGCAAAATTTCTTTCTATTTCTACCCAATTTTTAAGTGCTTCCAATATGAAATATCCCACAATGCCTGTCTCCAGATAACATAGTAACTTATTTCCAAAGTTTTATATAACTGAAATATGTTTTGCTGTTTTAAATAGAAATGTAAAAATCTGTTTTACAAAATAAAATTTGAAAAATCTTCCGTATGAATATGCTACAGCCAGGAAAACCAAATAACCGTCACACATGAGTGGATTCCTTTATATGTTGGTTTTCAGCCAGAATTAGCAGTTGTTAATAGTGGTCTTCAGTGTTAATAGATAAAGACATAGTTGGTATTAGAAACTGATGATGACATCATTAACATGATTTGATTACTGTACTGTTTTTTGAGGACAATGCTTTCCAAAAGCACATATAAAACAAGGAGTACAACACATGCATTGCAAGGTAGTTTGCTTAAATAATTACTGTAGATATTTTCACCTTTCTAACTATTTAAGACTATTGGCTACATGTTATGTCTTTATTTGCTTAGAAATCAAGGAGGTGGTGTTTATATCTATACTGACTCTAAACTTCTCATTTATTTATTAAAAGCATTTATATCACGCTGACAATTTACACAGCTCTGTACACTCATATTAGTCTCTGCCCTCAAGGAGCTTACAATCTAAGATCCCTATCTCACATACAGGGGCGTAACTAGAAATCACAGGGCCCCATAGCAAAATGTTGTATGCCCCCCCCCCACAAAAAAATGGCGGGGCTTAAATTAAATAGTGGGCGTGGTTTAATGGGCGGGGCTCAAAGGGTGTGTGGTTCGAGTCTGAGAAGAAAGAAAGAGCCCAGATCCTACACCACAATAGCAATATATGTATTCCAGAAAGTTTAATCAACAGATAAAGATACTCCAAACACCCGGTGTTAGCGCTTCAATAATCCTCACCTGTGCCCAATGCAGCGTGGTCTGCCCATGCCCAATACTGCCTCACCTGTGCCCAATGCAGCGTGGTCTGTGCCCAATACAGCATGTCCCGTGTCCAATGCAGCCTCACCTGTGCCCAAAGCAGCATGGCCAGTGCCCAATACTGCCTCACCTGTGCCCAATACTGCCTCACCTGTGCCCACTTGTGCCCAATGCAACGTGTCCAGTGCCCAATGCAGCCTCACCTGTGCCCAATGCAGCCTCACCCGTGCCCAATGCAGCCTCACCCGTGCCCAATGCAGCCTCACCTTTTCCCAATGCAGCGTGGCCTCACCTGTGCCCAATGCAGCATGACCCGTGCCCAATTCAGCATGACCCGTGCCCAATGCAGCGTGGCCTGCCCATGCCCAATGCAGCCTGACCCGTGCCCAATGCAGCCTCACCTTTGCCCAATGCAGCGTGGCCCCACCCATGCCCAATGCAGCCTGACCCATGCCCAATGCAGCCTGACCCATGCCCAATGCAGCCTCCCCCGTGCCCAATGCAGCCTCCCCCGTGCCCAATGCAGCCTCCCCCGTGCCCAAAGCAGCCTCCCCCGTGCCCAATGCAGCCTCCCCCGTGCCCAATGCAGCCTCCCCGTGTCCAATGCAGCCTCACCCGTGCCCAATGCAGCCTCACCCGTGCCCAATGCAGCCTCACCCGTGCCCAATGCAGCCTCCCCGTGCCCAATGCAGCCTCTCTCGTGCCCAATGCAGCCTCTCTCGTGCCCAATGCAGCCTCTCTCGTGCCCAATGCAGCCTCCCCCGTGCCCAATGCAGCCTCCCCCGTGCCCAATGCAGCCTCCCCCGTGCCCAATGCAGCCTCACCTGTGCAGTGGAAGAGGTGAGCCAGACTGCAGCAGCCCTTATTGGCGAGCGTGGGGCTCTCTCAGATTGGGGGGGGGGGGGCGAGCACCGGCCGCACGGTCCCCCAGCCAGGGGAAGTGAGGAGAGGAAGAGGCGCGCTGTCCAGCAGAGCGCTGTAATAGCTAACATTTGAATGACCTGTGAGTTCCCGGGGCTCAACGTCACATAGCCCCACCTCTTGGCCCGGCGCCTTTGATGACGTCACATGTCCCGCATTGGACCGGCGTTCTGTCTATCAAAAGCGTCGGGCCAAGAGGTGGGGCTATGTGACGGTGAGCCCCGGGAACTCACAGGGCATTCAAATAAAAGCTATTACACAGCGCTCTGCTGCCTTGTACGGACAGCGCGCCTCTTCCTCTCCTCACTTCCCCTGGCTGGGGGACCGTGCGGGCAGTGCTCGCCACCCCCCCCGGGCCCCGGCAGTATGCTTTCCTCCTCCTCCCCAGGGGCCCCATAGCAGCTGCGGGCCCCATAGCGGCCGCGTGTGTCGCTATGGCGGTAGTTCCGCCACTGCTCACATATAGGGATGAGCTGAACCCCCCCTGGTTCAATTCGCACCAGAACCTGCGAACAGATCTAAACTTTGCATGAACTTTAGAACCCTATTAAAGTCTATGGGACTCGAACGTTCAAAATCAAAAGTGCTAATTTTAAAGGCTAATATGCAAGTTATTGTCCTAAAAAGTGTTTGGGCACCTGGGTCCTGCCCCAGGGGACATGGGGGGTGTGTATAGTATGCCTGTAAAGGGGTGCATGTTTCCCGTGCTTAGAACTGTCCCTGCACAAAGTGTAATTTCTGCAGAAAAAAAGTCATTTAAAAGCACTCGCAGCTATAATGAATTGTCAGCTCCCGTAATACAGTCATTGAAAGTCATTGATAAAACAAAAAAAATGTGTGGGGTTCCCGCTAAATTCAATTACCAGGCCCTTCAGGTCTGGTATGGATATTAAGAGGAACTCCACGCCAAATTTAAAAAAAATTTTTTTCCTGCAGAAATGACACTTTGTGCAGGGACAGTTCTAAGCACGGAAAACATGCGCCCCTTTACAGGCATACTATACCCCCCCCCCCCCTCCCCCAGGTACAAAATTTAAAGGAATATTACACTTTTATTGTTTCACTTTAAGCATTATTAAAATCACTGCTCCCGGAAAAACGTCCGTTTTTAAAACTTTTTTTTGCATTGATACATGTCCCCTGGGGCAGGACCCAGGTCCCCAAACACAGCACTTTAGATTTCTCCCATAGACTTTTACAGGGTGTTCCGCGGCTTTTCGAATTTGGCGCGAACACCCAAAATTGTTCGCTGTTCGTTGAACAGGTGAACAGGCAATGTACGAGTCGAACATGAGTTTGACTCGAACTCGAAGCTCATCCCTACTCACATACATACTAGAGCTCATCTAGACAGGAAACTCAAGGAAGCACAGGGGGAATGTGCAAACTTCATGTAGATTATGTCCCATGGTATTTTAACCACTAGCTGACCGCCCACTGTCAAATGACGGCGGGACGGTGCAGCTACTGTGGCGGGACGCCGTCATATGATGTCGTCTACAATTTGGCCACTGGGGGGCGCGCGCGCGCCGCGGGCGGCGCGCGCCCGCCGCGTAGCTGGGGCCCCGGTGCGCGTGCCCGCGGTCGCGATGACCGCCAGGCACCCGCGATTGCCCGGTAATCGAGCAGGACGTGGATCTGTGTGTGTAAACACACAGATCCACGTCCTGTCAGAGGAGAGGAGACCGATGGTGTGTCCCTTGTACATAGGGACACCGATCGGTCTCCTCCCCCAGTCAGTCCCCTCCCCCCACAGTAAGAATCACCAAGATAGGGTACACATTAACCCCTGCAGCGCCCCCTAGCGTTAACCCCTTCCCTGCCAGTCACATTTATACAGTAATCAATGCATTTTTATAGCACGGATCGCTGTATAAATGTGAATGGTCCCAAAAATGAGTCAAAAGTGTCCGAAGTGTCCGCCGCAATGTCGCAGTCACGATAAAAATTGCAAATCGCCGCCATTACTAGTAAAAAAAAAATAATAATAAAAATGCTATAAATCTATCCCCTATTTTGTAGACGCTATAACTTTTGCGCAAACCAATCAATATACGCTTATTGCGATTTTTTTTTTTACCAAAAATATGTAGAAGAATACGTATCGGCCTAAACTGAGGAAAAAATTTGTTTAAAAAAAAAAAAAATTGGATATTTATTATAATAAAAAGTAAAAAATATTATGTTTTTTCAAACTTGTCCCTCTTCTTTTGTTTATAGCGCAAGAAATAAAAAACGCAGAGGTGATCAAATACCACCAAAATAAAGCTCTATCTGTGGGGAAAAAATTATAAAAATTTTATTTGGGTACAGCGTTGCATGACCGCGCAATTGTCATTCAAAATGCGACAGCGCTGAAAGCTGAAAAATGGCTTGGTCAGGAAGGAGGTGTTCGTGGTTGGTAGGCAAGTGGTTAAGGCAGAAGGACTAACCTCTTAGACAGTGTGCTGCAGTTATAGAAAAACAACAATCTCCTGTAAAAACACTTAGACCCCTTTCACACTGGGGCGCTTTTGCCAACCAGTAATGAGCAGCCTTTCTAAAGCAAGAATAGGTAATTATTTCCGGGTTATAGGTAATCATCACCGTGCGGTCTTCTGCTAAAGAATTGGCCCTTTATACCTAGGCTGAACGAGAACACCTTTACTGCTATAGTAACCTTGAGATACATTAAACAGAACAGAGTCCTTGACGGACTAACATTGGTACAGAAGGATTAGAGGAAAGTAGTTAGAGGTATAGAAAGAGAAAGAGAAGGGGGTGAAATAAGAGAGGGGGAGGAGCACCACTTCCCATCCACGTTAAAATTCATGTGTATGACAGGGGGGAGAGGGGAAAGTTAGAAATTCCCATTAGTCGGGCCCATGGTTCCCAGGTGGCTTCAAATTTGTTTGACGTGTCCTGTAATAGACTGGTTAGCTTTTCCTGGAGCATAACCCACGAGATTTTCCTTTTAGCCATTGAGAGAGAGTTGCCTGGCGTTTTCCAGGCCCTAGCAATCGTGAGCTTAGCTCCCAGTAGTACAAACTGTACCAGTCTACTAGAGGGTTTAGATAAGTGTGGGATGGTGTCATTTAGAAGCGCCACCAAGGGAGACCTGGGAATATGAAATCCAACCAACTTATCAAGCAAATTGAATTTTTTTTTCCAGAAGGAGCGAATCTTCGGCATTCCCACCATATGTGACATTGTGCCTATAAGATGGCATCCTCGGACATGAGTTTGACTCGAACTCGAAGCTCATCCCTACTCACATACATACTAGAGCTCATCTAGACAGGAAACTCAAGCAAGCACAGGGGGAATGTGCAAACTTCATGTAGATTATGTCTCGTGGTATTTTAAGGCAGAAGGACTAACCTCTAAGACAGTGTGCTGTAGTTATAGAAAAACAACAATCTCCTGTGAAAACACTTAGACCTCTTTCACACTGGGGCGCTTTTCAGGTGTTTTAGCGCTCAAAATAGAGCCTTTAAAGCGCCTCCCAAGCCACCCCAGTGTGAAAGCCCGAGTGATTTCACACTGGGCTTGTGTGCTTGCAGGACGGGTAAAAAGGCCCTGCAAGCAGAATCTTTGGGGTGGGGCGGGAGTGGTGTATACACCGCTCCTCCACCACCCCTGCCCATTGAATTGAATGGGCAGCGCTGCAGAAGTGCCTGCAAAGCGCTTGGGCAGCACCGCAACATGGGCACTATTAACCCATTCTTCAGCCAATAGCGGGGGTTAAAAGTGCCCCACTAGCGGCCAAAAAGCTCTGCTATAACAGTGGTAAAAGGCCGCTAAAACTAGCAGAGCTTTACCGCTAGTGCCCACACTGCCCTGGTGTGAAAGTGGTCTTACTGTTTGGGGTCACATGGTTCTAACAAACCCTGAGATGCCAGAAAATAATACTTTACTGTGCAGGCTGATGCAGGCAGCTCTGAATGATAAAACATTAACTGACCCTGGCACCCCTGGTTCCTATGAACATTAATCTACCATTCATTGTATACATGTACTGCAGGAGCAATTCCCTGTTCAAGTACATGGGACCTTTGTGTTCAGGGGTGGCCAGACTTTTTTTCAGCTAGGATGCAGACAATACAACTAAGCACTTGTGGGATTGGGGTGCGGGCCCAATGTAAGCAACAGAAAACTACAAGGAAAATCTCCTTGTAAGTATAAGTAAAAAAATATATATCTCTAATAAGTTCAAAGTTTCTAATATGCTGAGAGAACCAGATTTAGATCCCACAGAGTAACAAGGAAACCAATGGTGGTAGCATGTAAGATCACTTGTAAAAAAAAGTGAGAGGTCATTTGTCTCTGAAATAAAGTAGAAAAGGCAGAAACTCGACTCTTGATAGTGCTGAGGGCCTTGCATCACGATAGACCCAGCTGCAGGAAAGAGAGGATTCATCTCACAGAGAAGCTCATGTGGTGAAAGCCTCTAGACTCATACCAAGTAAAGTAAGCCTCCCATGTCCTTAGATAAACCTTGTGGGAAGTAGATTTTCTAGCCTTGAGCATTGAATGAATCACAGACTTTGAAATGCACCTGTCCCTTTGACATGGCTGTTGAAGCCCAGGTTCTTTTAAGCCAGTAACTGTGAAGCAAGATGGCAAATCAGCACTTGAGACAGTAGACAGTCTGACAGGACCCACAGTGCATCTGCCAGAAGTCTTACCAAGTCAGCATGCCACATCCACCTGGGTCAATTCAGAACAGCGAAAATCATTAAAAATGCTTACCATCTCATTTCCGCAGACCAGACAAGGAAAACATTTTAGGGTAGGCATAGATCAGGATGTATTAATGCAACAGAGCTACACGATCATCCACTTCTTCCACCAGGGGATTCCTTTAATTAGATACTGTTGTAAGATATGGGTTATTTGTATGAATGGAAGTTTGTGAATGTACGTGAACAAACAGATTGCAAGCTGGTAACAGCTGGACCTGCATTTACACATTAAAAGATAATTCCTCAGAACTGATAGAATTGACAGACTCTTCCTCTGCTAATTCTATTTAAAAGACAAATGCAAACTGTAGATTCACAACACCCAAGCCTTATCTTATTAATTCAAATGGGTAACTGTTAATTGTTTGCTGTCATAGGAAACACTAAAGCTGTCAACACTAAAGCTGATTGTCATTATCAATAACTGCAGGAAGGGTCCAAGGCTACATTCACACCAGCCAATTGATTTTGAAATGAATGGACTTCATCAAATAAAAACCATATACACTGTCAGAAATTTGTTTGTTCAAGAAAATGTTTCAATCCTACGCCTTCAATTTTTTTCGCCACTGCGGTTCTAATGATTAGAAAGACAGTCAAACTTTCTTAGAACATTATTTTATTAGGAATTGTCATTCCAAACTCTACCCATCTATTGCCAGCTTTAGACATTTCAAAGTAAAACCTGAGTATTGGTTACTAAGAAGATCAAAAGTATCTGTCTGATCATCAAATTGTTTTCTTCCACATCTTAGTATGTGAGGGAAAATTGGTATATCAAGAAAAGATTAAACTGCTGAGAGAATGGTTGAGAGGAATGACCTGGGGTGTAGAGTATACATAGTTGCATGTGCATACCTGAAAGAAACACATGTGCATACAGTATGTAGGTTGGGCATATGATGTTTGTAAGGAGTGTCTGTATCCTTAAATTTTAAGAAAAGAAAGAACTTTGTTTTCTGAAGGGTCTGAAAGGGCTTCCGATTATTGTATTATTTTGTATTTGTCATCTGTTCCTGGTATCAAATAAACTCTACACTTTCTGGAAAAAAAAACTAAGTTGCCTGGAACTTGATTGAAGAGGTTGCATTTTACACCTGCATAATTTTCCCATTATTATTATATAACTGTTATACTATATTGTTAACAGATACAAACCAGTCCAGCTTGTTGTTTGAACCTATAGGCAGGGGGTTCACATCTGGTGTTGCCTGATTGTAGCACAGATCCTGAGATATCTCCAGGTGTAGGGACCACTTGCTTGTCCAAGCACTCCCTTCTGAGGAAATCTGCCTGCTAATTGTTTTTTCCTAGAATTTACATGGCTGACAAGGCTGAAACATACAGTTTTGGGAGTGTGGCCTGACGCAAAAGCAGGATGGTCGCATAATCCCGGGCAATAAAGCGACACAGCGGCACAAAGCAGCCCATCCGAGGTATCATACACCCCCGAAAACACGGCGGGATAGCTCAGGACACCTCTGGGACCATGTCCACAAAACGGCACAACGATCCCCAGTGACTGATGGACTTCTTCACACTGATTGCTAATGTAGGTAGGCAAGATGGCGGTAAGTCCTACTCTCCTCCAGGAGCTTCATTGCAAAAAAGGCCTCAAAACAAGGCAATCACCCTCCCAAAAGCAATTCCCCCACCAGCCAGCACTCCTATCCTCACACTCCATCATCTAACAGCCCAGCCAAGTCCAAACCCAGGCTAGATGGCCCTTGATTTGAGCCTGGCAGTGAGCCCTGCTTCAGATTTGGGGGAGGACATGAGAGAGATGTCGAAATCAATTGAATCCTTCCCCACAGAAAACCAACCTGTGCTGGAGACTGTTCTAAAAGACATTCTTTTGTCTCTGCGGAGCACGATCCAAGCAGATATGACCACATGTATGCACAGATTCAACAGAGACAATCAAGCAGTGGGGAATAGAGTGGATCACATTGAGGCTAAAATGGAGGAATATACAGACACCATTAATGATCTGGTTGATGATTATGATGAGAGGGAGGGCGAGAATGAGTGGATCAAAGCAAAGCTAGCTGACATGGAGGACAGGTCGAGAAGGAACAATCTAAAAATGAGGGAGATCCCTGAATCAGTGCAGCAATCCGACCTGGGCCTCTACGCAGTGACATTGTTTAAAAACCTCCTACCAAGTCTCACAGACTTGGATGTTACCATCGACAGGATTCACCACCTGCCTAAACCGTCACATTTGTGAGACCACATACCCAGAGATGCGCTTCTCCGTTTACATTTTTTCCATGTGAAAGAACATCTTATGACGATTATGAGGAAGTAAGACCAAATCCCCTCACAGTACCAAAGCTTAGAATTCTTTGCTGATCTGTCGCAGTACACACTACAGAAAAGGAAAAGCTTAAATACGGTGACCAAGGTATTACTGAATCATAAAATCGCATACAGATGGGGCTACCCAATGAAAATAACCATCGCCAAAGAAAATCATAATTATGCAGTAACCTCCTTAGAAAAGGGGATTGCTCTCCTGAAGGAATTGAGCATTCTTCCTGATCCAGAAGGTGCAAACCCCACCACCAGTACCCCATGTCAAATTGAACGAGAGTCGAAAAAAGTAACTGCAAAAAATGCCTAATCTCACACATAAATAGGACCGGATGGTCTACTTTAGCTCCCCAGTCCCTATGAGAAAAGTGTCAGGGACTGAAAGGTTGAACTTATCCCCCAGTAATACCTAGCAGCATAATGCTGTCTCTAGGTGATTCTCATCCACTATGTTTGTTGCACCATGTCAGGTGTTTCTTACTGTTTTACATGTTACACTGTTTTTACTTAAACAAAAATGTATTTAGAGTTAATAACAGTACATTCATTTACAGAAATATAGTATCCCAAACAAAGCAACAACCGTAAGGTATTAACAGAGAAGACACGACTACTAGGCCATAAGAAGAGCCATTATGTCCTATTCATATAATATTCATCCTAGTGCAGATACTATTCATGACTGGTTGCCAGGGGGCTGGTATAGGAGATTGAGCTGTTGTGCTTCGGCCCCAACACCCTCCGACACCCCCATGGGGATCACACTGTGTCAAAGGGGACCGGCGCCAATGCCAACCAGTAATGAGCAGCCTCTCTAAAGCAAGAATAGGTAATTATTTCCGGGTTATAGGTAATCATCACCGTGCAGTCTTCTGCTAAAGAATTGGCCCTTTATACCTAGGCTGAACGAGAACACCTTTACTGCTATAGTAACCTTGAGATACATTAAACAGAACAGAGTCCTTGACGGACTAACATTGGTACAGAAAGATTAGAGGAAAGTAGTTAGAGGTATAGAAAGAGAAAGAGAAGGGGGTGGAATAAGAGAGGGGGAGGAGCACCACTTCCCATCCACGTTAAAATTCATGTGTATGACACGAGGGGAAAGTTAGAAATTCCCATTAGTCGGGCCCATGGTTCCCAGGTAGCTTCAAATTTGTTTGATGTGCCCTGTAATAGACTGGTTCGCTTTTCCTGGAGCATAACCCACGAGATTTTCCTTTTAGCCATTGAGAGAGAGATGCCTGGCGTTTTCCAGGCCCTAGCAATCGTGAGCTTAGCTCCCAGTAGTACGAACTGTACCAGTCTACTAGAGGGTTTAGATAAGTGTGGGATGGTGTCATTTAGGAGAGCCACCAAGGGAGACCTGGGAATATGAAATCCAACCAACTTATCAAGCAAATTGAAATTTTTTTTCCAGAAGGAGCGAATCTTCGGGCATTCCCACCATATATGTGACATTGTGCCTATAAGATGGCATCCTCGGAAGCATAGGGGGCAAGCATCAGGAAACATCGAGGCTATTCTGGAAGGTGTTTAGTACCATCTGGTCAGTACTTTCAGGCCCGCTTCCATCAGTGTGGTGTTAAGAATTCCCTTAAATGATTTAGCGCATACAGAATGCCATTTCTCTGTGGTCCAGAGAAAATTAAAGTCTGTTTCCCAGGCTGCCATGAAGGATGTCTTGGAGACAGGAGTAATCAGAGACGCATAGATTGTGGAGATCCCCCCTCTCTGGTCCATGGCCTGACCACACCACATTTCATAATCCGTGAATGCTGGTGGATTAGAATTGTCTTTGCATAGGGATTGCAGGAAATGGAGAATTTGGTGAAACCGAAATAGTTCGGAATTGGGGAGGTTCCGTTTTTTAGTGCAGTGTTTCAGGGTGAGCGGTCCTGCAGCTGTGAAGAAGTGTCCTATCCTATAGAGGCCTTTATCAACCCACCATTTAAAGGCTATGACGTTTCTGCCTGGGGGGAAATGTGGGTTGTTAAATATGTGGGTCAAGGGCTTGTACGCTGAGACTAGGGAAGCCGAGGAGCGTAAAGAGTCCCATAGGGCGAAGGAGTGGGATAAGGTCGGGGAAAGAATCGGGGGTCTATTCTTCTGAGGGGTCCACAATAAGAAGTCCAGAGTGAAGTTAGGGACTGCAGTTTTTTCTAATTGGATCCAGTCTGGCTTCTCAAATCTGGAATAAACAATAGATATTTGGGCGAGCCTGGCCGCTTGATAATACTTGTATAAATGGGGAAGTCCTAATCCCCCTTTTTTCTTGTGGGCGTATAGAATTCCCTGGGAAAATCTGTACCCTGCCTTACCCCATACAAACTGCAGTATCTTGCTTTGGAAGGTTCTGATATGATCTTTTCGAATAGGAATGGGGAGGGATCGAAAAAGATACAGTAGTCTGGGGAGTAACGTCATCTTAATGGCATTTATCTTTCCTAGCCAGGAAATGGTATGTTGTGTCCAGTTGCGAAGGTCTGTTTCTAATTTGCGGTACATGGGGGGATAGTTGTGGGTGTAGAGGTTTTCAACTCTAGCTGTAAGGTTAATGCCTAAGTATCTGATGGAGGATTCACTCCATGTAAACCGAAAGGACTGTTTCAAAAGATCTACTGTAGGGGTGTCAAGGGAGAGGGCTTGTGATTTGGAATAGTTTACTTAAAGACCCGACATTTTAGCGAAGGTACCTAGTAAAGAACATAGATTGGGTAAAGTAGTAATGGGAGAGGTGATAAAGAGCATAATGTCGTCGGCAAACAGGCCGCACTTATGAGTTTGGGAACCACAAGAGACACCCTTGATGTCCTGGTTGTGACGTATCGCTATGGCAAGCGTCTCTATGGCTATCGCAAAGTAGTGGCGATAGTGGACACCCTTGTCTGGTCCCCTGTCTTATCGATATGGGTTTAGAATAAAAGCCTTGGATCCGAACCATTGTGGAGGGAGTGGAGTAAAGTGCCTGTATTAAGCCCACAAAACTTTGACCAAAACCCCATCGTTTTAATATGGCGAAGATGTAGGACCAGGAGACAGAATCAAAGGCCTTTTGTAGGTCTAGTGATAGGAGCATTCCCGCTTGTTTGGGGCCACCATCCCAGTTAGTTTGGAGAATAGAAAGTACGTCAATTGTCCTCCGTATCTGGTCTGGGCCTTGCCTGCCCGGGATGAAACCCACTTGATCCTTGTGGATGTATGTAGAGCAATGCGGTTGGCGAGAATTTTGGTCAGAATCTTGACATCGCAGTTAACCACTTCCCGACCGTCGGCCGTCATATGACGGCCTCCAGTTTGCGGGGGTATATCTGAATGATGCCTGTAGCTACAGACATCATTCAGATATTGCCGGTTTCAGCCGGCGATTCCCTGCACCATAAGAACGATCATAGCGGCTGTTCCGCCGCTTGATCGTTCTTATGGGCAGCGGGAGGGGACGCCCCCCCCTCCCGCCGCCCTCCGGTGCTTCTACCGACTCACCGCTTCCATCGGTGAGTCGGACACAGGAACCGCCGGCCCCGGATGATCACTATAGAGATTTCCGGCGGACCAGATCGCCGGAGTCTCTATGATCGTTCGAATAACGGCGCCGCCTCCGCTGGGAAGCGGTGATCGTTTTTTTTTTTTTTTTTAATTTTAGGCTTTCCAGCCTAGAGGTGAGATGTGGGGTCTTATTGACCCCATATCTCACTGTTAATAGGTCCGATCAGGTAATATTCCTATTACAAGGGATGTTTACATTCCTTGTAGGGATGGGCCCGGTGCTCGATGCGAACCCACGTTCGCATCGAGCACCGGGCGGTCGCGCGCGCGGCGAGCCCAGAACTATTTTGGCCGCTCGCATCACGTTCGTGTGATGCGAGCGGCCCCGCAATGCATTGCGGCCGGCGCGGCCGGCGCAGTGCATTGCTGGCTGATGATTGGCCAAGCATGCACTGTGACCCCGCATGCTTGGCCAATCACAGCCCCGGAAACTCGAAGAGCCATAATTGGCTACAGGCAGGACGCCTGTAGCCAATTACAGCTCAGGGGCTGTAGTACACGCCCCCCCCTATAAAAGGCCGCCACGCCGTCTGCGCCGGTCACATGCTGTTCCGGCGCAGATTGAGCAGGCTGATTCTGTGACACTCTGCTGGATTTAGTTAGGTAGAGAGATTCACTTACAGAGATTGAGTTAGATAGATTCAGTTACAAAGATTGATTGAGAAAGAGGGGCTTGTAGTGTGTTCGTGGCAGGCAGGCAGAGCTCCTATATTTTGTTACCAGAAGCACCTATAGGACTTGTAGTGTGTTCGTGGCAGGCAGGCAGAGCTCCTATATTTTGTTACCAGAAGCACCTATAGGACTTGTAGTGTGTTCGTGGCAGGCAGGCAGAGCTCCTATATTTTGTTACCAGAAGCACCTATAGGACTTGTAGTGTGTTCGTGGCAGGCAGGCAGAGCTCCTATATTTTGTTACCAGAAGCACCTATAGGACTTGTAGTGTGTTCGTGGCAGGCAGGCAGAGCTCCTATATTTTGTTCCCAGAAGCACCTATAGGACTTGTAGTGTGTTCGTGGCAGGCAGGCAGAGCTCCTATATTTTGTTCCCAGAAGCACCTATAGGACTTGTAGTGTGTTAGTCCCATCACACACACAGAGCTATATTTTGTTCCCAGAAGCACCTATAGGACTTGAAGTGTGTTAGTCCCATCACACACACAGAGCTATATTTTCTTCCCAGAAGCACCTATAGGACTTGAAGTGTGTTAGTCCCATCACACACACAGAGCTATATTTTGTTCCCAGAAGCACCTATAGGACTTGAAGTGTGTTAGTCCCATCACACACACAGAGCTATATTTTCTTCCCAGAAGCACCTATAGGACTTGAAGTGTGTTAGTCCCATCACACACACAGAGCTATATTTTGTTCCCAGAAGCACCTATAGGACTTGAAGTGTGTTAGTCCCATCACACACACAGAGCTATATTTTGTTCCCAGAAGCACCTATAGGACTTGAAGTGTGTTAGTCCCATCACACACACAGAGCTATATTTTCTTCCCAGAGGCACCTATAGGACTTGAAGTGTGTTAGTCCCATCACACACACAGAGCTATATTTTGTTCCCAGAAGCACCTATAGGACTTGAAGTGTGTTAGTCCCATCACACACACAGAGCTATATTTTGTTCCCAGAAGCACCTATAGGACTTGAAGTGTGTTAGTCCCATCACACACACAGAGCTATATTTTGTTCCCAGAAGCACCTATAGGACTTGAAGTGTGTTAGTCCCATCACACACACAGAGCTATATTTTGTTCCCAGAAGCACCTATAGGACTTGAAGTGTGTTAGTCCCATCACACACACAGAGCTATATTTTGTTCCCAGAAGCACCTATAGGACTTGAAGTGTGTTAGTCCCATCACACAGACCTTTATTTCCTTCCCAGAAGCACCTATAGGACTTGAAGTGTGTTAGTCCCATCACACACACAGAGCTATATTTTGTTCCCAGAAGCACCTATAGGACTTGAAGTGTGTTAGTCCCATCACACACACAGAGCTATATTTTCTTCCCAGAAGCACCTATAGGACTTGAAGTGTGTTAGTCCCATCACACACACAGAGCTATATTGTGTTCCCAGAGGCACCTATAGGACTTGGAGTGTGTTAGTCCCATCACACACACAGAGCTATATTTTGTTCCCAGAAGCACCTATAGGACTTGAAGTGTGTTAGTCCCATCACACAGACCTTTATTTCCTTCCCAGAAGCACCTATAGGACTTGAAGTGTGTTAGTCCCATCACACACACAGAGCTATATTTTGTTCCCAGAAGCACCTATAGGACTTGAAGTGTGTTAGTCCCATCACACACACAGAGCTATATTTTCTTCCCAGAAGCACCTATAGGACTTGAAGTGTGTTAGTCCCATCACACACACAGAGCTATATTTTGTTCCCAGAGGCACCTATAGGACTTGAAGTGTGTTAGTCCCATTACACACACAGAGCTATATTTTCTTCCCAGAAGCACCTATAGGACTTGAAGTGTGTTAGTCCCATCACACACACAGAGCTATATTTTGTTCCCAGAAGCACCTATAGGACTTGAAGTGTGTTAGTCCCATCACACACACAGAGCTATATTTTGTTCCCAGAAGCACCTATAGGACTTGAAGTGTGTTAGTCCCATCACACACACAGAGCTATATTTTGTTCCCAGAAGAACCTATAGGACTTGAAGTGTGTTAGTCCCATCACACACACAGAGCTATATTTTGTTCCCAGAAGCACCTATAGGACTTGAAGTGTGTTAGTCCCATCACACACACAGAGCTATATTTTGTTCCCAGAAGCACCTATAGGGCTTGAAGTGTGTTAGTCCCATCACACATACAGAGCTATATTTTGTTCCCAGAAGCACCTATAGGACTTGAAGTGTGTTAGTCCCATCACACACACAGAGCTATATTTTCTTCCCAGAAGCACCTATAGGACTTGAAGTGTGTTAGTCCCATCACACACACAGAGCTATATTTTGTTCCCAGAGGCACCTATAGGACTTGAAGTGTGTTAGTCCCATCACACACACAGAGCTATATTTTCTTCCCAGAAGCACCTATAGGACTTGAAGTGTGTTAGTCCCATCACACACACAGAGCTATATTTTGTTCCCAGAAGCACCTATAGGACTTGAAGTGTGTTAGTCCCATCACACACACAGAGCTATATTTTGTTCCCAGAAGCACCTATAGGACTTGAAGTGTGTTAGTCCCATCACACACACAGAGCTATATTTTGTTCCCAGAAGCACCTATAGGACTTGAAGTGTGTTAGTCCCATCACACACACAGAGCTATATTTTGTTCCCAGAAGCACCTATAGGACTTGAAGTGTGTTAGTCCCATCACACAGACCTTTATTTCCTTCCCAGAAGCACCTATAGGACTTGAAGTGTGTTAGTCCCATCACACACACAGAGCTATATTTTGTTCCCAGAAGCACCTATAGGACTTGAAGTGTGTTAGTCCCATCACACACACAGAGCTATATTTTGTTCCCAGAAGCACCTATAGGACTTCAAGTGTGTTAGTCCCATCACACACACAGAGCTATATTTTGTTCCCAGAAGCACCTATAGGACTTGAAGTGTGTTAGTCCCATCACACACACAGAGCTATATTTTGTTCCCAGAAGCACCTATAGGACTTGAAGTGTGTTAGTCCCATCACACACACAGAGCTATATTTTGTTCCCAGAAGCACCTATAGGACTTGAAGTGTGTTAGTCCCATCACACACACAGAGCTATATTTTGTTCCCAGAAGCACCTATAGGACTTGAAGTGTGTTAGTCCCATCACACACACAGAGCTATATTTTGTTCCCAGAAGCACCTATAGGACTTGAAGTGTGTTAGTCCCATCACACACACAGAGCTATATTTTGTTCCCAGAAGCACCTATAGGACTTGAAGTGTGTTAGTCCCATCACACACACAGAGCTATATTTTGTTCCCAGAAGCACCTATAGGACATGAAGTGTGTTAGTCCCATCACACACACAGAGCTATATTTTGTTCCCAGAAGCACCTATAGGACTTGAAGTGTGTTAGTCCCATCACACAGACCTTTATTTCCTTCCCAGAAGCACCTATAGGACTTGAAGTGTGTTAGTCCCATCACACACACAGAGCTATATTTTGTTCCCAGAAGCACCTATAGGACTTGAAGTGTGTTAGTCCCATCACACACACAGAGCTATATTTTGTTCCCAGAAGCACCTATAGGACTTGAAGTGTGTTAGTCCCATCACACACACAGAGCTATATTTTGTTCCCAGAAGCACCTATAGGACTTCAAGTGTGTTAGTCCCATCACACACACAGAGCTATATTTTGTTCCCAGAAGCACCTATAGGACTTGAAGTGTGTTAGTCCCATCACACACACAGAGCTATATTTTGTTCCCAGAAGCACCTATAGGACTTGAAGTGTGTTAGTCCCATCACACACACAGAGCTATATTTTGTTCCCAGAAGCACCTATAGGACTTGAAGTGTGTTAGTCCCATCACACACACAGAGCTATATTTTGTTCCCAGAAGCACCTATAGGACTTGAAGTGTGTTAGTCCCATCACACACACAGAGCTATATTTTGTTCCCAGAAGCACCTATAGGACTTGAAGTGTGTTAGTCCCATCACACACACAGAGCTATATTTTGTTCCCAGAAGCACCTATAGGACTTGAAGTGTGTTAGTCCCATCACACACACAGAGCTATATTTTGTTCCAGAAGCACCTATAGGACATGAAGTGTGTTAGTCCCATCACACACACAGAGCTATATTTTGTTCCCAGAAGCACCTATAGGACTTGAAGTGTGTTAGTCCCATCACACAGACCTTTATTTCCTTCCCAGAAGCACCTATAGGACTTGAAGTGTGTTAGTCCCATCACACACACAGAGCTATATTTTGTTCCCAGAAGCACCTATAGGACTTGAAGTGTGTTAGTCCCATCACACACACAGAGCTATATTTTGTTCCCAGAAGCACCTATAGGACTTCAAGTGTGTTAGTCCCATCACACACACAGAGCTATATTTTGTTCCCAGAAGCACCTATAGGACTTGAAGTGTGTTAGTCCCATCACACACACAGAGCTATATTTTGTTCCCAGAAGCACCTATAGGACTTGAAGTGTGTTAGTCCCATCACACAGAGATCCTATATTTTGTTCCCAGAAGCAACTATAGGACTTGAAGTGTGTTAGTCCCATCACACAGACCTTTATTTTCTTCCCAGAAGCACCTATAGGACTTGAAGTGTGTTAGTCCCATCACACAGAGCTCCTCTATTTTCTTTGCAGAAGCACCCATAGGACTTCTAGTGTGTTAGTGGCATCACACAGAGCTCCTATATATTCTTCTCAGCAGCACCCACAGGACTTCTAGTGTGTTAGTGGCATCACACAGAGCTCCTCTATTTTCTTTGCAGAAGCACCCACAGGACTTCTAGTGTGTTAGTGGCATCACACAGAGCTCCTCTATTTTCTTTGCAGAAGCACCCACAGGACTTCTAGTGTGTTAGTGGCATCACACAGAGCTCCTCTATTTTCTTTGCAGAAGCACCCACAGGACTTCTAGTGTGTTAGTGGCATCACACAGAGCTCCTCTATTTTCTTAGCAGAAGCACCCATAGGACTTCTAGTGTGTTAGTGGCATCACACAGAGCTCCTATATATTCTTCTCAGCAGCACCCACAGGACTTCTAGTGTGTTAGTGGCATCACACAGAGCTCCTCTATTTTCTTTGCATAAGCACCCACAGGACTTCTAGTGTGTTAGTGGCATCACACAGAGCTCCTATATTTTCTTTGCAGAAGCACCCATAGGACTTCTAGTGTGTTAGTGGCATCACACAGAGCTCCTATATATTCTTCTCAGCAGCACCCACAGGACTACCGACTACAATGGCTGGAAGACCGCCAAGGGGAGGCAGAGCGTGCAGAGCCAAGAACACAGGGCAGGCAGGCTCTGTTTCTAGTGGACGTGGCCGTGGACGTGGTCGTGCATCGTCATCAGCACGTGGCCATGGGACACGCGCGTCTTTGTTTTCGGCAGCTGGACATGTGGAGCCGCATCATGCTGAAGGCTTGGTAGAATGGATGACCAAGCCCTCCTCATCCTCCTCATCCTCTCTCACCCAGGCTCAGGGTACTGACAGAGCATCATCAGCCACCCCTTCCCTAGACCGACCATGTCCTCCTGAGGAGTCCCCCGAACTCTTTGAGCACAGTGTTGGGTACATGCTCCAGGAGGATGCCCAACGATTCGAAGGCTCGGATGACGATACCCAGCTTGAGGAATCTGGCAGTACTGTTCCACCAGCTGCAGCTTACTGCCAGGTTTGCTCTAGTGGTGAAGAGGGAGGGGATGATGAGGTCACTGACTCCACGTGGGTGCCTCAAGGGAGAGAGGATGAGGAGGAGGACGAGGAGGAGGAGGATGCGGCGTCACATGTCCAACGAGGCAGGATGCCCCCTGGAGGCCAGGTAGAGGCCAGCACAGCAACTGTACAACACCGCAGAGCTCCGCCTGTGCAGGGCGCTGCCTCTGCACGTTATCAGAAAAGTTCTTTGGTGTGGGCCTTTTTTGAGACGAGTGCAGCAGATCGCACCACTGCTATTTGCAATATTTGTCTCAAGCGTATCTCGCGTGGCCAAAACATCAGCCGCTTGGGCACGACAAGCATGACCAGACATATGGCGACCTGCCATGCAGCTCGTTGGCAGGCACACATAAAAGACCCACACCAAAGAACTAAGCGGACCTCTCCTTGCTCCTCCTCAGCTGGGATCTCCATCCCCACTACACCTTCAGTCCTCTCTGAAAGCTGCTCTGAGAGGACTGAAGGTGTAGAATTAGGTGTGTCACAACCAAGTACTTGCAGTACACCGACGTCCGATTGCAGCAGGCAAATTTCCCTGCCCCAGCTGCTGGACCGTAGAAAGAAGTACACTCCCAGCCATCCACATGCCCAGCGGTTGAATGCTAGCCTTGCTAAATTGCTAGCACTTCAACTGCTGCCTTTTCAGTTGGTAGACTCGGCCCTCTTCCGTGAGTTTGTTCAATGTGCGGTTCCTCAGTGGCAGGTTCCCAAACGCCACTTTTTCTCGCGGAAGGCGATTCCGTCTCTCTACCGGCATGTGGAGGGCAATGTCCATGCCTCGCTGGACAGGGCGGTCAGCGGTAAGGTGCATATTACCGCTGACTCATGGTCCAGCAGGCATGGACAGGGACGGTACCTTTCTTTCACGGCCCATTGGGTCACTCTATTGGCAGCTGGGAGGGATGCAGGACAAGGTGCAGTAGTGTTGGAGGTTGTTCCGCCACCACGCCTCCAAAACGCTACTACTGCTACTGGTTGTGACACACCTCTCTCCTCCACTCCCTCCTCTTCTTCTTCCTCCAGTGCTCTGTCCTTGGAACCAGCGGTGCTCCGTAGGCGTACAAGGGGCTACGCAAGTACGCAGGCAAAAAGATGCCATGCCGTGCTTGCTCTGGTGTGTTTGGGGGACAGGAGCCACACTGGGCCAGAGGTTCTGGCAGCTCTGCAGGGGCAGGCCGAGAGGTGGTTGACGCCACGTCAGCTTAAGCCAGGAATGGTCGTTTCTGACAATGGCACCAACCTCCTCTCCGCCCTGCGACAGGGGCAGCTCACCCATGTGCCCTGCATGGCTCACGTCCTCAACCTGGTGGTGCAGCGGTTCTTGGGCAGGTTCCCAGGCTTACAGGATGTCCTGAGGCAGGCCAGGAAAGTCTGTGTGCATTTCCGCCGATCTTATAATCAGTGGCGGCCCGTCCATAGGGGGCGCCCGGGCGCCGCCCCCCCCCCCCCCCCCCCCATGCAGTAACAAAAAAAAAATGTTTAAAAAAAAAAAAAAATGTTAAAAAAAAAAAAAAATGTTAAAAAAAAAAATAATATATTTAAACCTGTCCCTTTAAAAAAAATAAAACATTTTTTTTAAGTCTTTATGTGCACTCGCCCCCCCTCTCCTGTCACTTTCTATATACCATAGATAGATTCATGCATTGCATGAATCTATCTATGGTCTCTGCTGACACCCCCTATTCAGGTGTCCGGCCCCTTTGCGGTCACCGGGCGCCTGAATTACAGTGGTGGGGGTGTTTTTTGGAAACACCTGATTAGCGCTGTAGGCGCTAATAGGCGTCCAAAAAGGTGACAAGCGGGCGCAACGCTGTGCGTTCCTTGTCACTCAGCACTGATGTTAGCAAACCGAAGGAATTCGGTTTGCTAACATTGTACTGCCCCTTAGCCAATCAGGAGCACAGGTCCGTGTGACCTGTGCCCTGATTGGCTGAAACGACAGGCGCTGTGATTGGGCGCCTATCAGGCGTCCAATCATAGCAGAGGATGAGAGGAGGAGCGGGCAGAAGAGGAAATGGAGGACACGATGCCGCCGTCATCTGAGACAAGGTAAGTGCAGGGCGAGGGGGGGGGCTCCAAGACATGTCACCGGCTGGTGATCTTGCAGGTAACAGTAAGGTGTATTTCCGGTGGTTGCTGGAAGAGCAGAGGAGGGGCCGGGGGGGGGGGGGGGGGGGGGAGGAGATAGTATAACAGGTTTTTTTTTTTTTTTTTTAAATACAAAATGACAATTCCACCGATCTATCAATCGTGTCACCATTGGACAGTTGTGCCAGCACACAGATGGTGTGGTCAATAATGCTGCGTTTTGATGGGCACATGTAAACAAGAAGTGGATGCAAAGAGGCTGGAGGAGATCCACAGCAAAGGATGCAAAAGGGTGCATCCTTTGCACTGCCCAACTGCCCTGTGGCAGTTGGAATACTGGATTAGGTGGGTAGGGCAGTCCTCCATCATCATGTTAACAAAAGTGCCACTTGTTTCAGTGTGGTGCAAATTTAAAAGAAAAAGAAAAAAAAAAAACTGTTTGCAATTCTTTTCTGCAATTTGTCATGTGTAGGGCAGCCTATTGAAATGAATGGCCCATTCATGCTGTCACACCTGCATAGGTGCAAACTAAGCCTTAAGAGGTGCCAACATGGCGCTCCTGCGTTTTGATGGGCAAAGTGGCTGCGTTTTGATGGGCAAAGTGGCTGCGTTTTGATGGGCAAAGTGGCTGCGTTTTGATGGGCAAAGTGGCTGCGTTTTGATGGGCACAGTGGCTGCGTTTTGATGGGCAAAGTGGCTGCGTTTTGATGGGCACAGTGGCTGCGTTTTGATGGGCACAGTGGCTGCGTTTTAATGGGCACAGTGGCTGCGTTTTGATGGGCTTTTTTTTCAGAATTATTTGCGCCCCCCCAAAAATTTTGAGCACCAGCCGCCACTGCTTATAATGCCAGTGCTCGGCTGACTGAGCTGCAAAAGGAGCTGAACCTGCCCAAGAACCGCCTAATATGTGACATGCCCACCAGGTGGAACTCAACGTTGGCCATGCTGCAGCGACTGCACACGCAGCAGAGGGCCATCAATGAGTACCTTTGCGACTACGGCACCAGGACAGGGTCAGGGGAGCTTGGTTTTTTTTCCCCACGTCAGTGGAGCATGATCAGGGATGCATGCACTGTCCTCTCACCATTTGAGGAGGCCACGAGGATGGTGAGCAGTGACAGTGTATGCATCAGTGACACTGTCCCTCTTGTCCACCTGTTGGAGCATACGCTGCGTGGGATAATGGACAGGGCACTTGAGGCAGAACAGAGGCAGGAAGAGGAGGACTTCCTTGCCTCTCAAGGCCCCCTTTATCCGGACAGTGTTCCTTCTGTCCCACCCATCACACAGGAAGAGGATGAGGAGGAGGAGGAGGAGGAGGAGGAGGATTGTGTGAGCATGGAGGTGGAGCCTGGCACTCAGCATCAGCAGCAGCAGTCTTTTAGGGATGATGTACAGTCCCAACAAACCAGTGGACTTGTACGTGGCTGGGAGGAGGTGGCTGGCGATCATGTCATCCTCAGTGACCCAGAAGACTCCGGACCGAATGCCTCAGCTAACCTACGCTGCATGGCCTCCCTGATCCTGCAAAGCCTGCGGAAGGATCCTCGTGTTCTTCGGATCAAGGAGAGGGACCATTACTGGCTGGCCACTCTCCTTGATCCGCGGTACAAGGGTAAGGTTGCGGACCTTATCTTGCCGTCGCAGAGGGAGCAGAGGATGAGACATCTCAGGGAGGCCTTGCAGAAAGGTCTGTGCAACGCGTTCCCAGAAACTGGGAGGCTACAAACTCCTGGTCCTGGGCGACGAGTTGCTGAGGCTTCGGTCAGTGGCAGAAGGAGCGGTGGGGAAGGTGGACGTCTGACCGATGCGTTCAGACAATTTTTTAGTCCGCAGCCCCAAGGTATGATCGGTTCCAGCAACCATCGCCAGCGTCTGATATACATGGTGCAGGAATACCTTGGGGCAAGGTCAGACTTGGACACCTTTCCCACCGAAAATCCTCTGGCTTACTGGGTCCTGAGGATGGATCACTGGCCAGAGCTTGCACAGTATGCAATTGAGCTACTGGCCTGTCCTGCCTCCAGCGTTCTTTCCGAACGCACATTCAGTGCTGCTGGAGGATTTGTGACTGATCATAGGGTGCGCCTGTCCACCGCCTCGGTTGATCGACTGACATTCATCAAAATGAATCAGTCTTGGATCACCACCAGCTACCAGGCACCTGAGGCGGATATAACCGAATAATTTTTAATGTCACATCCCTTCAAGACTGCCTATGCTGATGCTGAGTGACTGTCCTCTTATGTTCACTGACTATCCTCTTCCTCCTCCTCAATGATCCATGCCACCACACCAGTGCCTAAGGCACAATTTTTCAGCCCCTGTTTAACAGGGGCGTGTACTTCCAATTTTTTAAAAAAATGCTTCGCAACACGTGTGACTGCTGTGCTCCAAGTACAGTCTCTGTGAGGGGTTGCAGTGTTGTGGCACCAGCACCAGTGCCTAAGGCACAATTTTTCAGCCCCTGTTTAACAGGGGCGGGTACTTACAATTTTTTAAAAAAATGCTTCGCAACACGTGTGACTGCTGTGCTCCAAGTACAGTATCTGTGAGGGCCGGGTTGCAGTGTTGTGGCACCAGCACCAGTGCCTAAGGCACAATTTTTCAGCCCCTGTTTAACAGGGGCGGGTACTTACAATTTTTTTAAAAAATGCTTCGCAACACGTGTGACTGCTGTGCTCCAAGTACAGTATCTGTGAGGGCCGGGTTGCAGTGTTGTGGCACCAGCACCAGTGCCTAAGGCACAATTTTTCAGCCCCTGTTTAACAGGGGCGGGTACTTACAATTTTTTAAAAAAAATGCTTCGCAACACGTGTGACTGCTGTGCTCCAAGTACAGTATCTGTGAGGGCCGGGTTGCAGTGTTGTGGCACCAGCACCAGTGCCTAAGGCACAATTTTTCAGCCCCTGTTTAACAGGGGCGGGTACTTACAATTTTTTAAAAAAATGCTTCGCAACACGTGTGACTGCTGTGCTCCAAGTACAGTATCTGTGAGGGCCGGGTTGCAGTGTTGTGGCACCAGCACCAGTGCCTAAGGCACAATTTTTCAGCCCCTGTTTAACAGGGGCGGGTACTTACAATTTTTAAAAAAAAAATGCTTCGCTAAACGTGTGACTGCTGTGCTCCAAGTACAGTATCTGTGAGGGCCGGGTTGCAGTGTTGTGGCACCAGCACCAGTGCCTAAGGCACAATTTTTCAGCCCCTGTTTAACAGGGCGTGTACTTCCAATTTTTTAAAAAAATGCTTCGCAACACGTGTGACTGCTGTGCTCCAAGTACAGTCTCTGTGAGGGGTTGCAGTGTTGTGGCACCAGCACCAGTGCCTAAGGCACAATTTTTCAGCCCCTGTTTAACAGGGGCGGGTAATTACAAATCTTGATCTAATAGTTCACAGCAGGGCCCATTCCTGCGCCCACCAAGAGTAACTATGAGGGCCTGCAGTCTTGTGGCAACACCGTCCACCACCACCGCCAAAGGCCCAATTTTTCTGCCCTGTTCATCAGGTGCTTGCAATTACAAATCTTGATCTAATAACTCACAACAGGGCCCATTCCTGCGCCCACCAAGAGTAACTGTGAGGGCCTACAGTCTTGTGGCAACACCGTCCACCACCACCGCCAAAGGCCCAATTTTTCTACCCTGTTCATCAGGTGCTTGCAATTACAAATCTTGATCTAATAACTCACAGCAGGGCCCATTCCTGCGCCCACCAAGAGTAACTATGAGGGCCTACAGTCTTGTGGCAACACCGTCCACCACCACCGCCAAAGGCCCAATTTTTCTGCCCTGTTCATCAGGTGCTTGCAATTACAAATCTTGATCTAATAACTCACAGCAGGGCCCATTCCTGCGCCCACCAAGAGTAACTGTGAGAGCTTACAGTCTTGTGGCAACACCGTCCACCACCACCACCACCCCCAATTTTTCTGCCCTGTTCAACAGGTGCATGCAATTACAAATCTTGATCTATTAACTCATAGCAGGGCCCATTCCTGTGCCCACCAGTCTTGTGGCTACACCAACATCTAATAGGGCAAATTTCTGCAGAGTATATACGCCAGGCCCCTACTTTCAAACATCCAACTTACAAACGACTCCTACTTGCAAATGGAAAGAGAAAACAGGAAGTGAGAGGAAATCTACCCCTAGGAAGGGAAATTCTATCCTGTTAGATTTAATTTGGGAAAAAGGTATCTCCTCTCTACTGATACTTTATCACCAATCCTTGTTTCAATTAAAACCCCACTTTTCCAAAAACATTTGTCATTGGGACGGAAAGTGAGGTGACATGTTCTGAACAGATGTGCAAAGACAGCAAATGTTACAGGGGTGATAACCCCTCCCTATGTTCTCCAAAAAGCTTAAAAATAGATTTTTTTGGGATGGAGCTACACTTCATAATGTACCTGTTCAGATTCTACTTAAGAACAAACCTAAAGCCGCAAGTGGTTTTAAATGGCTTCTTTTTTTCCTTTACAAATGTCATTTTGTGCAAGGACAGTTCTAAACACGGGAAACACATGCCACTTCACAGGCATACTTTAGACACCCCCCAGGTACCATATTTAAAGGAAAATTTCACTTTTTTTTTTTCACTTTATGCATCATTAAAATGACTGCTCCCGAAAAAACGTTAGTTTTTAAAAGTTCTTTTTGCATTGATATATGTCCCCTGGGGCAGGACCCGGGTCCCCAAACCTGTTTTATGACATTAACATGCATATTGGCCGTTGTAATTAGCACTTTTGATTTCGAACGTTCGCGTCCATTATAACGTATAGGGTTCGAAAATTCGCGCGAACTTTCGGTCCGTTCGAAGGTTCTGGTTCGAACCGAACCCGGGGGTGTTCGGCTCATCCCTAATTCCTTGTAATAGGAATAAAAGTAATCAATTTTTTTTTTTTTAAACTGTCAAATTTAAAAAATAAAAGTCAAATTAACAATAATAAAAAATTTTTTTTTTTTAAAAGCGCCCCTGTCCCCGTGAGCTCGTACGCAGAAGTGAACGCATACATAAGCCCCACCCACATATGAAAACGGTGTTCAAACCACACATGTGAGGTATCGTCGCGAACGTTAGAGCGAGAGCAATAATTCTAGCCCTAGACCTCCTCTGTAACTCAAAACATGTAACCAGTAAAAAATGTTAAAGCGTCGCCTATGGGGATTTTTAAATACCAAAGTTTGGCGCCATTCCACGAGCGCGTGCAATTTTGAAGCATGACATGTTGGGTATCTATTTACTCGGCGTATCTTCATCTTTCACATTATGCAAAAAAAATTGGGCTAACTTTGCTGTTTTGTTTTTTTTTAAGCATGAAATTGTTTTTTTTCTGAAAAAAACGTGTTAGAAAAATTGCTGCGCAAATACCGTGCGAGATAAAAAGTTGCAACGAGCGTCATTGTATTCTCTAGGGTCTTTGCTAAAAAAACATATATAATGTTTGGGGGTTCTATGTAATTTTCGAGCAAAAAAATTATGAATTTTACATGTAGGAGAGAAATGTCAGAATTGGCCTGGTTGCAAAGTGGTTAATTAAGGAAATGGGGCGGTAGTTCCCAACTTCCTCTGGATTTTTGTCTGGTTTTGGGATAACTGCTATAAATGCAGCATTAAGCTGAGGATCAAGTGGGTTTCCCTTCGTTGTGTAGTTAAAGAATTTAGATAAGTAGGGGGCCAAGACGTTGGCGTACGTTTTGTAGTAAGGATTCGATAAGCCATCCGGCCCAGGGGCAGAACCAGTCTTCAGGGTTTTTATTGCTTCTAAGACTTCCCCTTCTGTGAAGGGGGCTTCTAAGCTGTCTTTGTGTTCTGTGGAGAGTTGTGGGATGGGGAATCTGTCTAGAAAGGTGTTTATGGAAGAGTCAGTCGGGGGGGGGGGGGCTTGGTGAGTAAATTTTGTTGTAAAACTCATAAAAAGAGTCCAGGATGTTTGAGGGGTTAACTGTGGTCCCTTGACCTGGGATTTGTATTTTCGGCATTGTGTGCGTTTTTAGTCTGGGTGTCAATTTGGAAGCCAGGATGGAGTCCATCTTGTCTCCTTGCGTATAAAACTGGTTCTGAGACCAGCGGATTTGTTTTTCGGCCTTAGCTGTTAGGACTAGGTTGAGTTCCAGCCTGGCGTTGTCAAGTTGAGGGATCAGGGAGGGGGAGGGATGTAGTTTGTGCTGTGTCCTGAGTTTAGTGTACTCATTTTCTAACCTCTTGATGTCTGCTTCCCTTTCCCTCTTGATGGTGGAAGCTAGTCTGATGAATTCCCCTCTAATGAAGGCTTTATGAGCTGCCCATAGCGCTTCCGCTGAGACATTCTCTTGATCATTGAATTTGAAGTATTCCTTAATTGATTTTTCCAACATAGTTACTCGAACAGGATCAGAGAGAATAGACTTGTTGAGTCTCCATTGTCTCTGGTCCAGTCTGTTGTAGTGAGACTGGATAGTCATAACCACCATGGAGTGATCAGATAAGATAGAGTCAGCAATGTGAGATTTCAAAATGTGCAGGATTGTTTGGGAGCGGACTAGTAGATGGTCGATTCTTGCGTAGGTGTTGTGCGGATGGGAGAAATGAGTGTAATCTCTACTATTGGGGTTCAGCTCCCTCCATACATCTGCCAACCCCTGTGCATGTATCAGTTTCGCAATTTTGAGGCTTTCGTTGGAAGGGCGTGTAAGCTGAGCTTTCAGAGGTCTAGACTTGTCTAGTCCTTGATCAAAGGCCACATTAGAGTCTCCCCCAAATTTGACCGTACCCGCCTGTAGTGGGGTTAGGGTGTGAAGGAGGCCTTTGTTAGAAGGCTGCTTGCCCCTTATTAGGAGAGTAGTAGGAGATTATGGAATATAGCTGGCCATCTATCGTGCCTTTGACCAATATATATCTGCCCTTGGGGTCTTTGGTATCAGAGATCCAATTGAAATTACAGGTTTTAGCTATTGCCACTGCCACTCCTTTGGTTTTATTTTTCGCATTCACCATATAAAATGTAGGAAAATGGGAGTGAATGAATTTGGGGCTATATCTAATGGGGAAATGGGTCTCTTGCAGAAGGACAATGTCCAATTTGGATGATTTATATGAATTGAAAACCTTTTTGCGTTTGAGGGGGGGGAATTCAAGCCCTGAACATTGTGGGTGGCTACCCTCCAAACATTACGTGTGCGATCAGCCATGTACCCTTGAGGAGGATGAGCTGCCTGAACCCGCGTCATTTACCTTCTTTACAGTCTTGTACGGAGATGCCATTTGTATGTGTATCATACCGTTCCTGCTGGAAGCGTTCGTCCACCGTATCCCCCCGCGTGGTGGGTCTAAAAAATAGAAGATGAGTGAGTGGTGCTTCAGGGAGGGGGAGGGGAAAGAGAAAGAGAGAAGTAGAAACCAAAGAAGAAGAAAAAGGAGTCTACCCTCGCCCAGGTGAGAGAAGGCCCAGGGGAGAGCAGAGTCCTCAGTGGTAATCTCACCCTAACCGTGAGATGTGAGAAAAGATCTCAATGTTAACCACAATGGTTGTACGTCCTACTCCCCTGACAACCGGAGCAGTCAAAGGAATAGGAGGAGGCGCATGTGAACCACACCACGCCCAAGCACCCTAAAACCTACCATGTTACTTAACAGACCATCCATGAAACAGTTATGAGAAAGTAGGCTGTGACAACTTGTAGCTACAAACACCACCCAAAGGGCTCGTTGAGCCCCAAAAAACATTAATTAACACACAAAAAAATTAAATAAAATTGGGAAGTCCTTAGGAGGGACAAAATGGGTCATAAGAGAGACCGGTATCTCCCTCAATTGGTGAGAGGGATAGGTCCAACCATTCCCTTATGGTAGGGAAACAATCTGACCTACAGGCCAGAAACAACCAAAGAGTCAAGACCAGCATCTGGAGCAAAAAACAGTTTCAGGTGTCAGATGAAAGCTCAGAAGGGCCGTTGTAAGATGATCTCCTGGACTTGGTCTTGCTCCACAGGGGATCCGGAGAGCCGACGGGGGAGGGCGTTTGATGGAACCCAATAGGGATGAGGAGGCTTCCGTTTCCATATCTTGTGAGATTATTTTCAAATTGAGGAGTAGTTTTTCTCCTGAAACGAAGGTGGAAAATGAATGTTGCTGGCCTTTGTGGGCAAACTTTACCACAAAAGGGAAGGCCCATTTGTACTTAATGTCCTTCTGGGCCATGACCGTCAAAAGTGGTTTTAGAGCTCTTCTCCGTTGAATGGTGAAGGGGGAAAGGTCTGCAAATATTTGGACGGGGTGACCTTGGCAAGTGACCCGGGGGATAGCCCGAGCTTGTTTCATTACGGATTCCTTCACTGCGTAGTAAAGCGGCTTGGCAATGATGTACCTGGGGGAGCCATCCTTCCTGGGGGGGCACAAGGATCTGTGTACTCTGTCCAACTCTAAGCGAGCCGGTGGGATGTTCGGTAGAGGCGACTTAATCAGGTATTGCGTGGCAGTGGCGACATTAGTAATCGATTCAGGCAGACCTCTGATCCTAAAGTTTAGTCTCCTAGACCTATTTTCCAAGTCGTCAATATGTGAGTATGCAGTGTCCATCTGGTCTTGCAGTGTTTGGATAAGGTCTGAATTCTGATGGGATACTGCTGTTGTCTGTTCCAGTTTGTCTTCAATGGCGTCTATCCTGGAACCAATGTTCTGTAGATCCGCTTTGATTTCTCCCGTAATAGCAGCCGCATTAGCAGCAAGACCCCTTTCAAGGAGTGTGGAGAGCTTTAGGAACAAATCATCCACAGAGATCTGTGGGAATTGGGTGATGAAGACATGCGGGCCAGAAGTGGCCATGCCAGGTGGGATTGCTGGGGATAAGGCATGATCCCCAAAAGAGTGGCTGAGCAGGGACTCTGTGGAAGCTGGGGAGGGAGTCTGAATTTGAGTTCCAATGCCATGAGTTCCTTGGGTGAAGTGCAGGAAAGCTGGATCAATGGCCAACTTAAAGTCTTGTGTATTTTCCAGATGAGAGGGCTGAGGGGCTGCAGCGGCCGTGGCGGCCATCTTGGAACACCCGGATTGTGAGGCGGCAGAGAATTCCCTCTGTAGGCTCCTTCTGACCCCAGATCTATACATGCAGTGTGGCCCCTACCACAGTGGAGATAGTGAGTACCTCGTGCTATGTCTGTCTGGTGCTGGGAAATAATGAGGAGAGCACCCCCGTGGCCTAAAGTAGTCCTTCGGCCATCTTGGTACACCCTGTGTGTACAGCGGCGTCTGTGCGGGTCTCTGCGGTCGGCTCGGCAAAAAAATTTTTTCCGTGCCTTTGTAGCTGTCAGGGCTCTACTCGAGCTGTGCGGGCGAATCGGCCTGCGCGCATGCGCACGCGCCGCTAGGCTGCCCGGGCATCAGCACGTGTGTGCGCGCCGGCGTGCCCCTCAAGTGCACGCACGTGCGCAGCAGGCGCGGGTGCACGCATCGCGGGCGCACACGTGTTTGGCGCCAGTGGCCCTATTTAAAGGTGACAGTTACACCTTGACAGTGCTGTTTGTCTGCAGCTTGTACCTGAGACTCTGCTACCTGCTTGTGTGATTCCTGAACTCTGACCCGGCTTACGTCTGACTCTGCTGTTCTCTCCTACCCTGATCCCGGCCTGCCTGACTCTGCTTTTGGACTGATTACCTGATATTGACCTCTGCTAGCCTGACCTTGCTCCTGCCTATACCCACCTGCCTGATTGCCTATCGGATCCAGACCCGGCTTGTCTGACCATCCCTCTGCCTGTTCCATGTGTGCTGAGCTGCTTCCAGGGGCCGCTGTCACCGCTCCTGTGCCACCTTCCACCTGGTCGCTGGTCTACTCCCTGCCAGTTCCTGCTGTTCCAGCCATCCGGAGGGTCCTCTCCACTACCTGCACCAGCCGCAGCATTCAGTTCAGACACTCCTACCACGTTGCGCTCACGGGACCACTGTCTCCACTCCAGTGGGCCCTGAACCAGAGCCATAAGAGAGGTCTTCTCCCATCAAGTCAGGCTCTCCACCAAGGTACCTAACAGTACAAACAGCCATGTCTGAGCCTGCGGGAGAAGCCACTGCTATGAAGGAGATCTGCTCACACCTTGCGGCCCTTACCCAGACTGTGAAATCCCTCCAAGAGAGGTACACGAGATTGAAGGGACAGGTCCAGCAACTTTCCGGTCCCAGCACCATGGCCTCCGCACCTCCTCCACTTGCAGCACAACCTGCTACCCCACCTGCAGTAGTGATGCTTCCACCTGAACCAAGGGTGCCTGTTCCAGAGAGATTCTCGGGGGACCGTTCCAAGTTCCGGGTTTTCCGCAATGCCTGCCAGCTATATTTTGCTCTCCAGCCCAGGACTTTCTCCTTAAAAGGTGGGGTTTGTGATTTCACTGCTGCAAGAGGAACCCCAGATCCGAGCCCATCATCTCCTGGAAGGGGACAGCACGCTGACACAATCTCTTCCGTCCTTCTTCGAGGCTATGGCACAGTTGTATGAAGACCCCCAGCAGACCACCACAGCCGAATCCGCCCCGTCTGCGCTCCAGCAAGGTCGCAGAGCTGCCGAGGACTACGTAACAGACTTTAGACGCTGGAGCACAGACACCCAATGGAATGATTCAGCTTTGAGACATCAATTCCGCATGGGTCTTTAGGATGGACTAAAGGACGAGCTTGCTCGTGTTGGTACTCCAGACACCCTGGAGGGCTTAATAACGCTAATCATCCAAATTGATCACCGACTCCGGGAACGCTGATCTGAACGGTCCGCCAAAGTCCATCGCCCGGCTTGGATGACTGCAAGGGCTCCAATGCCTGCTACCCACAACCTACCTGCTCCACAGGTGGGTCCTACTAACCCTCCTCCAGATGCTGGTGAACCGATGCAGCTTGGACTCCTGCGACCTACCCTATCCCCGGAAGAACGTGCTCGATGCCGTCAGTTGAACCTGTGCCTCTATTTTGGTGGGTCCGGACATTATGTGAACAAGTGCCCTCTTAAGACACGTAAGTGACTTTCCTCTGTGTCTACCATTCCTGTACCCTTGCCAGTCAACGCCATCCACATTGCTCTTCCTCTCTCATTTCAGTTCCAGGGAAAGACGGTCTCCATCAACGCTATCCTTGATTCAAGAGCATGCAGCTGTTTTATTGACGCCACCTTTGCCAGTCTTCACACCATACCCCTTCGGAGGAAAGCTCATGGACTATCTGTTATTCTGGCCGACGGTTCCTGCATTAGATCGGGTCAAGTAACCCAGGAGACCCTGCCCTTGTTTGCCGCTTCCCTCCTTCACCACAAGGAACTGTTGACCCTTGATGTAATCTCATCTCCCCTGTTCCCTGTGATCCTGGGCATTCCCTGGCTTCAGGTTCACAATCCTGCTATCAATTGGTCCATGGGGAGGTAGAATTCCAGTCTCCCTACTGTTTAGAACATTGCCTGCATAAGGCTCCTGCCCAACCTGCTACGCTTCTCTGCCTGGACACTGATCAGAACTTATGCCAATCGGTGCCAGAACCATACCATGAGTTCTTGAATGTTTTTAGCAAATGAGGGGCAGACTCCCTGCCGCCACACCGTCCCTATGACTGCCCCATTGAACTCCTTCCGGGAGCTGAGATTCCGTTCGGGCGCATTTTCCCCTTATCTGAGAAGGAGCAGGAGGCTCTGAAGATCTACATCTCGGAGAACCTAGAAAAGGGGTTCATCCGCAACTCCACTTCACCAGCGGGTGCGGGAATATTTTTCGTCACCAAAAAGGATCAGTCACTCCGGCCCTGTGTGGACTATCGTGAATTAAACAAGATTACGGTCAAGAACCGTTACCCTCTACCCCTGATACCGGAACTTTTCCAAAAATTAAGAACAGCCACGATCTTCACCAAGTTGGACTTAAGAGGGGCCTACAACTTTGTCCGCATACGATCTGGAGACGAATGGAAGACAGCGTTCCAAACTTGTTTTGGGCATTACGAGTACCTGGTTATGCCCTTCGGTCTCTGTAATGCCCCTGCCACATTTCAGCATTTTATAAATGAGGTGTTCAGAGACTTTCTGGACATTTTTGTCATCGTCTACCTGGATGACATTTTGATTTTCTCCGGATCCCTTGAGCAACACCGGGGGCATGTGGGCAGAGTACTACTTAGTCTCCGCCAACACGGACTGTACGCTAAGGCCGAGAAATGCACTTTTGAACAGCAGAATATCCAGTTCCTTGGACTTGAAATCTCCCCAGCAGGTATTAAGATGGACCCACAAAAGGTATCCGCTGTATTGAACTGGCCGGCACCCACAGACAAAAAGGGAATACAACATTTTGTGGGTTTTGCAAACTTTTATAGGAAGTTTATCAAGGGGTTCTCTGCCATAATCACCCCAATCACCCAGTTGACGAAACAGAATGTGCGCTTTCGTTGGGGTCCAGAGGCCCAGGAAGCCTTCGGAAAGCTCAAGAGCCTGTTTACCTCTGCTCCCATTCTCAGTCACCCTGACCCATCTCTGCCCTACATTCTGGAAGTTGACGCTTCTGAAGTAGCGGTGGGGGCAGTGGTGTCCCAACGTCAAGGCAGCAATGACCTAATGCACCCCGTAGGTTTCTTCTCTCAGAAACTTTCTCCTGCTGAAAGGAAGTACGACGTCGGTGACCGAGAGCTGCTAGCCATCAAGTCAGCATTAGAAGAATGGAGGTACTTGTTGGAAGGTGTGGTTTATACTGTGTTAATCTACACTGACCACAAGAACCTCGAATATTTGAAAACTGCTAAACGCCTAAAACCCTGACAGGCCCGCTGGGCTCTTCTTTTCACGGTTTTGTTGTCACATCACATACCGCCCTGGGTCAAAGAATGTGAAGCCAGATGCGCTCTCGCGCATGTATGACTGCTCCAGAGACCCCACGCCCCTGGATACCATTCTACCCGCAAGCAACTTCCTACTCATGCAACCGGACCTGCTGTCTCAGATCAGGGAGGCATCCCTGAACCCGCCCCTTCCTCCAGGAATCTCCTTAACAACCAGAGAGGGTCTTTTTTGGAAGGACAGTCAAGTTTTTGTTCCTGAAACCATCCGGATGAAAGTACTAACCCCTTCTTCATGACCACCCACTAGCCGGGCACTTTTTTTTTTTTTTATAATTTAAATCTTTATTCAACATTTTGCACTTTACAATTATAACACATTATATTACAGGAGCATACAATAAAACATCATCTTAAGAGCCGTTAGGCCCGGTCTCTTGCTACGACTGACTTGTATATCTTATGTATCGTGGTTTTCCCCTACTCCCCTTCCCCCCTCCCTCTCCACCCCCTACTCCCTTCTCTCATCCCCTCCCCTCCTCCCCCCCCCCCAATGTATTAATGCCTTGTGTTTAAATGCTCTCTATCACCTTTTTACTGCAAAAGTGGAACGGAGTCCACAGGCACTACTATAATGTGCCTTCTACTGTCTTAGCGAGGTGTTGTCGTTTCTCTTTCTCATTAATTGCCCTATTGGGAAGAAGAGAGAAAAAAGAAAAAAAAAAAAAAAAAGAAGGAGGACACTCTAGTTCTTAGTCTATTTACACGTGAACGTCCTTTTTTGTCAACCATGGGCTCCACATCCTCTCAAATTCTTTCAGGTTTCCTCTTTTTAGGTATGTTGTTCTTTCCCGACATAGGGTCTCATTTATTGTATTGATCCAGCTATTCACTGTGGGGGGCTCTTTTGATTGCCAGTGCATTGCAATCAGTTTCCTGGCTTGGAACATGCTTCTTAGGATTGCAACCGTAGTGCTCTTCCTCTCTCCCCTTTCTCTTCTAAGTCCCAAAACACACACCAAGGCCTCCTTTTCTAGTTTAACTGCATATACATCTCTTAAAGTATTGGTCACCCCTTCCCAGTATCGGAATAATTTTGGGCACTTCCACATCATGTGCAGGAGGTCACCGACCCCTGGCATCTTGGGCATTTGTCATCTACTCTCCTACCAAACTTAAACAACCGTTTAGGTGTATAGTAGGCCCGATTAACCAGCATCAGATGGGATATCCTTTGCGGGGGGGAAACTGATATGGCGGGGGCCATTTCTAATATTCTTTTCCACTGATCATTTGATATAACACCCATATCTTCCTCCCATTTCAGTTTTACATTATGAAGTGCACTCTCTGAGTTCATTTTATTGGTTATCTAGCCATATATCTCTGATATCAGTCGCTTCATAGAGCCTAAGTGTAGTATGTATTGCCATAGGTGAGTCTCGTTCCATATCGGAGGAGAGCCCGGAAACTGAGCGTCAAGGGCATGTCTTATTTGCATATAGAAAAAAAATGTATCCTGTGTTATATTAAATTCATCTACCAGCTCGTTGAATTTTTTAATTCTATTGCCGTTATATAGTTGTCTTAATCTTTTGATTCCCTGTTGTTCCCATTCTCTATTTTTCCCCACCTGAAGGACTTCTTTTAAATTATTGTTATCCCATAGGGGAGTATGGTCAGACATTCCATTATAGCCCATTTTTTTTTTAATTACTGTCCAGAGTTTAACTAGCATTTCTATTGTGGGGTATCTAACTCGGAAAGAGTCCGCCTCTAATGCTTCTATAATGGTGCTATGTTTGGACTCCGCCACTATTATTTTCCCATTTGGGTCCCCCCCCTCTAAGTCCCCACATCCCCTAAGTTGCTCGGAAAGAGTCCGCCTCTAATGCTTCTATAATGGTGCTATGTTTGGACTCCGCCACTATTATTTTCCCATTTGGGTCCCCCCCCTCTAAGTCCCCACATCCCCTAAGTTGCTGCAATTGGGAGGACCAGAAATAGCATTCTGGGCGTGGGACGGCAAATCCCCCTGCCCCTACCGGTAGTTGAAGGGTACCGAGACAAATTCTAGCCTGACCTCCCTTCCAGATTAATTCCCTGAATAGGGTCTCAATTTTTTGGAACCACTTTCTGTCTATCCATATCGGGGAGTTGTGGAGTATGTACAGGAGTTGTGGCATCCATATCATTTTAATTAGCCCACATCTCCCCGCAACCGACAGAGGAAAGTGCCTCCAGACCGAAATTTTCCTCTTAAACTTAGACAGCAACGGTATCAGGTTTTTACATAGATACTGATTGGGGTCCTTTGTTAACGTTATCCCTAAGTATTTCATCGTGTCTACAACCTTTATCTGGGGTACTCCTGGTATTGTTGGGTTACTGATAGCATCTATGGGCAGGATTTCCGATTTGTCCCTATTTGTAACTAAGCCGGAAAACCTGCCAAATTCCTCCACTACCCCAAGGGCGTTTGTCAGTGAGTTGTCGGTATCTCCTAAAAACAGCAGAACATCATCTGCGTATAGTGCGATTTTTTCTTCTTTCCCCACCTTTTTACAGAAACCGCTTATATCAGGGTTTGTTCTTATTGCGATGGCCAGCGGTTCCATTGCCAGGGCAAAGAGCAGGGGTGATAGAGGACACCCCTGCCTTGTCCCTCTCTCTAGTTCAAACGCTTCTGATGTTACGTTGTTAATTTTTAACCTGGCTATGGGTTTCTCATACAGCATTTTTATCCACCTGGTGAATGAGGGACCAAATCCGAAGCCTTCCAATACTCTCCACAAATATACCCACTCTATACTATCGAAGGCCTTGGTCACATCTAATGTCATTATCGCCCTTGGTCCCTCATTCACCACCGGGTCTTGTATATTCAGAAAAGCCCTTCTAATGTTGGTACTTGTCGAGCGGCCCGATATGAATCCTGTCTGGTCTGTGTGAATTATTCTTGTCATGATTTTATTTAGCCTGGTTGCCAGGACCTTGGCCAGAATCTTTGCGTCAGAGCAAAGGAGAGATATCGGTCTATATGCCGCGGCTTCCTGTGGGTCTTTTCCCTCTTTTAACAGGACTATTATTGTTGCCTCTAGCATTGAGACCGGTAGACCTTCCTCCCTGAACGCCTCCTCCAATGTATTTAACAATTCGGGTAGCAAGACTTCACCATATTGCTTGTATGTCTCTATTGGGAGACCATCCGGGCCGGGGGATTTCTGATTAGCCATATTTCCCACTGCCTGTTGTAGCTCCACTAGGCTTGTTAGAGTCTCAAGTTCTTCTCTCTCCTCCGGTGTAATACATGGGATCTCCAATCCCCGCAGGAAATCGTCCATCGATCTCTCTGCCCCAGCCTTCTGGGCTGTGTAGAGATTTTTATAAAAGGCTCTAAAATGCTGGAATATTCCTGCGGTATTGGAGATAATTTCTCCTCCCTCTCCTCTTATAGCCTGAATGGTTGACGGTGGTGCATTGGACTTTACTAGCCGCGCAAGCATCCTCCCCACGCTCTCCCCCTCTGCGAAGGACGCCTGCCGCTGAAGGAGTCTATTTGATTCGACCTTCCTCATAATTACTAATTTATGTTCCTGTTGCTTATCCAACCACATTTTTTTCTTTGCGTCTGTCGCATCTGTTATATATTGGTGTTCTGCACTTAATGTCTCCCGTTGGGATCTTTCCTCCTCTGCTCTAGCGTCTTTGTTAAATTTTGCTATTTGTTGGATCAGTGCCCCTCTTAAAAATGCTTTTAGGGTGTCCCATATTAATCTTGGCCGTGCCGTACCTGAGTTAAATTCCAAGAATTCTCTTAATTTGGGTAGCACCCCATCTGCCTCCTTAATTAGTTCATACCAGCTGGGGTTTATTTTCCACTCTCGCCGGTTTTGTTTTTCCCCTATTTTTACTGTCGTTATTATTAGAGAGTGATCAGATATTCCCCTAGGCCGGAATACAATGTTTTCTATAATTTGTGACGCTCTCTCGTTCCCGAGGACCAAATCTATCCTCGAGAGAGTAGAGTAGGTAGCGGAGTAACATGTATACTGCCGGGCTGTGGGATTACGTATCCTCCAAATATCAATTAGTCCCATTTCCTCTATAAATTGGGTCAACTTACATTTACATTTTTTTGTAGAAGCGGGAGTACTATGTACGGGGAACCTATCTAGGTCTCTATCAGGAGCTTCGTTAAAATCTCCTACTACCAAGACCGGTACCTCGCCTTTATCCAAGAGAAAATCATTCAGTCTAAGTATAACTTCTAATTTGAATGGTGGGGGAATGTAAACATTCGCCAGTACACATGTAACCCCCTCTATCACAAAATACAGGAAGATATACCTGCACTTTGGTGCTCGCAAGACTCTGGAGCTTGTGCAGCACACCTTCTGGTATACTGGCTTGAAGGAATTCTGTAAAAAGTATGTTAGTTCCTACCCTGTGTGTATCCGAAGTAAAGCAACTAGGAGTCGAGCCTGGGGTCTACTGAAGCTCTTCCTCCACCTGACCGGCCCTGGCGAATGATCACTATGGACTTCATAGTTGAGCTCCCACCTTCCGAGGGTTACACAGCCATTTTTGTAGTTGTAGACCGACTCTCCAAAATGGCCCATTTCCTTCCCCTAAAAGGGACTCCATCAGCAGCAGAGACAGCCCGTATTTTTATCAAAGAAATTATTACACTACACGGGGTACCCGCCAATATAGTATCAGACAGGGGGGTTCAGTTTACCTCCCGGTTTTGGAGGGCTCTGTGTGAGAGTTTAAAGATTGAGCTGGCCTTATCATCTGCTTATCATCCCCAAACTAACGGGCAGACCGAACGTACAAACCAGACTCTTGAACAGTATATTAGATGCTTTACCTTTTTGTACAGGACGACTGGGTGTCTCTGCTGCTCCTAGCAGAATTTGCATATAACAATGCCAGCCACTCAACCACAGGACAGTCGCCGTTTTTTGCCAATTATGGATTTCACCTAACATTTCTCCCAGATTTTCTTTCAGAATCCTCTGTTCCAGCAGTCCAGGACACGATTACCTTCCTCAGCCGTAATAATCTAGTTCTGCAAGAAGCAATAACTAAGGCCCAAGCAGACAGTAAAAAAGCCTTCGATCAAAAAAGGAGGGGAGAACTAGACCTTCAAGTTCGAGATCAGGTATGGCTTTCCTCTTCTAATTTAAAGTTAGCATGTCCTTCAAAAAAGCTGGCACCCAAGTTTTTGGGCCCCTTCCCGGTGAAAAGGAGAATTAATGAAGTGTCTTGTGAACTGTCCTTGCCCGACGCCATGAGAGTGCATCCAGTTTTCCACGTTTCTCTACTTAAACCCTCGGTACCCGATCCCTTCCTGAGTAGAGGGTCTAGACCACCTGAACCTGTCTTAGTGGACTAGAGTGAGGAGTACGAGGTGGAGGCCATTCTTGACTGCAGAAGGCGGCAAGGGCAAAGGCAGTTCCTGATGAAGTGGAAAGGCTATGGCCCAGAGAGCAATTCTTGGGAGCCTGAGGATAATCTACATGCTGGAAGACTAATCTGCGCTTTCTTTTCTTCCCATCCTGAGAAAGATGATCGGTTGGGCACCCGGAGGTTGCCCCTTGTGGGGGGGCAATGTCAGGGCTCTACTCGCGATGTGCGGGCGAATCGGCATGCGTGCGCTAGGCTGCCCAGGCATCGGCGCATGCGTGCGCGCCGGCATGCCCCTCAAGCGCACGCACGTGCGCAGCAGGCGCGGGCGCGCGCATCGCGGGCGCACACATGTGCGCGCTAGAGCGGTTTGGCACCAGTGGCCCTATTTAAAGGTGACAGTTACATCTTGACAGTGCTGTTTGTCTGCAACTTGTACCTGAGACTCTGCTACCTGCTTGTGTGATTCCTGAACTCTGACCCGGCTTACGTCTGACTCTGCTGTTTTCTCCTACCCTGATCCCGGCCTGCCTGACTCTGCTTTTGGACTGATTACCTGATATTGACCTCTGCTAGCCTGACCTTGCTCCTGCCTATACCCACCTGCCTGTTTGCCTATCGGATCCAGACCCGGCTTGTCTGACCATCCCTCTGCCTGTTCCACGTGTGCTGAGCTGCTTCCAGGGGCCGCTGTCAGCGCTCCTGTGCCACCTTCCACCTGATCGCTGGTCTACTCCCTGCCAGTTCCCACTGTTCCAGCCATCCGGATGGTCCTCTCCACTACCTGCTCCAGCCGCAGCATCCAGTTCAGACACTCCTACCCCGCTGCGCTCACAGGACCACTGTCTCCACTCCAGTGGGCCATGAACCAGAGCCATAAGAGAGGTCTTCTCCCATCAGGTCAGGCTCTCCACCAAGGTACCTAACAGTAGCAGGGCTGGGTGGCGATCTGTAGGCGCTTGAGGAACGGTGAGGCGCAGAGCTCCTGGCTTAGGCGGCCATCTTAGAGCTTTCCATGTTACACTGTTTTTTTCTTTTTTATCTCTCTGTTTTATTTATTTTCACATTTTTTGGATGTTGGCAGAACTAGGAAAAAAAAAGGGCCACTTCAGCACCCAAAGGACCGAGTCATGAATAACTACAATGCGACTTCCTCTTTGATAACTGTTAGAAGAATGGACAGAAAACACATCACTCAATGTGAGTACTATATCAAGTTTCTCAGATATGGAACTCTATTATTACTCGCAGCTCTAGTTACAACAACTAGAGGGAACGTACCCAAAGCAATTACAATACCCTCAAGATATGACAGTTAAAGTGATTGTAAGCCTTCATTTTTTTTTAAATTTAAAATAACAAACAAGTCATACTTACCTCAACTATGCAGTTGGTTTCCACAGAGTGGCCCCGATCATCCTCTTCTGGGATCCCCCGGCAGTGCTGGTAGCTCCTCCCCGCATCAGATAACCCCCCAGGAGAAGCACTCTCCCGGGGGGGGGTTACCTTGCAGGCACGCTCTCGAGTTCGGCATTTGGCGTGCATAGACACGAATGCCGGACTCGGCCCCACCCCCTGTCATCCGCGTCATTGAATTTGATTGACAGCAGTGGAAGCCAATGGCTGAGCTGCTATGAATCTATCCAATCAAGAGCCGGGACCCTGTGCAGAGAGGGACAGCGCGTCTTCGCCGAGGGAGGGGTGCTCAGGTAAGTAAAACGGGGGGCTCGGGGGGCTCACTGACAGGTGCATTCAGGATGCATTCAGGTGAAAAAACACAAGGGTTTACAACCCCTTTAATGTACTATCCATTAACACCAAAGGGCTCTTAACCACCCTGTGAAATACAAATCTTTATGGAAAGAAGCACTTTTGAACCATAGCAACTAATTTCCTTACACTGGCCCCACCTAAATGCACCCATAAGAATTACCCTTATGTTTTCACTGCAAATGAAACATGCAGTTTTGCCAAGTACAGGATCCTGGTATTGCTGTAGAGAGACCTCTTGTTCCACTGTGATGGATGATGTACACTACTGTCTTGCCATTGTCTGATTGAATTGGAATCAGATGACCATCCAACAGGTTGGTCTAACACTGAAGAGGCAACCAAGCCTCATGTTTATGGGAAGATGATATTCCGCCAATTACCACATCCTCTGCAGTGATAGGTTGCTCAGAACTCCTTCCCAATCTGACAAACTGGTGTCTATTATGAACCATCAAGCCGGGGATAGCCTGGTCTTCCCAATCTATTATGAGAATCTTCGGAAAGAAAGTAACAAGGAACTTCCCTGACTCTGGAGATAGATTCCTGAACCATCAAGCCGGGGATAGCCTGGTCTTTGGTGCTAACTAAATTGGCCTGTTAAGAGACAGTTTTTTTTTTCCCACAAAATGTTGTGTTGTACAAGTTTAAAGTGAAATTGCGAAAATGGAACTGCCTCAAAGGAGGCTACTATCATTCCCAAGACTCTCATACAGATGCAGAGAATCAGAGGCCTTCTTGGTTGAAGAGATCCAACGTAAGACAAAGAGAACCTTAAGCTTCCTCTGAGAAATTAACACTGGCCTGAGATGTGTTCAGGACCTGTACCAGTTACTCCCGGTGACGATTTAGTTCCAGTGCCAATTTCTGAAGTTTCAGGTTCTACCCAAAACTCTATAATTTCTAGACAGAGAATTTTTTTTCTGGTAGAGCCCTCGCTGAATATTCCCTCAACAGGAGGCTGTCTAAGGATCCAACAATTGGGGATGCTTTGAGAATGCAACAGGGCTAACACTTGGGCTAGAACCCTGATAAACACCTGAGCTGCAGAGGAGAGGCCAAAAGGCAGATGAATGATTTGGTAGTTTAGTGTCCCAATGCAAAGAGTAGAAATCACCAATGTGCTGTAGAAATGAGCACATATAAATAAGCATTTTGCTGTCCATAGAAGCCAGAAAGTCTCCCTGGTGGAGCAAGGTGATGACAGATTGGATAGATGTCATCTAAAACATTTTGGCCATTTAGAGCCCTGAGATCCAAGATAAGGCAAATGTCTCCTTTTGGCTTGGGGATTAGTGATGGACGAACTTCTGACGGGACGGTTCGTGAATGCGCGAACGTGCCCAAATGTTCGCGAACCCCAGGTTCGCGGCGGGCCCCATTCATTTTGTTGGCAGGCGAACATTAAAAACCACCAGGTCATATTTGCAGCCACAAAATACTTACTAGCTGTGCACACATAGTCCCACAACATGGACACTGACATACCAGAAGTATTAAGTAAATCTGGGATCGACAACGACAAGCATTCTTTTTTTATCTGTGAAATTTTGTCAATTCAGGAGCGCATGAAGGCCATGGAGGAGAGGCAAGGTCAGGCCAGGCTATGTAGGGGGTGCAGCAGATGATCAGTGCCACAGTCAGGGCAGCACAGTCCTGTGCCAGTGTCCCAGTGTGCCAACCTGTGCTTGAGCCCCTGACCCCTTCCTCTGCCCAGCCCTTACCCGCACCTATGAAGGGCTCCACTGCAGTCCAGTGCTGATCCTCAGCCATGGTGCTGGCACTGCCTGCTGATTGGCTTCTCCGCTGCTATCTCCCTCACTGACACCAGCACTGAGATAGAACACTGACACCAGCATCAAGATAGAACACTGACACCAGCACCGAGATAGAACACTGACACCAGCACTGCAATAGAGAGCACTGACACCAGCACCAAGATAGAGAGCACTGATACCAGCACCGAGATAGAGAGCACTGACACCAGCAACTCACTGTGGGAAACAAAAATATGACACCACTCAACCTCTTCAAACAGGAGGGTACAGGCATATAGTACGGTGTGCTTTTTTTCTACAAGTGAGCCAAAGGCAGAAAAAAGGTCCCTGTGCTAGATTATATAAATCGTTTATACAGTTATGCATATACATGGTCTACTGGTCACATGTGTTGAATTCCTCCGAGATCCATGCCTCATTCATTTTTATAAATGTGAGGTAGTCAACACTGTCGTGAGCTAGGCGTGTGCGCTTATCGGTCATGATCCCCCTGCTGCGCTGAACGTCCTTTTGGACAGGACACTGGACGAGGTGCAAGCCAACATTTCCTTTGCAAATTGTGCAAGCTCTGGCCAGAGGTCAAGCCTGCCCACCCAGTAGTCCAGGGGTTCATCACTTCTCAGAGCGTCCACATCGGCCATTAACTCGATGTAGTCGGACACCTGACGGTCTAGGCGTTCCCTGATGCTGGATCCGGATGACACCTGTCGATGGGTCGGCTGAAAGAATGATCTCATATCAGAAGTGACCAACACATCTTCAAACTGCCCTCTTCTTGCATGCGCTGTTTGATTGGTACCCGCAACTCTTTCTCTGGGAGTGGAAATTCCTCTGCCAGCGCACGCAAAAGCAGAATGCAGCATTTCTCTAAGCAAGGCCTGGAAGTGCTCTATTCTGACAGCCATCTGTGATGGTGGTAACATTTCCGCCATTTTTTGTTTGTACCGGGGGTCTAAGTACGTTGCCACCCAGTAATGGTCCTTGACCTTTATTCTTTTTATACGGGGGTCCCTCTTAAAACACTGGAGCATGAAGGCCCCCATTTGCACTAAACTGGAAGCGGTGGCCTGGCTCCTGCTCATCATCCAGGATAATGTCGTCCTTGTTCTCCTCCCCCCATCCACGGACAACAACAGGAATCCCAGAAAGGTTTAAAGCATGCTCTTGTTGCTCCTCCTTTTCAGACTCCTGTTGTTGACTTGTCCCAGATAGAGTAGCCCCCCTGGGAATTCATTCAGCATTGTGACTTCCTCATCTTCCTGCTCCTGCTCCTCGACGGCTTGATCAATGACACGACGCAATGCACGCTCCATAAAGAAGGCGTAAGGTACGATGTCACCGATGGTGCCATGGCTGCGACTGACCAGTTTGGTGATCTCATCAAATGGCCGCAGAAGTCTGCATGCGTCGCGCATGAGCAGCCACTGGCGCAGTGAAAAAAAACAAGCTCTCCAGAACCTGTTCTGCCAAAGAGTTCGTACAGGTAGTCATTAACTGCACGTTTCTGCTGGAGCAGCCTATCAAGCATATAGAAGGTTGAGTTCCATCACGTCAGGCAATCACAAATAAGACGTCTGACCGGCAGATTGTGTCGCCGATGAATGTCAGCAAGGCGGGCCATGGCCGTGTAAGATCTTCTGAAATGGGCTGAGATTTTCCTTGCCTGCCGCAAGATGTCCTGGACCCCAGGGTATTTGACAACGAATTGCTGCACGACCAAGTTTAAGACGTGTGCCATGCATGGCACATGTGTAATTTTGCCCTGTTTCATCGCGTTCAGCAGATGGGCACCGTTGTCGCACACCACTTTACCAACTGTCAAATCGAGCGGTGTTAGCCACTGATCTGCCTGTGAACACAAAGCTGAAAGGAGTGCAGGACCAGTATGGCGCTTGGCTTCCAGGCACAAAAGACGCAGCACAACATGGCAACGTCTCACCTGGCATGTCGAATAGGTTCTGAGAACTTGTGTGGACCTAATAGCTAGTGATTACAGACTGTCCCTGCTCGACACAGCAACCTCTCTCCCTACACTGACAAAAGACAGCTGCAGAATCGCTCAGCACTGCAGTTACAATAGAAATGAACTATAACATGCTTTCTATATTTGAAAGTATTTGGAAAGTTGCGTATCACCACAGAATGGTACTGTGGATACGGTATGGGGTAAAATGTGCCACGTCCCGATATTTGGATTTTCATGAAAATACCAACAAATTTTTGTTGAGAATGATGGACTTTTTAGGTGTACACTCTAAGTTTGTTTAAAAAAGTATAACAAAATGTATTTAAAACATAAACATACAATTACTCAATGCAAAAAACATATACAGAGATCTGCAAAGAATACAAAAAAGACTACAAGCATATAGATAACTCTGCTAAGAATAAACAATATGGATCATATGAACCCTCGGATCTGAATATTGATACTCAGATTTAACGCCTAGTGGTTATTTTTGAAAATTGTTATGAGCCATATACAGACAGTGTTATCATAAATAGCTTTTTCTTGGTTGCCCTACATGTTACGCGTTCTGTAACGCTTCTTCAGGAGCTTTTAATGTTCTCTAGAAGTAAAAAAACTAAATTTAAAAACATATTTATACAAAACATATGTGTCATTTTGTAACACTATTATATGTGATTGTGCTCATATGGATCCGAGTCAATAGGGTGCCACCCAACAACATCGTAAAGAATATAAAAGAAAGAAAGAGAGGAGAAAAAAAGGAAAAAGAATGATTTTTAGTATTTGAACAGGGATAGTGACTTAACCGAAGAAGAAAGACCGGGGACTGTGGAGCAGATTGCACCATGGGAACGGGTGCAATATGACCCAAAAAGAAAGAATAGTAACAAATGTACAAGGACTTTTTTGGACCTAATAGCTAGTGATTACAGACTGTCCCTGCTCCAAACAGCAACCTCTCTCACTACACTGACAAAAAACAGCTGCAGAATCGCTCAGCACTGCAGTCACAATAGAAATGAACTATAATATGCTTTCTATATTTGAAAGTATATTATAAGTGTATTACACCCCTATATACTGTACACCTATACCAGTCCTTAAAAGGACTTTTGTGGACCTAATAGCTAGTGATTACAGACTGTCCTTGCTCCAAACAGCAACCTCTCTCCCTACACTGACAAAAAACTGAATGTAAAATGGCAGCCAGATCAGGTCTATTTATAAGGTAGGGGGTATGTCCATGTGCTGAAATGTCTCAATTGGCTGCCCTGTACCCCATGATGGATGTGGCATGGGTCAAAGTTCTTCACAATGTAAAATAATATGGCCACCGCGAACAGCGCCATATGTCCGTCAGTTTGGCAAATCGCGAACAAGCAAAGTTTGCCGCGAACCGACCGCCGGGCGATCCGCAAGGCCATCTCTATTGGGGATAGCAAACACACTGGAGTAAAACCCCTGGAGCCGTTCTAAAGCAGGAACTGGGAGGATGACACCTGGGTCCTAAAGACCATGAGGGCCTGATGAAGGTCTGCTAATCTGTTCTGAGACACAAGAAGGTTGCAAGTGAGAAAACCAGCAGTTGGCACAGAAATAAAGTCACTCTGTAGCCCTGAGACACTTATCAAGAACCTTTTCAAAAATATGTTGTTATTCAAAGGCCATGCAGATCAAACAGTTCTTAAAAAGAACACAACAGCCATCTTCTTTATACGTTCACCAATTAGGGGATCAACCACATCAGTTTTTTGGGATTTTTTGGGATTTTGACAAGTCAGACATGGTTTGACAGAGTAAAGTGCATCCCTCCAGTGAGAACAAAATCCTCACAAAAAAGACACAAACCCATTAAGCCAGGGGTGTCAAACTGCACCCCTCCAGCTGTTTGCAGGACTACAAGTCCCGTTATGCCTCTATCTTTGGGAGTCGTTTTTGAAACTGTCAGACTTGCAATGCATCATGGGACTTGTAGTTCTGCAACAGCTGAAGGGACGCAGTTTGACCCCCCTGCAGTAGGCGTTTAGGGGGAGTAAAAAACGTATCAGGCTGCTTCCAGTCTCTATAGAGATACAGTTGTAAAAGCAGGTGCAAAGGAAAGCCTTAGGAGTCTTAAAGAACCTAGGACTTGAAACAGAAGAATAATGAACACTGCATCCAGTGCCAAAATGGTCTTCCTAAATTTGGAAGTAATAACAGTAGACTTCAACTCATTAGAGGAGGGTAGGTAATGGCGCAAACTGCAATCGGAAATGCCTGAAACTATAGTCTGTGTAAATGTATGGGGCATAGGGTTCAGAAAAAAAGTATCCAACAGGATGGGATGACAGTCCACAGGCCTCTTGGGGGAAGCAGAAGCTCACTCCAAACATGTAGGAAAAAAGTAGAGGAAGAGTGCAAGGAATTAAAACACTCACATTGAGATAAAATCGTGTCAGCATATGGGAGATAAGTCCTGCAGCAGTATGTCTCTGTGCACGCTGGTCCCGGCAGCCTCTGCCACTCGTAGTCCCTGTAGAATCCATCCACCATCTCTGTGTATGAAGATTGATACAGGGAGGAGGGCTGGAAGGATTGTGGGCCGAAGCGGCATCAAACGTCACCGGAGGTGATGCAACACGTTTCTGAGCATGCACACAGTCAATGGAGGGGAGCGCTCCTTAGTCAAGCTTGACATATGCTGACACAATTTTACCTCAATGTGAGTGTTTTAATTCCTTGTACTATATAAAACCTACACTGTCTACACTTAGAAGGTGCCTCTTCCTCTGCTTTTTTCTTACAACTCATTAGGGGTAAGCTTACTAGTCAATGATTTTGGTTGATTAACAATCAGACAGTCTCTGCAGATGATGATTCAGAATTTGCTTAGGGTAAATCAGATATAAAATCTGCTGGGGAAGGTCGAGGATGGTTTGTGGCATCTGCAATCAAAATCAGAAAACAGATATATAATATTGGTCATTAAAGTGAAACTGCATTCCTGCTCTTTACCAGCTCCATCCATCCCCCTCCCTGGGGCCACAATTATACTGCACGTGCAGATGTGCCTAAAGGGCTCTGACTAGCCTTTGGGTCCTGGCAGTGCCCTTCAGTACAGATAACCAAGATGGCTAGTAGGAGGTGAGGGTCAGTGACCAGAGAGTCAGATGCCTGCAGGCAATCAAGGTCAGTGAAGGCAGGCAGCAGGAACAGCTCAAATAGTCATGTGGTACTTTGCAAGCAGTAGCAGGGAGACTCTTCCTTGATGCTATATGGCAAGAAAGAGGGTGAAGAGAATATGCAACACTCCACCTAGTAGATGATGCCAGTGCTAACTTTTCTTTTGTAGCAGGAAAAGGAGACTAATGGTATCCAGGGGACACCTAAGTGAGTCTTCAGAGACAGGGTAAGTGCACAGGCAATGCCAGGGGCCCTGGACATGCAAAGTGCTTCCCAGCTAATTTAACCAAACTGATTCTGCAAAGCATACCACACAGGACCCAGTGCCTGAAGGTTACTTCCAGGCTAGCCACACAACATCTAGTCCAGAGGAGTCCAATTTTGGTTCACCTTTGCCACAAAAATTACTATTATAGAGGAAGCATCCAGCAACAGCATAGAGAAGAGCCTTGAGTACTCTAAAAAATTCTAACAGATCAGCCTTTACAATGGAACAGATAAAGAAAATATGTAATAGGATGGGTTATCCTGGTCCAGTTTACAGTTTTTTGGGTTGTCAGTGTTTCTATAATTTTTTACACTTTTTTGGGGGGGTGTGGATCAGGTCAGTGATAATTTTTGGAATCCAAGAGATTGTTGGAACTGGGAGATTGTGGGGAGAGGAGTTAAAGGAGCCTACATGTGCCTCTGAGCATGGTGAGAAGATGGGCACAATAATGTGTGTGGTAATGCTACTCTGTGCAAAAAATGGCAATCAAAACAATTTTCTCAAGCAGGGTTCATACTTGTCTGCTGTATTAACACACAAGAGACAACATTTGTGTCTGAAACTACATTTCAACTTTTAATGGAAATGTAATATATGGCAACACTGACCTGCATTGTTGTCCACTGTAGTGCAGGTGTATTGATACACTACAGTGCACCAGAGCAGGTAGCATGCATTACAGCAATACATATAGTGCACATGTGTATGTTGTATGAGTGTTTGTGTATGGGGGGGATTTTTTATTATTATTTATTTGTAAAATGTACTGTCACCAATAACTGACCTGCTTTGGGGATAAACCAGAGGTCTAAAGAGACCCCTAATGTTTTGCTTTTAAGATAGGGAATAAGACTGAGGACCCGGTTTCCTTCTTCTCTGCAGTCACTAACACTGAACCCAGAAATGTTTATGACTGAGAACTACCATGATAATTCACAATTGCCTATCATGTTTACCGATTCCTTCAGTTATATGTGTTCATTTAGAAACTGAAGGTACTCCACTCACCATTCTTAAGAGAAAAGTCAGCAGTGAGACAGAATGCTGATATCATCGCTGGTCAAGGCTGGAGGAGAACAGCAGTGCCAGAGAAGGACATACAGATCGGAGGGCACACAGTGGAAATTGGAGGGCACACAGTGGAAATTAGAGGGCACACAAGGGAGGAGACAGCAAACTTGGGAGGGTACACAAAGGAGATAGACTGCAAACAGTAGAGTAATGGCAACAACAGAAAGAGCACACTGTGGGGTGGGGGTGTTCGGGGTAGGGGGGGAGGAGCTCACATTTTTTTTTTTATGAATGGCTGCCATTACCAACTTGTAAATGGCTGATCACAGTTATTCACAAAATAGCTAAGTCTAGGGGATCCTTCTGCAATAAGCCCAGGGTTACCGAGTTGGCCTGCTGCAAGCAGGTCTGTACTGACACAACTCCTCCATTCAAGGCAGTAACATGGTTAAACCGTTTTACTCATAACCCAATAGCCTAATATACAGCATATTGCAAAGAAACTCATAACAAACCTCCAGATTCCTTTTTTTTAAGAAAAAAACGCCAAAGCATGGCACACTGTATTTATGATTTTTTTTCCTTTATGTGAGAAAACTATTAGAAAAAAATAGGTCAAAGTGTGTTAATTTGTATGGTGTCTAGGTATGAAAAAGTTCAATAAACTTTCATCTACATGTTTTCCTATTGTCAGTTGTTGATCGGTATGATTCCAGATTCTGACTGTGCTGCAGGATGTTGTGTGCATACATTATGTCACAACATGAAATTGCCAATGCCCTGCAGTATAACACCTGTATGTCCTATTTGCAGCATTGGCATTTAGCACTGCATGAAGCCTGGCACAGACTTGTAGTGCCAACTCTGGTTATGCAATCGCAACAAGTCATTTCCCTCTCTACACTATCCAATTCAAGATGCTCTCCTTGTTATCATGAAAACATCACAAGTAAGCCTGCCAAGTTCTTATTGCAGTCACCGATCAATCGCTTCCAATGGTAATGAAGGAAAGCAAGATTTTTCCAGGGGCTTTAGCTAAAGTGCCTTAAGGCCAGAGACTAATCAATAAAACATCACTACAGATGCATCCAAGCTGGAGTCTCCACCGCCTTGGGGGGAACTGACGTTCGGCCTTTCAACTAACATTTTTGATGATTATTCTAGTAGTTTTTTATTGCAAGATGCAAAGCTGTTTTAAACTACACAGTTCTTGCCAGCTATTGGCTTGCTGTCACTCCTGTTTATATTCACTTCCAGATTTCGAGAATGCATTAAAAGTGCAATCCCTGATATGCTGCTGCTTATAAAAAGTCACATCACTTTTAAGAAAGCACAGAATATTCACAGATCCCTTGCCATTAACCAGGGCACAAATCAAGTATAAAACCTGTTCTACATTATTCAAGTGCAGTCAAAGCCTGGATGTAAAGTTTAAGTATGTATGTCTGAATTACATTAAAGATCAGCTTTGCACTTATATATGTTGGCAACCTATTAACTGCCTTGCTACACTTGGAAATGCAGAACTTCAAAACTCCAATCTCATTAAAAGTATGTTCACAAGGGGGTCAAAACCAAATATTCAGTGCACATTGCTAAAAACAAGTGTTCTCTTATGGATACAAAAGACCAATTTTAATATAAGTAGCAAAAATAAGGGTACACATACTATACATAATTGTAGAAGTTTATCATATGCGTTTGCTTAGTGTTGCACTATTTTTGGAATGATGTAAACTTAAAGTGTTTGTTAACCCCCAAAAAAATTAATATCCTGGTGTCTTAAAGCAGATTAAACAGCACAGTGCTTGTGCTGTGTAATCTGCCCCTCAGAGGGAGATCACGGCTCCTCCTGCAGAAGCAATCCATCGGAGTTGGAAAGCGGCCACGAGTCATGTGACCGGCCTGAAGAAATCTGAAATCGGAGATCGGTATTTACACTGATCGTTTTTTTAAATTACACACATAGTGTGCTATGCCAGGCTCTAATAGAGGGTCTGACATAGACTTATACAAATGGGTTCACAAACACTTTAAACATTCCGAGGTATTCAACAGCTACTGTATCTCAGCTTTACTCTATGGCTAAAAAGAGAGAAGCATGGTGGAAGCATAATGAGGTATGAAGGGCCGTGTCAAACTTGACATTTTGTAGCAACAATTAATTGTTGATCCAAATTGCTAGTGCCAGTGAAAAACAGCAATTTGTAGCTAGCAATATAAACACTATAGCCACTGGCGATTTGTTGCTGGGAACCAGATTTTCACTGCTATAGTTCAAGTTTGTGCTACATCATTGTGGTAGTATTCGCTACTACACATCGCTTTCCTTCAGCGATTTGTAGCTAGGCCATAGAGGTAAATGCTAGCAACAACAGCACTACAATCTGCCTGCTTTCATGAAACACTACATAAACTCAATCACTGAGCAACTGAGTTAAAGGTCATTGTAAAATTATGGAGTTAGCTATGCCATAGAAAATTAGGATTTCCATAGTAAAAAAAAAAAAAAAAGGTTGATACAAAATCAGCAGCGACATGGATCAGGGTGTATGAACACATATTTATTGTAGATGTCAATGCTATCCAGGGTTCCAAAGCTATTATTAACCACTCAAGGTCTGCCCTATAGCAATTTTACTGGGGTGGCACCTGTGTGACGGATCTGGTATGCATGATTTGACTCTTCCGGGTAGAGAGCACGCACGCGTGATTACACACAGCGGAAGTTAGGCAGAGAGACAGAATGGCGATGTAAACAAGGCATATTGCCGTTCTGACAGGAAGGAAGGGATGGATTTTGTGTCCCTTCTTTGCATGGGGATAAATAAATTCCATCTCTTCCCCCTAGTAAAAGCACCTCACACAGTATAGTAAAACACTTGCTAGGCACACAGTTAACCACTTGATCACCCCTGATGTTAACTCCTTCCCAGCCAGTGTCATTAGGATAGTGACAGTGTATATTTTTTAACACTGATCACTGTATTAGTGTCACTGCCCCCCAAAAAGTGTCAGTAAGTGTCAAAATGTCCACTGCCATATTGCAGTCCACTATAAGTCACTGATTGCCGCCATTACTAGTAAAATAAAAATAAAAAATAAAGATATCCCATAGCTTGTAAACACAAGGCAATCAACTTTTGCACAAACCAATCAATATACGCTTATTGTGATTTTTTTTACCAAAAATATCTAGCATATTGGCCTAAATTTATGAAGAAATTAGATTTTTTCTTTTTTTTAATTGGATATGTTTTTAGCAGTAATATATATATATATATATTTTTTTTTTTATTTTTTTTTTTTTTTTTGTTGGTCTTTTTTTGTTTATAGTGCAAAAAAATTAAAAACGTAGAGGTGATCAAATATCACCACCAAAAGAAAACTCTATTTGTGGGAAAAAAGGACATACATTTTATTTAGGTACAGCATTGCATGACCGCGCAATTGTCAGTTAAACGCAGTGCTGTATCACAAAAAAAGGCCTGGTCATGAAGTGGGGTAAACCTTCCGGAGGTCAAGTGTTTAAAAAAACTGCCTGATATACAGGATATCTCTGTTCACTTCTGTTTGGCTTGTCCGTGAATGGCCAGAAAGATAGATCGCCAGGTATCATGGTATTTTGCTTTGTTTTTTTATGTTTGAAAATTTTTATTAAAGTTTTACAAACTTAACAAAAAGATATCCAATACAACTGCATAACAATGTGAAGTATACAGGCATGTCATTGAACAGGTAAGTACAATAATCACATTCGCTCGGCAACGCAGCCTTGGATGTCGTACCAGACAACAGGTACCCGTCCCGTCTGCCCAGGGAACAACTTGCCCCGGCACACCAGCCGATCTTCAAAAGGAATCCGAATTGGGGATACTCCGCGACTCCCAAACTCCCAGGAGCCCCAAATGGGATCCTGCTGCACCCCAGGAGCTGGGAGTACAGAGACGCCCCAATGTGTATATGGCTAGGTCCAGGATCAGAACTGGAGTGGCGGGGCAAAGCCCTTCACATATTGAAATACAGACTTCGGATGTAACATACTATACCGGTCAGGTTATGCGCAGGAAATAGCGGTTCGCCAAGAGAGGCGACAGAAAAGGATAGAGAAGCACAATGGGGAGGGAAGAAACGAGTGAGGGGACAGGAAAGACGAGAGGAAGGTGGTGTTCTGTCTGTCAACTTGAACAGTGCGTGATCTAACTGCCCGGAGGTACTCCCGGTATAAGGGAGATGTTGCAGAGGGTAGCCCAGGGTTCCCAGATGGCTCTAAACTTCTCGGTAGAGTCATTGAGCTTGGCAACAATTTGTTCCTGGACCATGACCCAGGTTACCTTACGTTTAAACAACCTAAAAGAGATGGTATCTGCCTTCCAGGCTTTGGCTATTGTCATTTTGGCTCCTAGGCATAGAAACAGTGCTAGAGCCTGTGAGGCTTTGGATAGGTCTGGGATAGGGAAATTAAGCAACGCCCACCTAGGGTGAGGCATAACAGTGGTACCTGTAAGCGAGCTTATGGAACGGAATACTTTCTTCCAGAACGACCGTATGCGAGGACATGTCCACCACACATGGACCATAGAGCCCTCAAGACCGCAGCCTCGGAAGCAAACTGATGATGTACCTGGGAAAAGTATTGCCAGCCTGGAAGGGACATAATACCACCTCAGTAAAACTTTCAAGCTGGCTTCAACAAGGGAGACATTGAGGATACCTTTGTATGCTCTTGTAGAAGCCCGATACCATGTCGCAGAGTCCCAGGAGTCGTCCAAGTCGTCCTCCCAGGCCCTTGCATAAGAGGGTATAGACTGTTTAGTCATAAGTGCCGTATAGATCAGTGAAATGCCTCCCCTCTGATCTGCCGTGTTGATACGCCAGTGTTCAAATGGGGTAATGTTAGGTGGAAGCGGTTTGGTGGTCCAGATGGAGTGTAAGAAGTGGGAAATTTGTGTGAACCTATAAAGTTCTGAGTCGGGCATGTCCAATTTCTTCCGACAGTGTTGCAATGTGATGGGTCCTGAGTGGGAGAAGAAGTGTCCGATACGGTACAGGCCCTTGTCAGTCCACCATTTAAAGGCCCCAATGTCCATCCCCGGTGGAAAGTTAGGATTATGAAAGATGTGCATTAGGGGTGTCAGAGGAGAGATTATGGTATTAAGGGAGAAAAGTTTGGTGCAAAGCGCTATAGAGTGCGACAGGGTGGGAGCCATGACAGCTGGTCTATGTTTCGGGGAACATCCCAAAAGGAAGTCAATAGTATGCAATGGTGTAGCCTGCCTTTCCATACTAAGCCAGTCTGGTTTATTATAACTAGAGTAAGCTAACGATAATTGTGCCAGCCGAGCCGCCTGGTAGTAAGCCCAAAGGTTGGGAAGACCTAACCCTCCTTGCGTCTTTAGTCTGTAGAGCGTATCCGAAGGACATCTGTAGCCTTTCTTACCCCAGATAAATCGTAGTATGTCTGACTGCGTTTTAGTGAGGAAACTTTTGGGCAAGGGTATTGGCAATGAGCGAAATAAGTTTTGGTATTAGGGTCATTTTTACCGCATGTATTCTGCCCAGCCAGGATAGACCACATCTGGACCACCTCTCCATGTCCTGCAAACATTTATGCACCATGGGGGGATAGTTTGAGCGGAAGAGGCCTTCAATATTTGGGGTAAGCTTGATACCCAGATACAGAATCTGGTTTGTAGCCCAGGCGAAAGTAAAGTTATCTTTGAGTTGTTTGAGGAGATCCGGCGGGAGAGTTACGTTCAGAGCCAGAGATTTGGTCATATTAACGCGTAGTCCTGACGCCCCACTAAATTCCTCCAGGGTTTGAAGTATCACAGGCATGGAGATCAGTGGGGAGGTGATGAAGAGAAGGAGATCATCCGCGTATAACGCGCATTTATGTTCGTGGGGGCCGCAAGAAACCCCTTTAATATCATATTATATATTTAATATTAACCAGGATCTCTCCAGACTGTTCCTTCTCCAAAGTCCTGCAAAAACTTCTACCAATTATTTTGGTTCCTTAGCACTTGTTTAAGTTCTCTTTTCCCTCCCCCTACTTCCTATAGCATTACTTCTTGCACATAGCTTATGAACCAGTCCAAATAGGTATTTTAGCATATGAATAGGGGAAGCTTAGCTTGTAAAAACAAGACATGGGAGGTTATTTATGAAAGGCAAATCGACTTTGCACTACAAGTGCAAAGTGCACTTGAAATTGCACTGAAAGTGCACTCGGAAGTGCAGTCACTGTAGATCCGAGGGGGGCATGGAAGGAAAATAAAAAACAGCATTTTAGTATGCACATGATTGGATGATAAAAATCACTAAAATAGCCATAGCAACACACATGGATATTCTGGATGATTGAGTTTCCTAGAAAGTATTGAAACCAAAGAAGGGAGAAGATTTCCCTTGCAAAGACATTTCTACAGAAAAAAATAAATACACTTTTATTTGGGATAAATACATTATAAAATAATTACATTTGATTTAACATATTTCTAATGCAGCATTTATTCATGTGTTATCCTTTTTGGCTAATGTTTGCCCTTGTAATTGTTGAAGACTGGACAAAATAGGGCCTTATAAATTTTGACAACTCTTCTAAGATAGACAAAAATTTTCAGAGTTCAAAGATCCATGTATGCAATGTATGAAAACTGTTCTTGAAATACCACAAAAAACTCAAAGATTTATCCAAAAACAATGTTGCATAAACACAATGAAATCCTATAAGATTCGGATTAAGAAACAGGCAGCATAAAAACACACAATAAAAAAAAAACTGGAGCAATAACAACAACACAGCAGCTCAGCGCCAAAGGTGAATACAAATGTAATACAATTCTTGTATATGCATTTTTTTGGATGGGAGGGGTCGTGAAAAAAATAATTTAACAGAAACCACTCCACTTTGGATTTTAGTATCCATTTACATAGCTTCAACAAATGCTCAAGGAAAATATGTGTAGCGGCCATAACCCCTTGAGGGGCGGCCTTGTTTTCTTGGGCTTACCAGTTACCTCCTCGCGGCTTGTCGACGACTGTCTAGGGGTTCCCAGGGTTAGTACCCAACGACTTCAGATGCTGACACATAAAAGTCCTTTTCAAGGTTTTCATTTGCAGTGGTAACATCCAACATAACACAGTCTCTTTTAGGAATAGAGGGCACGGGTGATGAAACTCAGACACTTTTAACTGCTGACATCCACTGAATGTCTCTAATCAACCCAGAGAGTAGCCACTCGCAGCTGGGTGCTTCACTGCCAGATAAATCTCTAGCCAGAGATTTAGCAGCCAACAATGTGATCCGGAAACTTTGCAAAAGTCTCTGCCACAGACTATAAATGTAACTGAAGATGAAAAGGAACCCTTCTCACAGTACCTGGAACTTTCTCTATCTCCTTGGTAGCCCTGTGGAAGTGTGGATTCTGTAGTGTCCATACAACTCAGTTTCCAGGCTCTTACCGAGTAGCCAGCTTGTTGGCCCTCCTCCGAAGAGTCCTCCCCTGGTCACTTGTACGAGCTGCCGTGTCCCTCCAATACCGAGGGACGCCTTGAATCCTCCTTCAGTTACTGGGCCTCGGACTAGCCAGTTCCAAGACTCAGGAACAGACGGATCCTTCCCCGAGACCATGCGGGCCTCTGGGGCTGGTCGGATTGACCATGCTTGCGGGAAGGCAAACGCCCCTCGGCCCGGGACCCCTCGCAGGGCTACCCCGGTCCAGAACCAGGAATCAAAAGCTGCGGTCGAACCCCCGAACACATGACTTCAGCATCTTAAGTACCCCTTCCCAGACTACGCAGCAGGGCCAGACGCACCAACTGATTGGCTCCAGGAAAGATTGATACCTAAGACGTCGAACCAGGCCTGGTTCTTAACCTGTCATGGGTGCCTCACTGCACCAATGACCAGGCAGAACCCTAGCCCAGCCCAGCCAGACTGATGCCGAAGCAAACCTGTACAATTAACCCTCAGAACCCCATTACTGTTCTGAGGGAAAAAAAAAAATTTCCATTTATAGCACACACTTGTTGAAGTGTGACCGCTACATATGCATAAAGGGTATTTCCACTTTTGCAGTCAAATATGAGAAAAGTCCACTATATGTTTGAAAAAAATGAAAAATAAATATTACCTTCTTTAGGTGTTTGCTTTGAGAAGGCCTCAGGCAGACTTTTTTATATACTCTCCTTTTTTTAAAAAGGTTTTCTTTATGCCAGTGAAATGTGGTCCTCGATAATGCAGAGAATGTCACTACCATGATACTGTCACAAAGGATTTCTACATCATTATTTCATGGATCCAGGGCACTGTGCTGATAGCTTCCTTTATGGTTGGGTCCACAAAGCCCTGCATTCCAAGTAGTGGGTTAAATGACCCTGACATTATTCAGCCTAAAGGAAGACTGGAACTATATCTCAGCTCTGATGAGTCTATGGAGAAGAGTGTCAGAGAGGAAGTAAGTATGGAAGCAAAAGCTGCATTTTTTCATTTTAAAATCAGTGGTCAACTATTTTAAAAGGAAACATAAATTAGGCTTTAACAGTGGCTGACAATTAGTTTTAAAACAAACCTGTGCTTTTCTCATGCCACACTCCCCAGCCACACATACACATTTTTTACTCCTTCAATACTCTGGTAAGCCCTGGGTGCAAGGAAATAGACCCCTATGTAAGCTCTGAGTGAGGCTGGGTTCACACTGGTGCACAGAGCGGCTCACAGATAAGGGTCTGGTGGGTCCCTGTTCACCGTTCCAGGTCCGATTTAAGTCAGAATTTTTGGCTGAATTTGAACCTGAAATAGACCAGAAGACACACAGGACTCCTGTGCAATTTGCATCAGAGCCTCTCCGGAGATGTGTGAACCGGCTCCATTGAGAGCCGGTCACAATCTCCAGACATGTGAATTGAATGTGGGGAAACCCGCATCCAATTCGCAATAGTGTGAACCCAGCCTTAGTCTAGTATCCGTATGTTTTCTGTATACCTCACAATACATTTAAGCTCCGTACACATTTATATTGTTCAATGGCTATCCATATGCAATTATGCATATTTGGTGCCCCCTACCATAAATTATAATACAAGCAGGAGTCACCAAAGAGTCCTATGATCATGTAACTACATAAGACTATGGGTGTTGGTAGGTGCAACATGCTTTTTTTTATATATATAATACATTTCGAAGGCTGTTAAGGCCTGGTTATACTTTTTACATGTCCTGACGAAGTTCCACCACTGGAACGAAATATGTAGATGCAGACGCAGGGATTTTCTCTCCCCCCCCATTTGTCATCTGCCACGACCACCCCATCTTTACAGAGCGCTCTAGTATTTTAACATTGTGGCTCATTCATCTGACTGTGTATTGAAGAGACCAGCCACTTATGATTGGATCAGCTGAACAGCACATGGCGCATAGCAGTGAAGTATCAGGAAACTAGTAGGACTCAATTCCACACAGGAGATTGGAGAGACCAGCTACACAGGACTGGAACAGCCAACCATGCAGAGCATGTGAATTCTGGCAGGATTTCATCATACATAGGAGAGCTGTATTTTCTGGGAACAGCAGTTGGACATTATTCACCTGGAGGGGAGCACGAACGAAGGGCCATGAGTACTTATGACACCCACACATGTGAGTCAATGTTCCCTGATGGTACTACTGCAAGGTTGAGGTTACCTGTTTTTTGTTGGGAATCTCCCGTTTTATTACTCACCTTTGTCGGCCCTCTAGCCTCTGCTAATAGTACGCTCCTTATGAATGTATATCATGCTGATATAACTGCTTTACATGTGTAGCACTAACCCCCGAAGGAGCTGCTGGTTTGATTTGGGCCTGCACTCTGCTAATGAACCCCACTAACTTGAATCAGTCCCCTTGACACAGCTGTGGTGCAATACAATACAGTACAATATAATATAACACAATACACCTGTATTGTCACCTCAGGATCCACTGGCTCCACCTGCTGGGAGAAAACAATACTCCACACAACGGGGTACTTAACCAAAGTATATTTTACTATAAGTATTGGAAAACAGGTGATTACAATAATTGTGCCGTCATCCCGACATAGAATGACGGGACAATGAATTTTGATATAACAATTATAAACAATATAATTGCAAGGGAGCTCCCCCTATTTTTATAGCTATGTGTGAGATCTCATTAAAAGTGCTCAGTCTTCTTGTCTTTTGTTAGCTATGAATATTTTCTTATTTGTAATCCAAGAGGTAAAGTAATTAAAGTTGAGTTAAAGATGATCCTGGTGTTTCTTCCGTAACTATGATACAATGCTTGAGATGCAATAGCAAATAGGCCTTATGCCTGCCTAGCGTCAGTTGCTATACTCCTCCTCCGTAGGCCTGTATATCTGGCTAAGTGCAAAAGTTTAATAAACTGTGGGCCGCAACCCGCTCACCAACTGGATCGGAGCTCGGTATGGTAACTTTGGTCCGGTGTTTGTAACTTGCTTCTCTGTCAGCCGGCTCCGTCACTCCGTTCCACTCTGCTGGGTGAACCCAGTCCTCCGATGCTCAAGGAGTGTCTCTGGATCTCTCCAATCCGGTCACTGTGTCTCTGGCACCGTCAGGTCACTCACACAATAGATCGGAGTTGCGCTCCACAATGGCTGTAGGCCGCTTCTTCTGGGAGAGTTGAGCGGACCCCTGGATGTTCGGGTTCGGCGGGTTCGGCCGAACTTCGGATAAAAAGTCCGGGTTCGGGACCGAACTTGACCCGAACTTGACCCCGAACTCCGAACCCCATTGAAGTCAATGGGACCCGGACTTTTGAACACTAAAATGGCTGTAAAAAGGTCATGGAAAGGGCTAGAGGGCTGCAAATGGCAACAAAATGTTGTTAAGAGCATGGCAAGTGATCTGCAAACAAATGTGGATAGGGAAATAACTTAAAATAACATAAAAAAATAAAAAATAAAAATAAAATGCTGGAGGCCCCCTTCTCAGCAGAAGAGGTACAGGAAGTCATTAAGAACCTCAGAAACTCAGCGGCATGATGCCGCACATATGGTGGGAATACCCCAGAATACGCACTTTCTGTAAAAAATTATTAACTTTCATCAGGAGACTGGGTGGGAGACAATGTGAAGGAACCGGAGGCACTGTCAGCAACCCAATCTACTATCGCCTGTACTTGTCCTGGCCTCAACATTCGTACAGCCTCATTAGGCGCGCCAAAATACCGCTGCAGGCTCTGTCGCCTACTCGCACCTGAGGAAGGTGTTTCACTAGTGCGTGTAGCTGGCACAGATCGACCACGTCCTCTCCCTGCAACAGGAGCGCCACCAGCAGCACCACGACCCGGGCCATGTCCCCTTTTTGATGATCTCCTCATATTTTCAAAATTTATGATCTCGCCCTAAATGGGTGTTTTTGTCAATAGCAGAATACACGTACCGTGTCTAAAGCGTTTATGAACACGCAGAAAATGCTATTGGGAAGAAAAAAAAAAAATGCAAAATTAATTTTTTTTGCAATGTTTTTCCAATATCAGAATAAACGGATAGTGTCTAAAGCGTTTATGAAAATGCAGAAAATGCTATTGGGGAAAAAAAAACACTGCAAAATTAAATTTTTTTGCAATGTTTTTCCAATATCAGAATACACGGATAGTGTCTACAGCTTGTATGTATGAAAACGCAGAAAATGCTATTGGGGAAAAAAAAACACTGAAAAATAAAAAAAATTTGCAATGTTTTTCCAATATCAGAATACACGGACAGTATGTAAAGCGTTTATGAAAACGCCGAAAATGCTATTGGGGAAAAAAAAACACTGCAAAATTAAAATTTTTTGCAATGTTTTTCAATATCAGAATACACGTATAGTGTCTACAGCGTGTATGTATGAAAACGCAGAAAATGCTATTGGGGAAAAAAAAACACTGCAAAATAAAAAAAATTTGCAATGTTTTTCCAATATCAGAATACACGGACAGTATGTAAAGCGTTTATGAAAACGCAGAAAATGCTATTGGGGAAAAAAAACACTGCAAAATTAAATTTTTTTTGCAATGTTTTTGCAATATCAGAATACACGGATAGTGTCTACAGCGTGTATGTATGAAAACGCAGAAAATGCTTTTGGGGAAAAAAAACACTGCAAAATTAATTTTTTTTGCAATGTTTTTCCAATATCAGAATAAACGTATAGTGTCTAAAGCGTTTATGAAAATGCAGAAAATGCTATTGGGGAAAAAAAAACACTGCAAAATTAAATTTTTTTTTTGCAATGTTTTTCAATATCAGAATACACGGATAGTGTCTAAAGCGTTTATGAAAACGCAGAAAATGCTATTGGGGAAAAAAAAAACACTGCAAAATTAAATTTTTTTGCAATGTTTTTCCAATATCAGAATACACGGACAGTATGTAAAGCGTTTATAAAAACGCAGAAAATGCTATTGGGAAAAAAAAAAACACTGCAAAATTAAATTTTTTTGCAATGTTTTTGCAATATCAGAATACACGGATAGTGTCTACAGCGTGTATGTATGAAAACGCAGAAAAAATGCTATTGGGGAAAAAAAAAAAAAACACTGCAAAATTAAATTTTTTGCAATGTTTTTCCAATATCAGAATACACGGACAGTATGTAAAGCATTTATGAAAACGCAGAAAATGCTATTGGGAAAAAAAAAACACTCAAAATTAAATTTTTTTTTGCAATGTTTTTGCAATATCAGAATACACGGATAGTGTCTACAGCGTGTATGTATGAAAACGCAGAAAATGCTATTGGGGAAAAAAAAACACTGCAAAATTTAATTTTTTTGCAATGTTTTTCCAATATCAGAATACACGGACAGTATGTAAAGCGTTTATGAAAACGCAGAAAATGCTATTGGGGAAAAAAAAACACAGCAAAATTATTTTTTTTTGCAATGTTTTTGCAATATCAGAATACACGGATAGTGTCTACAGCGTGTATGTATGATGTATGTATGAACACGCAGAAAATGCTATTGGGAAAAAAAAAAAAAAAAAAAAGCAAAATTAAATTTTTATGCAATGTTTTTCCAATAGCAGAATACACACAGACTATGGTGTATCTCTTAGTATATGCAGTGTTGGTCCTAATGGTGCACTGAGCTTGCAGGTAAAACTTTTATATTTTGTCTGGCACTGGCCTCATGGCACTGTTAAAAGACTGTGCACTGCACCCCAGCCAGGGTACAATTGATTTAGGAATCTCTTCAATAATTCTCTCTGCCTCTTTCTCTTCCTTACTAAAGAAACTCCCTACTCTACTCTAGCTATGTAGATCGCTCACTGATCTAACTAATTAGAAGCAAAGTTAAGGAATGCTGACTGCTGACTGACTGACTGAATCACACTAACTCCTAAAATCCTCTCAGCAGCACAGGAACCTGTCTATAGCAGAATGACGCTGTGTGCTGTGTGTCTGGACTATATATAGAGGCTGGGTCACATGCTGCACTGCCCAATCACAGCCATGCCATTAGTAGGCATGGCTGTGATGGCTTCTAAGGGCACACTAGTGAAACGATCGTCGATTGGCTGCCCTGCAGCTGTTAAAAAGGCGCCAATACAGCGCCGAACACCGGACCCGAACCCGAACTTACAGCCAATAGTTCGGGTTCGGGTCCGGGTCCCGAACACCCAAAAGTCCGGTACGGACCCGAACTTTACAGTTCGGGTTCGCTCAACCATATTGTAGATATTAAAAGACAGGGGAAAAAAGTGTGCACGACAGATTAAATATCCTATATTCAAACAGTGTATATGCACAGGATAAGGTCGTAAGTTAAGGTGATTAGTACAAAGACAACCAGGTATAGTGTTTACATAGACATAGGCACCTAATGGATACTTCTAGCATTGTGGTAACATCACACTATTCTAGGGTTCATGGAAAATTTTGAGGCTTAACTCGTTGTTTAAGCCTCTAGGCGACAAAGTGCCTAGCCTGAATATCCATGACTTTTCTTTCCTAAGTAGGACCGTGTCAAAGTCACCTCTACGATTAGTCAAATTCAAAGCAAAGAACCCCTTTACTCTCAGGCCAGTGGGTTGCCCACCATGGTACTCTGCAAAGTGTTGTGCTATGGAAGTATCCTCCTTTTGCTTGATGCTCTTAAGGTGTTCACCAAATCTTACCCATAACTGATGTTTGGTTTTACCTACACACAGCTTTTTGCACGGGCACTTCATAATGTAGAGGACCCTCATTGTAGCACAGTTAATAAACTGTTGGATCTCATACTTGTGTAATCCTTCAGAGTCGGTGAAGGACTTAGTGCGATCAACATAGCTACACATCCAGCAGTGGCTGCAGGGATACATTCCTTTCAGTCTTGGCAGGTCCGTGAGCCAATTCTTGTTTGGTGTTCAGACGAACTCGGACTGGACCAGGGTGTCATTAGGATTCCTGGCGCGTTTTGCGACCATATGGGGTCTTGAGCCAACTATGGCCTCCATACCATCAGAACGTGTAAGTGTATGCCAGTGATTTTCTAGGATCTTACCAATTTCATTCCACTGTTCACCACACTGGGTAATTAGCCTCACTTGGCCCTCTGGCACACCGATTGCTGGGCCTTGGGTACTTAGGAGATCAGCTCTAGTTCTTTGCCTGGCAATTTTCTTAGCCCTTCGAAGGGTACGGTGGGAGTAACCTCTTTCCCTAAAATGCCTATAGAGTTCCTCTGCCTCACGTCTGTAAACTTCCTCAGTGGAACAGTTCCTCCAAATCCTGAGGAACTGTCCCACTGGGACACCGCCATTTCCTTCCTGTACATTTATAACTGCTTTACACTCGGTCTCCTACACATCCTGTTATGGATCATCCAATCAGTTCATGATCTAATGACTGTCATGTGCAAGGCTCTTTCATACACCTTATGTTACCAGTGCAGCAGCTGGGCAATGTTTTTTTTAAATGTGAGCTCTTATTGTAGCCATTTGGTTTCCTTCTCTGCCATTGACTGATCTTTTTGACTGACTGGTTTTGTAGGTATGTGCTATATGAATGCAGGTATGCATCTCTGTCCCACCTAGTGCAGGTGCCTCATTCGTCCATTGTGGCTTTAAGGTGAAGCACCACACTTGGTGTCAACGAGTGCTACCTCTGGTTTCTGGTGGGGTGGTTTAGGGACCCTGGTGTGAGGGGAGTTTTTTGTTTAGGGGAGGGTGGGCTCAGCTCCATGTTGGGACTGCATCCATTCCCTTATAGCAAGGGTGATCCAGTCTGGGAGGGGTTTTTAGGGGGACTCAGGTGGTTGTTAGGATCTATGGGGATAGTTAGGGTGTTTATGCTTATGTATTCTGAGCCTACTGCTCAATATAATTTGTAGTTTACTCAATTTGGTGTGTAGTGTCTTCTTGTTTTTTATTTTTCCAATTTATTAACTGGTTATACCTAAGCCATCTGGAGACTGCTGGGAATCATATTGGAATGCCAGTAGAGCAGGATTACACAGCAGTGTGTGTAAGAAAAGTTTTCATACCAGGATCCTGCCTCTGGAAGGGAGTTCACACATACCCCCTAGTGGCAGGGCATGGAGATAAGCAAGCATTGCCTCAGACCTCCTGGTGATGGGGAGACTAAAAAGGCTGATTTTCTGGCTTTCAACAAGATCAAAGGGCCAGCTGGGGGACTAGAATGCTGACCCGGACCAAGGAACTTGCCTGCAGTGTAACATCGGCATCTGCTGGAGGATATTTAGGATAGCACCATAATTCCTGTGTCTGTGAGTGGCATAAAAGTGCGAGGGCCATCTATGATTACCCTCTTTCTTTCTTGTGTAATATACAGAACTCTGAGGTTGGAATTTTATTTCTATATGCTGTGTAATATTCTTTTCGATTTCTATGTTAGGGTTTTACTCTCTTTGTAAATAAATAATATATTTGCTTCTTTGAGCATTATGTTTATTATTATAGCTATTAATGTTTATGGTGTCACCATCAATATTATCAGAGCTTTACCAGAATAGCCCATCATAGGAACAGACAAAATAGTACATGTTTATAATTCAAGTAGGGGGAATCCATAACCCTCCATATTTATTTCAATGGGATAAGAACATATTGTGGTTGGTAAAACTCAAGGTAATTCATAATACCCTAAATAATTTATTTCTGGAAGTATGTTATTCCTTATACTAAAACTCAAACAGAATGGTTGACAGTGATAGCCATTCAATGATATACAACTGTGGCAACAGGCTGACTAACACTGATAGACAAAGACAGCCAGACAAAATCAGTGAGGGTCAAAACACCAAGTGGATGTTCTTTGAATTAATGCTGGATCAACTGTCAGTAAAAGCCAGCAGTATTTTTAAATGAAGTATTGGTTAATTTGACAGTAGTTTAACAGTTAGTGCCCATACTATATAAAGAGCAAGCTCTGATTTAAAAATACACTTTTTACACTGATGTTATTTACAGGAGGTAAGGGTTACATGCCAGAATAGCTGCTTGAAAATAATCATAGGCAAAAGCCAGCATGAAGTTATGAAAGACAGATGTTGTCAAACAAATCTATTTACTTTTTAAGAGGAAGTAAGGCGTCATAGCGAGAAGGGCATCCGAGGATATAGTATATCTGGACTCCTCTAGTATGTTTGACTCGATTTCTAAGATGATCTAAGTGTAAGATAAGGTCTAAATAAATTCAGCTTATACATGAATAGAAAACTGGATTGAATCTACATTTAGAGAAATTTGTTTATTGTTTGTACAGTGAACAGTCTAATGCCATGTACACACGGTCGAATTCTCGTCGGAAAAAGCTCTGATGGTTTTCCCGTCGGAAATTCCGACTGAATTTCGCTCAACCTGCCTTGCCTACACACGGTCACACCAATTTCCGATGGTCAATAACACTGCAGCATACAACACATTCGACGGCACTATAAAAGGGACGTTTAATGCTTCCGAGCATGCGTCGAATTGTTTCCGAGCATGCGTCAGAATTTTGCATGTCGGAATTGCATACACACGATCGGAAAATCCGATAGAAAGGTTTTCCTTTTGGAAAAATTAAGAACAGGTTCTCAATCCAAAGTCCGTCGGAAATTCCGACAGAAAAAGACAGATGGACATACACACGGTCAGAAATTACAATGAAAATCTCCCATCGGACTGTTTCCATCGGAAATTTCCGACCGTGTGTAAGCGGCATTAGTGTGTAAGATTATATTTATATACCCCTGTTACTGTGTTTGTAGATGACACAAACCAATATAGTGGTATAAAATCTTTTGCAAAATATATCTACATTCCAAGCTGACCTAGATGCACTGTTTACTTGGACAGATAAATCGCAAATAAGGTTTACTGTGGATAAATATAAAGACATGCACTAGGAGGTAAAAATAAATGCATGCATCAATCTGAGAAGGGTAGTAAGCAGGCCTGGACTGGGACAAAAAATAGGCCCAGGCATTTTACACTGATCAGTCAACTTTTCCATAGACCCGGTAAGGGGGGTGTCGGTAGACATTTGTGGGGGTGGCTGGTGTCCGTCATCCACACTGTAATGTGCAGGGACACTGTTATATAAAGGGAACTGCACTGTAAAGGTGTACTGCAATGATTACAGTGCCCTTTTACAGTGCAGTCCCCTTTATATTACAGTGTCCCAGTCCTATTGTGGCCATACAATGCTAGTACTGTCTGCCTCCTCTTGTGCCCACACTGCCCAGTGACATTGACCTGCTCTCTTTCTGGTGCTGGACAGCATGGCACTCTCTCTCTCTGGTGGTGCGGTACAGCATGGCTCTCTCTCTCTTGTGGTGTGGGTACAGCGTGTCTCTCTCGGCTGGTGTCTGTACAGTGTGGCTCTCTCTCTCTGGTGGTGCGGTACAGCGTGGCTCTCTCTCTCTGATGGTGCAGGTATAGCATGGCTCTCTCTCTCTGGTGGTGCGGGTACAGCGTGGCTCTCTCTGTTGGTGTGGGTACAGCGTTGCTCTCTCTGGTGGTGTGGGTACAGTGTGGCTCTCTCAGGTGGTGTAGGTACAGCATGGCTCTCTTTCTGGTGGTGTGGGTACAGCGTGGCTCTATCTGGTGGTGCTTGGGCTATTAGTTCCCCCAGCACAGTCCTCTCTTTTCTTTTTCATCTTCAAATAGTTTGAAGAAACACTGAGGTCAGTGTGAAATGCACGCGTAACCTTCTGGGTTCGGACACTCTGTCTTTGTTGGTTGTTTATTGCTATTTTTTGGAATAAAATCGTTGGAATGTTCCTGTGGCATGCAGCCATTCTTTTCTCCCTATTGATCGTTGGTGACAGGCCGTGGCTTGCACCCAGCGCATTCAGACTGTAGTGACTGCTCTCCTGGAGCAGCTTCTTCCTTGTTTGAATCAACTGATCATCAACATGCCAAGGAGCGGGTGGCCCCAGCCCACCGGGCAAATGCCCGGTCTGCCCTGTGGCCAGTTTGGGCCCCGTAGTAAGTAGATCAAAGATGGAAAAGGATGTTGACAACCTTGTAGGTCATAGACTAAATAACAGCAAGCAATACCAATCTGCACATCCTAAGCTACCAATCTTCTTTATCATATCAAAAATCGTACTCAAGAGGGAAATAAATAATAATTTAGTAACTAATCAGTTAGTAAGATGTCAACTTGGATATGCCAAACTGGAAAAGGTGCACAGAAGTGCAACTAATTTCATTCAGGCATGGAGGATTTCAGCTACAAGGAAAGATTGAACTGAACTGAATTTCTTTATCCTTCAGAAGCATCAGCTAAAAGAGGACATGACCTTGCATACATATAAAACTAGGCCATGTAAAAATTCAGTGGAAAGTTGTTCACTTTAAGGTCATCACACTTCAAAACCGAGGGCACTCCAAGTCCATGTTCAGAAAGGGTTCTATTCTGTGAAAATATTGACTAGTTAACTGGTTGTAGCTAATTAAGCAGATTGTTTTACAAGGGTGTGGATCCATTCCTTAAAGCACTACCATGAGATTGCAATGAATCTCTAGGGTTTGCAAAGTTCAAAAAGTGACACCTTTTGGTGAGAAAGTATAGTCTTATTCTATAGCCCCAGAGCAGCTGAGTCCCAAGAGCCAATAATTGAATTTGATAATCCAGCTTCCTTTCTATAAAGGGGTGGGTTTACAGCAACCATATTGTTAATGTGTGTTGGAACTCTATGTAGGTAAAGATACTATTTTTGTATTTTTTCCTACAAATAGTAAGAATTAAATAACAAGTTTCACCTTTAGACTTCAATGGGGTTCACCGAAAAATTCTCAAACTTCAAACTTTGAGTTCATCCCTAACAGCTACTAAGTTTTATAAGAAATTACTTATAGATTGTTGATCCAGGGAGCATCCGATTACCTCTGGGAATCAAGATGGAATGTTTCCCTATTATAGTTAATTTAGCTAGTCTGTATTATGCCGCGTACACACGTTCGGACTTTGTCCGCCGGACCTAGTCGGGCGGATTGTCCGCCGGACCAAGTCCGGCGGGACTTCCCCACACACGCCGGACTTCCGAGCGTGTGACTTGCCCACACACGCCCGGACTTTTCCGGCGGACAATCCGCTGGACAAAGTCCGCGGGACTTTTGAAAATGAACGGACTTGCCCACACACGGAGCAGTCCGTTCATTTCGAACAAAACTTCAGGTACGTAGCTAGCGTAGGCAGTAAATGCCGGCGCGCTAGCTCCGTCACCTGGCATGGATTTAAAGGGAATCCCCACGCCGAAAAACGGCGTGGGGGTCCCCCCCAAATCCATGTCAGACCCTTATCCGAGCACGCAGCCCGGCAGGCCAGGAAAGGGGTGGGGACGAGCGAGCGCCCCCCCCCCTCCTGAGCCGTACCAGGCCGCGTGCCCTCAACATGGGGGGTGCCCTGGGGAAAGGGGGGCCGTGCGGCCCCCCCCCCACCCCAAAGCACCTTGTCCCCATGTTGATGAGGACAAGGGCCTCTTCCCGACAACCCTGGCCGTTGGTTGTCGGGGTCTGCGGGCGGGGGCTTATCGGAATCTGGGAGCCCCCTTTTATAAGGGGGCCCCCAGATCCCGGCCCCCCACCCTATGTGAATGAGTATGGGGTACGATGTACCCCTACCCATTCACCTAAAGTGTAAAATGTAAAGTAAAGAAACCACACTTTTGAAAAAATAATTTATTGCACTGCTCCGGGGGTCTTCTTCCGTCTTGGGGGTCTTCTCGCCGGACTCCTCCGCCATTTACGTAGCTCTTTTACCGAGCGGAGAAGTCCGGCTACCTTCTTCATCGTTGCCGCCGTCGTCTGCGGGTCTCGATCCGCCTTCGGGGGTCTTCCGGTGTCTTCCGGGGTCTCTTCTGTTCTTGCCGCTGTCGTCGCTTTCTGCGCCGCCTTCTTCTTCCGCCTTCTTCTTCTTCTTGTTGTTCTTCTTCCTCCGATGTTGACACGTCGCTCTCTCTGGCCGGAATGGCAGAGCCGCGCTGTGCTGGGACTTATATAGTGACAAGGGGACAGGGTCACATGCTCATGTCACATGGTGACCCCGCCCCCTTGTGATGTCACAGTCCCGGAGGATGCTGGGACTGTGACATCACAAGGGGGCGGGGTCACCATGTGACATGAGCATGTGACCCTGTCCCCTTGTCCCTATATAAGTCCCAGCACAGCGCGGCTCTGCCATTCCGGCCAGAGGGAGCGACGTGTCAACATCGGAGGAAGAAGAAGAACAAGAAGAAGAAGAAGAAGGCGGAAGAAGAAGGCGGCGGCGCAGAAAGCGACGACAGCGGCAAGAACAGAAGAGACCCCGGAAGACCCCCGAAGGCGGATCGAGACCCCCAGACGACGGCGGCGACGACGAAGAAGGTAGCCGGACTTCTCCGCTCGGTAAAAGAGCTACGTAAATGGCGGAGGAGTCCGGCGAGAAGACCCCCAAGACGGAAGAAGACCCCCGGAGCAGTGCAATAAATTATTTTTTCAAAAGTGTGGTTTCTTTACTTTACATTTTACACTTTAGGTGAATGGGTAGGGGTACATCGTACCCCATACTCATTCACATAGGGTGGGGGGCCGGGATCTGGGGGCCCCCTTATAAAAGGGGGCTCCCAGATTCCGATAAGCCCCCGCCCGCAGACCCCGACAACCAACGGCCAGGGTTGTCGGGAAGAGGCCCTTGTCCTCATCAACATGGGGACAAGGTGCTTTGGGGTGGGGGGGCCGCACGGCCCCCCTTTCCCCAGGGCACCCCCCATGTTGAGGGCACGCGGCCTGGTACGGCTCAGGAGGGGGGGGGCGCTCGCTCGTCCCCACCCCTTTCCTGGCCTGCCGGGCTGCGTGCTCGGATAAGGGTCTGGCATGGATTTGGGGGGGACCCCCACGCCGTTTTTCGGCGTGGGGAGTCCCTTTAAATCCATGCCAGGTGACGGAGCTAGCGCGGCGGCATTTACTGCCTACGCTAGCTACGTAACCTGAAGTCACGTGCTAAATGAACGGACTTGCCGATGAGCGGCAAGTCCGTTCATTTTAAAAAGTCCGGCGGACTAGCCTACTAACGGCGGGATTGTCCGCTGGACTGCCCAGTCCAGCGGATAATTTTAAAACAAAACTTAAAACTTAGTCCGCCGGACTTTTGGCGCCAAAAAGTCCGCCGACGCCCACACACGAGGGGATTGTCCGCTGGACTTGAGTCCAGAGGATAATCCCGCGGGATTGTCCCTTCGTGTGTACGCGGCATTAGAGTTTGTTTTAGCTGCAGCTCTGTTTTTATTCTTTTTGTCTAAGCAACATACACTTATTTAGGGTTTAGCGCGGTGTCACTCCTATTATTTTCAAATATATATATTTGCCTATAAATTATTTAAATCAACTAGCTTATTGTAAATTTAACCCCTTCACGCCTACCGTACTGAAAAATGCAACCTCACTGGACTGGATTTTTTTCCGTTGCATATCTCCCTTTGTGCTAATACCGGGTCACCTGATAGCTGTGATAGCCTCTGATTAGCTATCACAGTGATCAGTCACTGTGTAGTTTGTCCCCATGTTTCTTTCTCTGCAATTCCTTGCAGAGAAAAATAAAATAATAGTAATAACAAAAAAATGTAATAAATAAATAATATAAAAAAAAAAAATAGATCGAGGTTAGATCTAGGTCAGTGCCAGGGTTAGTGTTTGGGACAAGGTCAGGATCAGAGGTCAAGGGTCAGTATTTTCTTTTTGGACATGATTTTTTTTAATTAGTATCAGTGTCAGTTATTGTCAGTGTGTTTTAGTTAGGAATAAAAAAAGGCAAAATGTGCAAAATTGTTTTTCAATCAAATCCACCCAAAACAGAATGGAACAAGGTAACCACCCACACAACCCACTATACCAACAACCCATGGGCCAATATCCCAGACCCTGGAGAGGGGGGTTTAATCTAACGGACATAATATTCACTTAGGAAGAATTACTGGTATTAGATAAGGGGATAAAATATGCCCCAACAAGATTTTTTAACCAATTTGAGGCTTTTATCGATTTGCAGAAATTTATAAGGAAACTTAATCTAAAGAAGCACTTTGCAAATAAAGGGGAATCAGTACAACAACCAAGTACCACTGTATATTCACATAGCTCACTAAAAAATAAATCTACCTTTAATCCGAGATCCAATGGGAATAACCACATTAAGGTATTTAAACGCATGATGGAGAAAGAGATCAGGAATGTTAAACCACAGACATCAAACAAAATGGATAGAATCTGGCAGGATATCAAGAGAATAGAGAAGCAAAAAAATCTAGTAATAAGGCCTACGGACAAGGTGGGGGGGGGGGGGCGGGGGGACTGGTAATTCTAACCAAAAAGGAATATGGACTGGAACTGGACAGATTAGTAAAAGATCAAACCACCTACCAAGCCCTAAAGAAAAATCCCAATAGAGAATTTTAAAGAAAACTGAAGCAATACCTAAATAAGGGCATTGCTGATAAAATACTTAACAAGAAGGAAGGAAGATATTTACTACCGGAGGCACCAAAAGTACCGGTTATTTATCAAGTCCCTAAGGTGCATAAAAATAACACCAAGCCACCGGGTAGACCCATAATTAGTGGGATTGGATCAATTGTCTCCAGATTAGGTGAATACCTGGATGTATTTCTGCAGCCATTAGCAGCAAAAGGGAAGGCTTTCATTAGAGATAGCACAGACATTATCAAAAAACTAAGGAACATTAGGGTGAATGAGAGCACAGTGTTTGTCACAATTGATGTGGAATCTCTTTATACCAACATCAAGCAAGCAGATGCATTGGCAGCAGTGGCATGGTCTATGAAACACTCCTCAAGCTTAAAACTGAAACAAAGACGGTTTATACTAGAAGGCCTGAGAATGGCAATGGGAAACAATTTTTTCTGGCATCAACACAAGTATTACAAACAAACAAAGGGGGTAGGCATGGGCAATAAATATGCCCCCAGTGTGGCCAACATTTTCCTGAATAAGTGGGAGGAAGAGGAAATATTCGGAAAGTGTTGGCCACAAATAATAACCTACAAACGATTCATAGATGACATCTTGATTGTTTGGGAAGGTAACCAACAAGAACTTGAAACATTCATAACCCATATAGGCAACAACCAATATGGTATAAAATTCATGGTAAATACAAACAGGGACACCATACATTTCTTGGACCTCAAGATCTTTAAGAGGAACACATCTTTCCAGACGAAAACCTATTTCAAAGAAACCGATTCTACCGGGTTCATACCATTCAGCAGTTGCCACCTACCGCAGTGTAAACAGGCCATCCCAAAGGGGCAATTCATTAGGATACGCCGCAACTGCGACCAAATGAGGATTATTATCAACAAACAGATACCCTTGAAAGATTTAACAACAAAGGCTACAAACAAGAATAACTGGAGAAAACTAGGGACACTATAGGGCAAAGCAATAGAGAAGATATACTATCGAATAGCAAAAAGAAAATGCAAAAAACAAAGAAATTTCCAAATGACGTACCGTTTATAATAGGCTTTAATAAGCAATACAGGGTCTTGGAAGGTATTATTAGAAAACACTGGCCCATCATTAGTAATGATCCACAATTGAGTAAGATCCTTCCAACTAGACCTACATTCATTTATAGGCGGGCCGGAAGAATCAGGAACCAGTTGGTTAAGAATGTACCAGACCCCCCCCAAGAAACTAACAACATTTTTTGACCACAAAGGGTTTTTCCGCTGCGGGAAATGTAAACCATGCAGGCTCACAAATAAGGAAACAAGAAAAACATTACAGTTCCAGTCCTTTTCGAATAAATGAATATTCAAAATTGACAAACTAATAACCTGTCACAGTACCCACGTGATGTATATAATGGAATGTAACTGTGGGTTTCAGTATGTGGGCAGAACCACAAAAGCACTCTCAACGCGCATAGGTGAACACATTAGAAACATTAAAAAAGGATACAAACACCATAGTGTTTCGAAGAATTTTAGAGACGTGCATAACCGCGATCCAAAATATTTAAAATTCTATACCATTGACAGAGTTGAGCAAAATTGGAGGAACATAAATTTAAGAAGGGAAATATCACGAAACGAAATGCAGTGGATATTTAAGGTAGATACAATGAAACCACAAGGGTTAAACGTTAAGCTAGATGTAAATTTTTCATAGAAGATTACTGATGCACCCCCACCTCCTCATTTCCACTTATGCGCTATATATTTCTACCTATACATAATTTATTTCACTTAATATTTATCTCACATGGAAGGTTCCTTGTAAGACCTTTCGGATTTCTTGCACTTTTCATTACCACTTTATTGTAATTTCATCACACAATGCGTGAGTTTTTATCTTTATTTATTTTTGATTTATTTTCCATTTATTTTTATTTTAATTTTATTTTTATTTCTATTTTTATTTTTTTCATTTTATTTATATATTTTTTTATTTTTTTATTTTTATTTATTAAGAATTTTATTTTTATTTTTATTTTTAATTTAGTGTGATTGTGTGTGGCCAAGTCCGTTCATTCGAAAAGTTCGTCGGAACTCCGTCGAAAGTCCGTTGGAAAGACCGTCAGACCTAGTCCGTTGAAAAATCTGGTCGTGTGTACACGGCATAACATGCCAATGTGTGATATCACTGTAATTGTCAGGAGCAGTGGAATTGAATTTGGGTTGTTCTTTGGTAGAAGGTTATGGTAGTAGCAAGAAATATACAGCTATTTTTTTTTTTTTTTTTTTTTACTATTTTGGACCAGTTTTCCTTTAATAATAAAAAAATTAGGAGATATCTATTATTATTTACCACCAACGGAAAGGCCAATTTGTCCTGAAAAAATGCAGTATAATCCACCTGGATGCACAAAGTAGTTGGGATGATATGTACAGTTTTACTAACACATGTCAAAGTTGCTAAATTGTGCTTAGACATTAAGATTTGTTTTAAGACCAAATGTTTTTGTTTTATTTTAGAAGAGAGGGGAAGACTTAGAGAATCTGATTTTATTATCTTCTGTGTCTTGGGGTAATTTCACAATTTTTTCTGACAGTGGACAAATTCAAAAATGCATTTCAGTAAAATGATTTAGGCTTTAAACCACTGACAATGTTGTATCTGCTCTCTGTACCTTTATATCCCCGCGATAACCATACACCTCATTGCTTTTGCAGACAGGGGAAAAAATCTCCCCCTTTGTGAACAAAAAAAGAAAAGAAATAAAAACCTAAAAGAAATGTAACTCTTCCCAAAACTATACAAATTTTCTTTAAAAGAATGTGTCTGGAGGTTTTACAGTAATAGTGACTCAAATTCAAATGATATATTTACAGCATCATTCCTACACCTGCTATAAACTTGCTTGCAAGGCCATGAAACTTTGTCTAAGGCATATCTTTTGAATCATTTGTTTTTATTGAATATTGTCAAGAAAATATACAAAAGAAAAAAACAAGACAATAAAGAAATAAACAATAAGATATGCACTGTGAACAATAAATGTAATATCTAGAAGAAATGTAATACACACAAATATAAGCATATTCAGTTACATACATATAGCAATCATAGCGAGCAGTAAACGGATCTAAGAACATCCCTGAGAAGGATCTGTAGGCCATATAGACCAATACTTATCAAACTGTGTACACTTAAAGGCATTAATAGCTATTAAACGTTCAAAAGTATAGTTTCTACGCACGGCAGAAGTGACGTCGGATACATTTATAGCATTAGTGGATTTCCAGTTACATAAAATCAGTAACCTAGTTTCAAGTAAAATATGGGATATAACCGGCCGAAATGATTTAGGAAATTTATCAATATTTAAATGTAGAATTCCTAAGGCAGGATCTGGGGTAGTAAGCATACCCGTAATAGAAGATATAAGTTGAAAAATGCCATTCCATAAGCTTTTAACCGTAGGACAGTGCCAAAGCATATGTAACAGATTACCCAACTGGCCACATACCCTCCAACAATTAGGTGAGGAACCTGGAAAAAAAGTCGCCAAGCGACAGGGAGTATAATGCCACCTATTGGATAGTTTAATGGTAAGTTCCCAATGTTTAGCACAATGGGATGCGGAATGAATTTCGGAGAAGGTGTGACGCCACTGTTCTTCCGAGAAATTAAAGCCAAGTTCCGCTTCCCATTTGAGCATAGCAGGTGTCTTGATAAATTGTAATTTATCATGGAAAAGATTGTAAAAATAAGAAATACCTTTCATGTCCTTTTTACCTGGGGAGTAATACTGCCAAAGTTTGCATGGAATAGTAAGAAATGGGGGAGGTAAGGTCTTGAGCAGCTCTATAATCTGGAGAGTACAAAGTGACATGTTAGTAGTGAGATTATACTGCAAAGTCAGTTGTGCTGCAGATTTAAGTCGAGTGCCCTCAAAAAAGTCAGATACGAGTGTAATCCCTTTATTAACAAAGTCAGTTACGGGTAATTGTGGAAGTTTCATTCCGAGGACGGAAAGTGGAATATCATAAGGTAAGTCTGTAATGTCAGCTCGAGTAGTAGGTAATATGTGTCGCCATGCTTTCAACGATATTTGAATAGTAGGGGATAATTTACGTATGTCCCATTCAGACCAACCATCCGTCAGCAAAAAAGTATGTGTATTGGGCATAGGTAGAGGAATTAACGCGTTTTCAATACTTATCCAAACTGGCGGGTCATCGGTCTGAAACCAATGTTTAATTTGGTCTAATCTTGCAGCCCAGTAATAGTCATGGATGTCAGGTAAGCCTGCACCACCGAACCTTTTGTGTGAGGTGAGATTGTTTCTGGAACATCTAGCTTTTTTACCATTCCATACATACTTCCAGCACATAGTGGATAGTTTTTTAAGAAAGTGTTGTGGAATATATAGCGGCAGCAAGCGAAATATATATAGTATTTGAGGTAAGATCAGCATTTTATATGCTGCAATTCTACCAAACCAGGAAAATTCTTTCATTGAAAAATCTTTAAGTTGGGTTTCCAGTTTGGTAATAAGCGGTTTCAAATTGGATTTAGCGAGTTCGGAAACCTTAGCTTTCAATACAATTCCCAGGTACGGTATACCTTCAGTACTCCACGTGTACGGAAATTGTGATTGGAGAGTAAGTTTAAGTTTGGGCGGAATTTTGAGAGCAAGGATCAAGGATTTAGAAAAGTTCACCTTATAATATGAAATCCTGCTGAAAGCTTGGAGAACAGGATGGGCATGTGACAAGGAAAGTTGAGGATTAGTCAATAATAAGATAACGTCATCAGCAAAAAGGTTAATGGAATGTTTAGTATTACCAAACTGGAAACCAGAGATTAATGTATGTGTCCTTATGGTTTCTGCAAGAGGTTCCATCATAAGGTTAAAAATGAAGGAGACAGGGGGCAACCCTGCCTCGTTCCATTTCTAATGTCGAAAGATGACGACAAGGCATTTGTCGAATATACCTGGGCTGTGGGGCAAGAATATAATGCCATAATAGCTTGAAGTATACGACCCTGGAATCCAAATTTTACAAGCGTCATTTCCATATACGTCCAATGGACTCTATCGAACGCCTTCTCTGCGTCAATAGATAACAGCAGAGAAGGCGTTCGGTGCAATTTAGCATGATACAATATATTAACAATTCTCCTAGTGGCATCGGAGGTTTGTCTCCCCTTCACAAATCCCATCTGATCATTTTTAACCAATAAAGGAAGAATGTGTGATAAACGAATGGCTAATAATTTGGCATATACCTTGGTGTCAGAATTTAGAAGTGATATTGGCCTGAAATTGTCCGGTGTGTCATGATCCTTACCAGGTTTGGGTAAGGTGATTATGTAGGCTTTTAGCATATCTGGAGGCATACTGGCAGTCTCAGCGGCTTTGTTGAAAGAATGTGTAAGATGAGGTGATATAATTTGTTTAAACGCTTTAAGGTATTCATTAGAGAAACCATCAGGGCCAGGGGACTTACCATTTGGAAGCGACGCAATGGTTTTTTCAACTTCTTGAGTGGTAAAGGGGGCATTGAGAGAATCTAACTGCAGTATAGAGAGAGAAGGCAAATGAACATGCTGTAGAAAGTCATTTATATTCTCTCTAGTGGGTTGATCCGTATTAGGATCCCCATGTAAGTTATAAAGTGAACCATAATATTCGGCAAATTGATCAGCTATTGCTTGAGGATGGATTATTTTGTGGTTCAAAGAGGGATGTTTTAGGTGTGCTATTCTCGTCTTAGTGCGTTTTGCTTTCAATCTGTTAGCTAGAAGCTTGCCTGCCTTATTAGCATTATGATAGAAATTTAATTTCAGACGTCTGATATGTCTGTCATATTGTTGAGACAGGATTTCTCTAAGTTTTTCTCTAAGGGAAGATAATTTGTGTGAAATGAGTGCAGTAGGTGATTGCTTGTTTTGTATTTCAAGATCCTTAAGATCCTGGAGGACAGTTTGAAGCTGTTGAGACCGTTGTTTTTTAGCCCTAGCACCCATTTGTATGAGAATACCTCTCATGTAGGCTTTATGAGAGTTCCACAAGACGTGTGGGTCAGTAACAGAGCCGTAGTTATCTAAGAAAAAATTAGTGAGGTGCTGTGCCAAAAGTTTGCCAGAAGAAGGTTCTTGAATTAATCTAGTGTTGCAACGCCATGGGAGGTGAAGAGGAGACACCCTTTTCTACAATGGTTAAAGAAATTGCTGCATGGTCAGACCACGTAATATCGTGAATGGTAGCCATGACAATATCCTGTAACAGCCATTTATCAGTCAAATACATGTCAATACGGGAATATGAGTGATGCCTATTCGAAAAAAAAGTAAAGTCTTTTTCACCAGCATGGAGACATCTCCACACATCAAAAAGTTTCTCCTTATGGAGAATGGCCTGTAGTGCCGGTGTCTTGTTAAGTTTAGCTGAAGATGTGTCCATATGAGGATCTGAGGTGATGTTAAAGTCTCCGCAAATTAATACTTTACCATATTGCATAGACTTAATTTTGCGAAGGACTTTATTGAAAAAACGAATTTGATGAGTATTCGGAGAATATAGAGTAACCAGAGTGAAGGGTTGTGAGTTAATGTCACCAGAGACAATAATAAACCTGCCAGCAGCATCGAGAAACGAGTCCCTATGTTGAAAGGAGATTGAATTTCTCAGGGCCAGAAGGACTCCTCCAGTTTTCTTATGAGGATTGCACGCCAAGTAAACATATGGGTAGTCCTTGTGAGAACATGGTGGAGCGTTATCAAGTTGAAAGTGTGTTTCCTGTACACATAAAATGTCCGCCCTATGTTTATAGGCTTCTTTCCATAGGGAAAAACGTTTGGCCGGGTGATTCAATCCATGAGCATTAATGGATAAACAAGAGATTGTCATAGGCCCGTTGTGCATGAAGTATGGAAAGCTGACAAAAGTGTACTCACTGTAACCAATAGGACAGTTCCGCGCTGCTGGCAGTCATCTTGCAGGGTCATGAGGTAAACAGAAGATGCTATGTTGCTTGTAGAAGATCTGTGCATATCAAGGAAAAAATACAAAAAACAAAAAATAATAATAAATAGAAATCAAAAAAATTGATGATACCATAAGAAACGGATCAAATAATCGATCCAAGAGCAGAGTAATCTGCTACTGGTAATCAGGGGTGAATAGGATAAAGAATATAAGGCACTCATCCTAAGAGGCAATCATATGGTAGGCTGATTCGTAGAATAGTTTCCCTCAGCGTTTTTTTTGTGCGATTTTTTGTATGTCACTACTTGCCAGTCATTTTGGACATAAGATGGCCCATCTGTTGAAGGATATTGAGCATTGCATTCAGGCAGTATATTCCACTTACGTAACAGTTTTATGCCATCATCTAGTGAGGAAATCATGGAGGTGGCACCATTATGAGTGATAGATAATGTGGCAGGATATTTCCACTGAGTGAATTATATTATGGTTTCGCAGAGCTTTTGTAATGGTGAGGAGATTGCGACGTCTCTGCAAAGTATGCCTGGACAGGTCTGGAAGCAATCTGATATTGGCATATTGTGGAGGAATATTTTCTTGTTTCCTAGATGCTTGTAGAATCTGATCCTTAATGTGGAAAAAATGTATTCTCAATAAAACATCCCTAGGGATTTCAGCTGGCAGAAAGGAGGGTTTGGGGATTCTATGAATCCTGTCTACAATAAGGTCTTGTGCAGACGCCTGAGGTAAAAAAGTGGAAAAAACGTCTTGGGCAAATGGTAGTAACTGATTTGGGGGTACATCTTCAGGGATACCCCTTAATTTCAGGTTATTTCTCCTGGAGCAGTCCTCAAGGTCTGATAATTTATCCTTAAGCCATCCAATATCTTCCCCCTGTGCTGCATTTGATTCCACCATAACATTATATGATGAGGTAAATTCCTCCATTTTGTGTTGTATTCTGTCCACCCTTAGGCCCAAAGAGTTAACTTCCCTCCTGCATTCATTAATTCCTTTGACCATGTCAGCCTGAAGGGATGACCGTAAAGAAAGTAACATGTCCTTTAATACAGTGTCTGAGACTGGTCTATCAGATGTGGGGAATTCAGATATGGGGTCTCCTCTCTGACTGAACTGACCAGCGGTGGCTGTGTGAGAAGCGCTTACCTCCATAGAAGTAGCTGGTTGCGGCCTATATGGTGAGTCCCTCCGCGGCCTAGATTTTGCAGGGCTCCGTGTGGTGGGGGTAGCAGGGCCGGATGAGGAGTCGTTGGAGGCCTTCTGAGGGTGAGGAGCAGTGGAGGAATGCCCCATAGGAGCCTGGCCTTGTCCCTGCGAGTGCGCTCCGTCATAGGAACTGCCGCCGCCGCCGCCATTTTGTGAGGTGCCGTTCGCGGCATAGCAACCTGGCAGTTTCCGCGGCTGTTGCATGTTTTTTCTGTTTCTGGCCATCCCGGACTGTTCCCGGGAGTCTCCGGTGGTTGCAGACCCGTTTTGGGGATAGAGTACCGCCGGGAAATGTGGGTAGTCGTCGATTGCCTCAGCTGGACGAGCAGAGCTCCAAGGCTAAGCGGCCATCTTGGAGTCCGGTCGCCACGCCCCATAAATATTATAAAATTATAGGAAAGACAGATCATTAGTGTGTCTACATTACATTCACAAACTCACACATAATAATAATAACTTATTTAGAGAAAAAAGACTTGGAGGTAAAGAACAGTTTACTGCTGTGACTTTTTACTTTTAAAATTACATTTTACATTCTAAGAATAAAATACCTACCAAATGTACCCCCACATCAGTAATACAAATACACTTGAATTTTTGTTGAAGCATGTGTATTTGCATGGGGTGAATTGTTCACACATAAGCTGATGCTGCAGTGATTGAAAGTACATTTCCTTTTGGGATATCTTTAACAGTTTCTACTTCATGTAAGCCTTGTATTGCCTCTCGGCAAGAAAACACATTCTGACGGCAAATCAATTCAGCATGGTGTTAGAGAATTACCTAACGCTGCCCAGTTAACAAGCTGATCTTTGATTATTACTCATAAGTAGAAGCACTGTGGGGCCAGAAATTAATCTGGCCATATAATTAACACAGTGTCTATCGAGTTCTACTCATCGATAAGCCAAATGTACATAAGCGTGGACCCAGATGTGTTTAGTTAAATTTGACTTTCCAGAAAACCTGCATCTCATGAAACAGGCTGTGTTTCATCAAATACTGCACTAAGAGTTTATATATTTTTATGGGGTTACATATACCAGTAGGAGGACTTACACAAAAAGTTAATGGAAGAATCACTGTTATCTAACCATGAAAATATATAAAATTCATGATATTAAAATAAAATATTATCATACTTTTTTGTATGTAGACCTAAAAACATGACATTATACAAGTTACCACTGTATTGTCATCCTGAAACATAATATTACTTCAGGGATACCTTAAAGAAAATGTATATTTTTTTTGTATATATGTTGTTCTCATAATTTTGTTAAGGACCAAAAAAAGTGATATTGACAAGTTACTTTTTATAGGAATATGTCACACTTATATTTATAGGTAGTAGGTCAAATATTTTCCTGTTAATTCTTAGCAGCTCTTTTGAAAAAGTATGTTGTTTACAAAGCCAGTGCTGAAATGAACACATACCTACAACTCAGGGCTGGATTAAGAACATCATGGGCCTGGTGCTGGCCCTGGCATTGGCGCCCCCCCTCCCTTATCCTCCTCAGCCCCACCACCGGAAACCCCTGCTCTAAAAAAACGGGCCCTGTGCCCTTACTTAGAGACTGGACTTTTTTATCTGCACCTGGGTTTGAAGGAAGACCATACCAGCACCACGCTCTGCCATACCTACATCCCCTGATGAGAGGCAAGACAAAGTGAAGCAGCTGTAACCTGGACTTGCTGAGATCTGCAGTTCCACCATCTTCCCAGCATGCAGAACCTGAACGTGACATCATATACCCCCATGTGAGTGGTTAATTGTTACTGTAATAAATTGAATTTGATACATACTCAGAGGCGCCCCCTTTCCTTGTTTTCTTCTAGCTTATTGGAACCCACTTTCTGGTTCTCCTGGGTGGCTGCCCTGACTGACCCCAAGACACTCGTAATCTTTGAGGGTATATATACAGTGCCTTGCGAAAGTATTCGGCCCCCTTGAACTTTTCAACCTTTTGCCACATTTCAGGCTTCAAACATAAAGATATAAACTTTTAATTTTTTTGTGAAGAATCACCAACAAGTGGGAAACAATTGTGAAGTGGAACGAAATCTATTGGATTTTTGAAACTTTTTTAACTAATAAAAAAATGAAAAGTGGGGCGTGCAAAATTATTCGGCCCCCTTGCGTTAATACTTTGTAGAGCCACCTTTTGCTGTGATTACAGCTGCAAGTCGCTTGGGGTATGTCTCTATCAGTTTTGCACATCGAGAGACTGAAATTCTTGCCCATTCTTCCTTGCAAAACAGCTCGAGCTCAGTGAGGTTGGATGGAGAGCGTTTTTGAACAGCAGTTTTCAGCTCTTTCCACAGATTCTCGATTGGATTCAGGTCTGGACTTTGACTTGGCCATTCTAACACCTGGATACGTTTATTTGTGAACCATTCCTTTGTAGATTTTGCTGTATGTTTGGGATCATTGTCTTGTTGGAAGATAAATCTCCGTCCCAGTCTCAGGTCTTTTGCAGACTCCAACAGGTTTTCATCCAGAATGGTCCTGTATTCGGCTGCATCCATCTTCCCCTCAATTTTAACCATCTTCCCTGTCCCTGCTGAAGAAAAGCAGGCCCAAACCATGATTCTGCCACCACCATGTTTGACAGTGGGGATGGTGTGTTGAGGGTGATGAGCTGTGTTGCTTTTACGCCAAACATATCATTTTGCATTGTGGCCAAAAAGTTCGATTTTGGTTTCATTGGACCAGAGCACCTTCTTCCACATGTTTGGTGTGTCTCCCAGGTGGCTTGTGGCAAACTTTAGACGAGACTTTTTATGGATATCTTTGAGAAATGGCTTTCTTCTTGCCACTCTTCCATAAAGGCCAGATTTGTGCAGTGTACGACTGATTGTTGTCCTATGGACAGACTCT